>JANHGO010000072.1:18032911-18085421 GCA_024606505.1 Aquila spilogaster
AAAGCACTGATCCCCAGTGTTGTTGTGCCTGTAGATAGGGCGCCAAGGGAAGGTGAAGAGCAGCAACAGCTTTCAGGTTGGTTAATGTGAAATATCACCTTTTTCTGAAATGAAATGCCAATCAACCTCTGGCTGAAAAAGAAAAATCACAAAAAAAAAATATAATTTTTGGGTGGAGATGAGACAGTAAGAAAATAATTTTTTAAGGGGAAAGTAGTTTTGTTTTTCTTGATGGTGATTTGTACCGGTTGCTACAGGGTAAAATAAGAGTTAAACAGATGACATAAGAAGTAAATTTACTAAGGTATGAAGTTTTCATCTGAGCTTCCGTACTTTGAAGTATGATTTATTCTTTTTTACTGTTCCTCTCAAAAAATGGGAAGGCTCTTAATATTTGGAGGTAAGTAACTTGTATAACCATTACTTCTGTACTCCTGGACTGGATTTTCAGATTTTCTGACGTGGCATTTTGAGCAGAAATTCCATAATCTTTTGTTAATGTGGTTTGATACATTCCAAGCTACAAAGTATTTTTTTTTTGTTGCGTTTTCACTTGTAAATAGTAAATTGAGTAACAGAGGAGCTTAACTAGTTGAGAATTAACTAGTAAAGCTGTCCAATGATGCTACCAGAATCATTAAATCAATTTAGTGGGGCATTGGCATACAGATGCAGAAACATGGGTGAGCTGTACCCTTAGGCTTCCCCAAGAATCTGTCTGAAGTGTAACTTGCAGCAAAATCCATGCATGCATGTCAGCTTCTGTGACAAATTATCATTATTTACCTACATTAAGCAGAGCGTACCACAAAGTGAATTATTATGGTCCTTGAAAGTTGGGGACAGGAAGAATAAGTTGCGAGATGCAAAAGATATCACAGTGCTCTAGCACTTGCTAGCTTATCTGGAATTGTCCCAGGATAGATCTTGGATTCAGGAAATGCAAGCATTTTTCAGTGTTCAGAGTTCAGTGGAATTTTCCTAGCAAAATAGCTGTAAAAAGCAGCAAAAATAAAACATTTTGTTGGGGGAGGGTGGGGAGTCATTTTAGGGGGAAAAAAAAGTGTTTTATCATGAAAGATTGAAGATTGCTGTTCAATATTATGCTACACCTTGCAATCCTCTACAAAACTGTATTTAAGTTTACTTTTAATTTGTGAAATGAGGTCTGTATGATATGCACTCCTGATTTATGACTGATATATTTATCAGCTGTCATAATGACACATTGCATTTTAGAAGTTTAGCTTTTTTTTTGTATGTATTTGATTTAAAATGATTATACATCTACTTTCATGGTCACGTAACTGTATATCCTACATCAGAGGAAAACAGGAGAAGTATCATTGTTGGTGTTGTCTTTTATGACCTGGAGTTTGTCACTAGAATAATTTCCTTGCTGTTTTTAAATTTGCACAAGTATAAACAATGAACGTGAACATCTATACAATATTTTTGTAGGATGAAAATTATTAACATTGTATTTCAATCATATCCATAGCTGTTAATTCATGTGAAAAATTCGTAGACAATATTTAGCAGGAAAGGTGTGATAAGAGAGCATAGGATATTAAAAGAGATCATGTATCTGGAAAAAGAGATTTATTGTGCTCAGAAGCTGCAGTGTGGATGCTGAAAAATTGAAATGGAAAACTAGCTTGGAAATGACTTTCAGACAAAAGGAGAAAAACTTGGGACAGCTAAAGATCAAATTTTGCTTGTGAGTGATAGATGGGGCTTCATTTGTTCTTCCAGTTTTGTCCTGCTCTCTGCACTTACCGCACACTGGTCTTGGATGCTGAGACAAACTTTCTTAGCCCTGTCTTAAGACGTTCTTTAGATATATTTACGGCTGTGGTCGGGTCAACAGTACAATGCAAAATTGGATACATGATCTTCCTAGCTTTTCTGGGAAACTGGATTGCAGACTGTTGTAAGGTCATGAGATAAAGCAGCCTCCCAGTTCCTTTTTTTTCTGGGCCACTCTATCCATTTCTGTTGTACCATCAGCCATGTTTTCTCCTTAAGTTATGTCCATTTAGGTCCTGTAACTGACACATTATTTCACAGCATCCCTTGGTCCAGAATTTGTTGTAAATAACTGATTCTTCTTGTCCCTTTGTTTTCAGCCTGCTTGTGCAAAGCAATGATCAAGATTTTATCTTCTTCAGATACTGGTTTACTCAAAGCAGATGTTCTGCAACAAAGAATTTGAGGGTGTAGCAGTGAAGAGACAAGAGGAGCCTCTCAAGAGGAGCAATATTCAGAGAAAAAAAAATGAGGGTTGTGTGGAAAAAATATCTCAGTAGTATCAGGCCGCTCAGCTGACAGAGTGTGTTTATTATGGTGAAATTTACTGACAGTAGTCAGTGCATTTACTTAGGTTGCTCTGATGTTATAGTGGAGTTCACAGTATGGTTTTCTGTGTTAAACTGTTTTACAGTAAGATTTCACTAGTTCCTAAACAATATCTGGATGTAATAAAATAGGAATAAAATATTTATTGGTAACTCTGGTAATGAAAATGAGCACAGAGAGAGCTGTAAGATACGGCATTAGATTGAAAGAGAACAGGTGGATCAGGAGCAGAAGTGCTTTTTAGAGATCTGTATGAAGGCTTGTGACTCAACCCATTCTTTGAATTCAGAATTTTGTAACCAGGAGGGAAATGTGCTTGTAAGTACAACAGAAGAAGCACTATATGCCTGACTTGCTGCCCAGCATGGTACTGCAGGGATGGTGTGAGGCCCTGTGAGTGTGAATACTGGCAGTTTTTGTGTTTGGGTCATCAGCAAGGTCATCACCTACAGCCTTTCTAACAGTCTATCACACAAGGAAGCCAACTAGACCCAACTAAACTGGAGAAGTTAGAGGTATAAAAGGACACATTTCCATCCCCTCGATGAATGAGCAGGCTTAGATCCCCAAAATATGTGTTCTAATACTTTGTTCAATGTAATTTAGTATTTCAGCTAATGGGATTTCCTCTGGGAGATAGTTTTGCAGCCTCCTTTGTATGTCTTGCTGTTATGAATTATTTGCTAATAATGTCTTCTGTTTCTTAATGGGACTTTTTAAAAAATGACTACTTCTTGAATGTTACCCTTGTGAATCATATGAAACAACTTCTTTTGTGTGTGTTTGCTCTTTAATTAGCTTAATGTGATCATTTTGGTTTAACTCTATTTAGCAAAAACATATAGCTCTCTAATGCCTCTTTCTTGTATCAGTCTGCCCAATTTCTTTTCATTTCTCTTGCCCCCCCCTCCCCCCCGCCATAGATTCTCTCCCATTATCGATCCCCTTCTATTAACAGTAAAAAGAAAATCCACTGGTTAGTCTTCAATTTTTGAATGATGGTAGTATAGGTATCATTTGTTGGGGGCTAAAAATGTTTCACCTGTAACAAATGTTCAACAGTGATCAATAGTGAAGGTAAAGTGATGTTTGTGAGGATGGGAATGTATGAATCAACAGTGGTTACAATGACAATTTTTGACAGTGGTAACCACTGACAATTTTTGGACACAAAACTGAAGTTACGCTGAACTCTGACAGATTAGATGAAGAGTTGGTGAAAGGAGGAAGACACATTTTATACAGCAATCAAGAATGTTAGGCACTATTTATCACTTGAAGGGAAAATTTCTTTTTCAAATTTTGATATCGTCAAAGGAAATAGTGGTTGTACAGGGGTTATAAAAACCCTTCTAAACTTGCCTTGTGACAACTTGGTTATCTCTGATTCCAGAGTACTTGAATTAGTGAACAAAAGGAAATTTAATGACTTGCTTTTCATAACCATTTTAAGGACGATGCACTAAATCTTAACCCTGCAGACTGTGGTTTTTATATAGAAAATTACATTAGGACAAACTAAGATCTAAATAAATATTTTCAACATTATTTGTATTTCTTTTGTTTTTTTTTTTGAAGCTTATTTTTATATTTGTTTTATTGCTTTAACATTGCAATGTGACAAAGGAAAAAAAAAAGTCAGTTCTTCTAAGAGCATTCATTTTTTGTATTACTTAGCTGTGATGCAGATTCTTTCTAATTACATTCTACAACTTTTAAAAAATAGTATTTGTTCTTAACTAACTTAGGTTCCAGATTCTACATGTATATGTCAATTGTAAACTCTGTGTACGGTGGCAGGAAAGAAAACTTTTTTCCTTGTGTTGTTGAAGAAGCTTAGTAAGCTCCAACTTGAAAGACGTTAGTTTGACTTGTCTCCTGTCAAGCTTCAGAGCTGTTCAGGCTGTGTAAACTTCATCCATTAATACCTTATGAATCTAATTTTAATAGAAGAGCTACTTGTAACTAATGTTTTAAGGAGCTATCCAGAAGACAGCTTGAATGTAGATTTTTCAGTAAGAGCTTTTCATCTTTTAATAACATCTTAAACTTTGCTACTGAATGTATTCTGATATATATGTTGAATTTCTCAACTTTGATATCTTTATTGTCTTGAATATGTGGTTTAAACCATTCTAGAGCATGGCAGAACTGATTCTGGCATGTCATGCACTGTTTACTCAGCAGCAGGGTCATTCTTGTCTTTGAGAGGGCTGATGTTTTGTGTATTGATATCTGAGTTGGAGGTATTAAAGGATGGTTCTTCCTGAGTAAGCAATACTTCTGATTTCTACATAGGTTGCTTTGGCTGTTACCTATTTTTAGTTATCTCTCTAGAAGTGAAACATCTGTACTATGTCACCACAGTGGAGTTACATTTCAGAATTATTAGTAATACTTACTCTTCTCAATTTCTGCTATGATTCATGTTTCTTGTCGTGGTAGAAAATCCTCAGAGTGGATTTTATTCAGCTGTTCTAATTTAAAACCTCTAACTTTGATGCTTAAAGCAGTACACAAAGGTGGAATGAGTGAAATAAGGCTCTAGTTCATAGAATCACAAAATGGGTTAGGCTGGAACAGACCTTAAAGCCCATCCAGTTCCAAACGCCCTGCCATGGACAGAGTTTGCCTAGGGCCCCATCCAACCTGACCCAGAATGTCTCCAGGGATGGGGCATCTACAGCTTCTCTGGACAGCCTGTTCAAAACCTTCTGTTCTGAAAAACTTTCTGTAACTGCATCAGTCATCACTTTGAAACTCATAGCAATTAGTGGGTTCTATGTAGTTAAATATATACCTCTGAATTTGCAGATGGAAGTGTTTTATCAAGTAATTCTTTTTTCTTGAAATGTTAGTGTCACAATAGTTCTCTTCCTTTGTCCACAAGGAGTAGCAGGGGAACTTCTAGGGACTGAAACAGGTTAAATTTTGGAGCATAGGAGTTGACTTTGACATCGTGGAGGACTAATTGTGCTTTTTACAGAGAATCTTGTTCCTCAGTCAGCCTTGCAGTTAGCTTGCATGTGCTGACCTTGCCTCTGAAGTTTTTCCTATTTGCAAACTTGTTGTCAGGTTTTGAAATGGAAAGGAATCTTAAAAGAAGAAAGAAGGAAAAGGAGGAACCTTGTTGGCATTTCATTAGAAATGTTTAACACATCAGAAAACTACTAATAGAAAGGTTAAATGTTGAATCTTGAACTAATTTAAAGTCCACAATCAGCCCAGATCACTGGTGGCAAGGAGTTTTTGTTATAGACTGGCCCAGACCTTGAGGTAAATTATGCGTAATTATTCATAACTGCTATTTTTGGCTTGCTTGCATTTGTCCTAGACCTCTGCCTGAGGAAACAATTTGAAATAATTAGTGTTCAAGTGCCCTGACAATGATGAATGAATCAAATGCATCTGGTGCCAAATGTGGATCTTGATAAGAAGCAGATAACTTTGGCAACTGTGGATTTTTTGTTTTTTAAGTCTCTGAGACTGGGAGCAGTTTGTTCACTTTATTAGGCTGACATGCTCAAGGTAGAAAATTACCACTCACTGTGCAGTGATCAAAGTGCAGCAAGGAATTCTAGCATTGCAAACACGAAGCAGTTCTGCAGACTGTGTGCAAACATTCCGGGCAAAGAGAATGAAGGGGATATTAAGGCGGAACATTTTGAACACGCAGGGCAGAAAAGCCAAATGTTAATGTTCCAACAGTGAAATGCATTGCTTATCTTACATAGGTTGCAGGCACATTTCACATAAATATTTAGCAGCGTAAATACAGCTGTATATCATTACATAAGGAAAAGCAAAAGCAGAAACAAAAAGATGCTGTTCTGATTTGTGCTTTGTAACTTAGTTAATACTTCTGGAGTCTTCAGGGTTGTTTATTTCTTTTTCTGGCTTGAGTGCTTTATTTCTCTTCTATGTAATTGATTTTACACAGTTTTAGATGTGGATAAGTATGAGGCTCTTTTTAAATTAGAGTGTTTAATGAAGAGGGGAAACAATGCATTTCAATTAGTGTGCCTGAGATAGTTCATTTTTATTTTGTTGGATGAGTGAAAGAACTCGTAGTAGTTTTGCATATGCAAAATAATAATAATAATGAATGGAATAAAACTTTGTGAGGGCACAAAGTGGCGTTTCTGCCAGTAACATAATGACTTAACTATGACTGGGTTAAACCCTGTGTATCTCCTTGTTGCTTCAAGATGCTACTTTTAAACTGTAATGTTGAAAGTAAAGTTCTTGAAAAGAGTCTGTGAATAAAGATTTTTGAGGCCAAATTGTGAATTAAAAAATGTACAGAAGAGCTGACAAGCTGGGAGCAGAGCTGTTTTTTCTCTTTTGTTTCAGGTAAAGCTGTTACAATAAGAATTCAAATTTTCCACCTTAACTACTGCTGCATGTCCCCTCTTTTAAAAAAGGGGTTTTCTTGGTGCCACTTATTTTATTCATGTGGTTGTTTTCTTAAACTCCATCAAAGCTCAAATAGGAAGAGTTCAGCTAGCTAGCTTCTAGCTAGCCTTTCATCTTCTGCTTCTGTCTGTGCTCTCTGTCTGTTCTTTTAGTGAGGATCTGTTTATGAGAATCCTAACCTTTCCGTAGGAGCCTGTACCTATCTAGACAGTGGCCAGTGCAGAGCTCTAGCATGCTGTTGATGCTGTAAGCAGAGTATAGGCATAAAGGACATGAAGAAATGTTGGGCCTGTCTAAGTAGAACATGAAGGTTGTTTGATTTTTTGCTTGCTTTTCAATCTCAGTGGTCCCTGGACCTGCTCTGCTTCTGTGCATTTAGTAGTGAGAAAGTGACTAAGGAAAGGAAACGTTGCTTGGAAACAGTGTTTAGAGTTCTTAACAGGCTTAATTGGAGACCTTAAAAGAAAGATGGGAAAAAAGTTAACCCCAAATATTAAATGCTGACTCACTGCATAAGCATCATTCAGATTGTACACTTGTTGAGGCAAAATGAGCACTGATCACTTTATGTAGGAGCCTTTGTCAGTGCCTTCATTTTGAGCTATACCTCTCCAAATGGCTGATGAGCTCCTGCTCCCAGCTCACAATGCTTCCCTGCTCAGGCTTTGGCTCTGAAGTCTCAGCTCTCTGCTGAACAAGCATCTTTGAGATGTGTCTGGGTGTGTGCTTCATATCCACTGTATCATATATAGGGATTTCTTATCCTGTGGTCAGAACATGGAAGACAGCTTCTGGATGCTCTGCAAACTGGCTGTCTCCAGAAGTATCTGAATCCAGACCAGATCTTAATGTTCAGCATGATTTCTCACTCTCCTGGAACAAAAACATCCTGTGGGGGGAAAAAAAAAAGTATAATCACCTAATTGGTCTGTATCTTAATGCATATGCACAGTGGAGCAGAGTTAGGTTTTCATGTCTCAGAGAGCACACAATTGATTGACATTTCAGTGACTGTGAAGAATGAGATGAGATGATGCTATTTTCTTCATTTCTGTCTTTTTTTAAAGATCTCATGGAGGTATTTTCTCTCAGTCGAGGTTAGCAGCTTTTTAGAAGAAACTGTAGTTCTGGAATCAGCTTACTACTACATGTCTTCTACATTGTCAGGATGTTTAGACCTGCAGGGCAAACCAAGCATCTTTCCTCATCCCTGCTTCCTGTGACCACTTGGCATTACATGGGTGATGGGGCACGGGTGATGGGGCACGGGTGCTGGCTTTTTCTTGGTAGGCAAAAGCATTAGCTGATAGTGAAGCAATTTTTAAAAGATTATGCTGAAAGTATTGAATAAATGGTTTTTCAAGCTGAAAGGAATAAGAAAATAATAAGAGATTATTACCATAGTAATAATAATATATTTTAAAAGGTTATAGGCATTCCTAAATTGTTCAAACTGTTTATAATTACAAAGTTTATGTAGATTTTCACTCTCTTGAAAACACTGCCAAATGTTGTGAAATGCCGTTGCCTGCCTCTGTTCACTCAGCTGTATTTTCTTACTCCCAGTGGCTTAAAATATAATGAAATTCAGATTTTTGTCAGAGTTACTGAATTATACCAAGACAATTAAACTTAGCAGCTTGGTTTGCAAGTGTCAGAACAAAGCCATTTTTATTTTTTCCAGATTCATCTCCTACCTCTTGCTTCCCCACAGATGTCCTCCATAGTAGCACCATTACTCTAGTGTCCATTGCTATTATTTGCCGTGTTTCAGATTGATTCCTGTATACAATGACCTCCTCATTTTAGACTTGTTGTTTTCCTTCACTGCCCTCTAAATGCTAGTGAGCATCAGATTTGGCTCCAAAAAGTGTGGATGCATGTGTGCTCACAGTAATGGGATGGCTGAGTCAGCCTTTAAAAAGGACATCTTTGAGACCCCAGCCCCCCTAAAACTTAGTTGAAATTGGCTAGGCAATTTCAAAGTTAATGAGGGCAGTTGGCATAATTATGTAAGCCTTGTTTTGTGCAGAAACCAGACTAGAACATCTTATTTCTGCCTTTTGCAGAGGAGGTACTGTGTGAGTAGCTGAATCCTTTCTGTTGGTCTGCGATCTTCAAGTTCTCCAGAGTGTGTTACGTATCTGTCTGATTGCAAAAGTGTCAAATTCACATGCAGATCTGACTGGAGCTGAAAGATGCGTGAAATCATTTTCTGTTGCCTTTTATTCCCCAAGTGTCTGATGAGGTTCATGTAGGACCTATACCAGGAGTTACATGGAGTATACTGTGCTAGTAAAAGGTCACCTCCCTAGACATCCTAACCTTTCTGTTGAGTTTAGATGGCACACAAATATCTTTTCCAAAAGCCTAAAAGCATTTTGCTTTCAGTGTGTTTTTTGGAGGTGTTCCTGAGAAAATGTGTGTAACTTCTGAAGCAAATGCCAGCCTTCATAATGTTCTGCTGATCTATATGATGCACTAAGGATCTCTTAGTAAAGCATGCAGATAGCCCAACAAAAGGATGTTTTGGAACTCTGAAAAGTTCAAATTTCTTCTTTTCCTATTACCCTTGCTTTAAGAACAGTTCAGTTCTGCTGTTGTTTATCCTAGCTAAGGTAAAGGAAGATTTAGGAGAATTCTGATTCTAGGTAGATGGGTTCCTAAGCCAGGTTCCTCTTTGCACATGTTCATAGCAAACTTACTTGCCATGCTAAGAGCTAAGTTTTGATTAATATTTCTCTTTAACTTGTTAATGAGCCAAAATCATGAAAATGTTGATTTGTCTGTTGAGAGCTGATAAGATCAATTGGTAATTAGAACATGAAGATTATATTGGGAATGTCTGCTATCCCAAGTAATGTATTTGCAGATGAAAGCCTAGCAGGTTCAATTTCTTGGTATCAGTGTTTGATTCTTGAGGCTTTTTTTCCCTTGTGGAAGGAGTGCTGCTGCGAATACTTGATAGCTTAGAACTTCTGTATAGCGCTAATTTTCTTTGTGGAGAGAAGAACTGGGTGCTGAGTTTGGGAAACATTACTATTTTTCTTTCTCAGGCATTTAAAAAAATAAATCCAGTTCAATGGAAGTGGGGCAAGATTAGCAAACTTAATTAATTAATTTAGTTCTGTAAGGCTAGTTAGCAATCCTAGAACTAAATAGGTTTTATACAGTCATGAAAACATGAATAATTGACTCCTTAGCTATAAAATCACAGTCTTCAAATTGCATCTGTATGCAGCATTTCATGTGGGTTTTGTTTTGCTGCAGGCAAATGTTTTGGTGTAGATTTTCATGTAATTCAAAGTTCCTAGATAATATTTTATAGTGCAGTGCACTCATTTTCCAGAAAGGAACGTAAGGAGGGTAATTTCTCTGAGGCAATGGGCTGGCACTGTGTACCAGTCCTTTCAGGGTGGGAGCTTAGTGTAAATAAGAAAACTCTTTGAGAAGGAGAATATGAAATGATTTTCTTTGTAGTGGATGTTGAGGATGGTGTTGTGTGTGGGGGGTTGGTTTGTTTGTTTGTTATTGCCTTTTGTTCTGTTCTTCATTTGTGGTGATTGTGAGTGGGAGCATAAAGGGAAACCTCCTCGTGTTCCCTTGGTGCCTGTCAGAGGAGTCTGCAGCGGTGCTGGCCGCCTCAGCATGGGGCAGGCCATGCAGGGAGATGTGGGCTGGCAAACCAAGGACAACGTGCCATGCTGCGCTGCCTGGCTGGCACCATGAAAGGCACTGTGTCCCAAGAAGGCCTCGTTAGCTCTTCTGGAAGAGAGAGTGCTACTTTGACATATTAATTAGTTGCCATGCTTTCTTTTACTCCAGGTTCACATTTGGGTTGGTGACTTGATTCAAATTACTGATAATTGCAAGGCTGTTAGAGGTCTGTTTATGCAAAGTGTACTTAAAGGGGCTTTGCTGGCAGAGGGAGCAGGCAAATGTTTCATATCACTCAAGGGCTGCTGGGTTGCACAAAGCCCGTTCTCCCATCCTTAGAGAAGGAACAGCCACAGAGAAACAAAGCAAAGTTGAAACAACAGAACACCAACAGCAGTTACTGCTAAGAAAGCCAGCTCTTCTTCAATGGAAATAAATAGAACGGTGAAAGAGCAGTGTGACACGAGGTTGTTAGACAAAGAAATATTTCCTGTATTATTTTCTGCATTGTTACAATGTATGGTGCACAGAAGTGACTGACTTTCAGAATGATCAATGCATTCTTTCATATTTTCACATGATTGCTGAATAATGCATTTTACTTCCACAGGAAAAGAGTAAGGTTTAGGGTGCTTTGATGACAACTTTCTGGATAATGTAAAACCAACCAAAATGTATGATTTAAATTAAAAAGTACAAATTAGCATTTCATAGGGCTGCGTTTTGTGCCATGTTTAATATTATTGAGTGCAAGGAAAAAAAAAGTCATTTTTTGTAATGTAGTTTCTTCTGAAACAATGAAGACAAAATAATGCTTTTCTCAAAAACGTTCTTTTGATGCTTTACTTCATTTCAACCTCTCTCTGCTCTTTCAACCCAAGCTGGTTCCTGAACGCTGTGTAGTTTTAAAAGCTGATCCTTTCTGGGGGTATTTATTATTATTATTTTACCAATAAGTTACTTGTGGGAAAAATTTCATTTTGTCCTGTAGGATTATTTGTGATGTGTAATTGGTGTTAGCTAGGTACTTGTTGATGAATGCTAGGAGCAAAAGAAGGTTTTATCCAAACATGATCCAATTATGTCTTAGTGAAGTTTTGGGGTAATTTTCAGAAAATAGTGGCATAAAAGCTGACCATCCATTTATGTGTACTAGTATCTGCATTCAAATGATACAGAAATATCCACTTGAATAGTCTAACTTGTAGTTACTGTAAATCAGGACGTTTAAATTGGTAAAACCTCAACTTCTGTTTTGAGATATATTGAATAGTTCTTGCTGTGATGATTCGCTATAAAAAAGCATGGGATTCTCTTTCTCAAATCTGTGTTATAAAATAGCATCTACCATTCAGACTGAACGCTCTTTCTGAGCAGAGGCACGTCATTCTTACATATTTCTATTATGCCTTCTACAATGGGATTGCTCTTTTTTAGTGCTACCACTTTTCAAGTAATAAATGTACCAGTAAAAATACTTTTTCCTGAACTTATCTTATAGAGAGAAAGTGTCATTATCTCACTGTTGGGAACATTTGTGGTGGTGTTTTTTTTTTCTTTGCATGACCTACTTTGTAGGGTAGACATTTCTTGCAGTTATTCCTTTTTTCCACAACCATCTGTCTGTATTCTTTATTGTGTAGATTTCTGTTTCTATTACCATTTAGTGTGTAGCAAGTCACTTTAATTTTAGCTAAATCCTCAGTTTCAAGCTACTGCTATATTCTGTGAGGAGTAACCGTGCATAATAACATAGAACTTAGGCCCTTTCTGGGAGACATTGTTTTTGTACAAATACATACTTAAGCTCACAGTCACGTAGAATAGGATCGTTATGAAAATTTAAAGTAGATGTTTAACTGGAGTACCTTCATGATAGTGTGTTTACATTTTGCATTGCAGAAGATCTGTTTGGTTGTTATTCCAGCTGTTAAAAGATGTGAAGCACAGAAGCAATTAGTATATGCCAGAAGAAATATTTGAGAAGGTGTTTATTTTCCAAGTACTGACCTCAGCTGCACTTCAACAAGATGAGTAGCAGTATGCTCCTCCTTGCAGAGCTATCTCAACCTTTGTCTCTGTGCTTTTCTCACTTGAAGCAAATAGCTGTGTATACTGTTGATGATGCGAGTTTGGCAATCCCCAAAATTGATTTGATCTTCATCTCTGGTGTTATGCAGGGAGCATCTTTTTTTTTTTATTGCTAACAGTTATTTGATCATATCTTTTTAAAGAGTCTTTCCTACATATCTCAGTTTTCCCATGTATGCAGATTTGCACAGAAATCTTTTAAAGGCCAAACTGACTTAGTTGAGAGAACAGCTGGACATGTGTGCTTGTACTGTTCTTTAGAGACGTGGATGTGTTGTTAAATGTGGTCCTTTTTCATTCATCCCTACTTGAACCACACGTGTGCAATCACCCCAAATTGCTGTCATGACCGAATTAGTACTGTTTGAATAAATGACTGCCTGGAAGAAGTCAAGAGATACTTTCGTGCTGTGAAGTGAAAATACTTTCCCTGCTAATGAAGTGGGTGGAAGCCCTGAAAATGCACAGAAACCTCCAAGTACATACTTGTGGAATAGAAAATGTTGGTGATTGTGACAAAGAGATCAGAGGTGTCTGTGAAAGTACTTTTGTTCAATAACAAATGGCCTTGCACAGGTATTCTGTACAGACTCTTGTTTCTCATCCATGATTTAGATCACAGCCCTCTCATCATAATTTAAAGGAACAACTCTGTGACCTGTATGCATACAGATGCTGTAAAATGCAGCTACCAAGTTAAAATTTAACCTTAAATGACCTGCGAACTGGTACTGTTTTATTGAGGTTGGTGCTGTACTTGCTGGTGCTACTGATGGTGTGGACCCCACAACTTGCCTTGCACGGTCAAATGATTTGTGTCAGACACAGAATACTCTTCTGAGACTGAGAATGAGGTCACTCTTTAAATTATGCAGGAACCCAGCAGTGCTGGACCCTTTATCAACTCTTCGCTGCTGTGCATAGAGTGATATCGGTGTGGAAGGGCAAGCAATCCAGAAAGAAGTATCTGGATTTATGTGTCTTACCAAAGGTAGCTGCTTATGTTTGGGTCATGCTGAACTGGTGATGGGCAGGGGAACCAAGTTTTGCTAAAAGTTCTAAGCATGTTTCATTACCTGCTGATGACCATACTTAGGGCAGCTTCTCAAACTGTCTTTGAGCAGATAAGGTGTGCCCCTTGTTCATTGATTTAGAATGCTTGCAAATTAGCATTAATGCTCTGTTGTTTCTCCTAAGGGGTTCACTGAACTTTGCTTAAACAATACTTGCTGTTGGTGATATTTTGTAAGCCATTACAGATCATTTAAAATTTTTATGACTAGTGTTTTGAAAGTAGAGAGTACTAAAGCTGTTCACTAATGTGATCACTGGCTGTCTAACAAGTGTCATATCCTGTGGTCAACTTGTACAGTGCTAGGTGGTAGCTTTCTTTTGATTCAGCTGATTTTCCTCATGTCTTGCTTTTACACTGTGAATCCAGACTTAAACTATGATGGACATGACACATGCAAGTGTTGTGGAATTTTCTCATTGCTTGCTCATGTCATTTTGCTTTTTTTTTTTCTGGTCTTCTGATGATACTGATGTCTTGGCATTGGAAATTCAGAAAATTTCATCTTGAGTGTTACCCTCAGGTCTAGGTCCAGCACTGTGCTGATGGGAGTTCAGTAAACTCACAGTTAATTAAGTTCTAGGGAATGATAGATTAAAAACCCCTCACACACTTTTGTTACCCTTCCAAAACTGAAGTGGCTGGAATAACTTTGTAATGTGATTTCGGCTTCAAATTCTGCTGCATAAGCTATTTAGCAGCTTCTCGGTGTTTTCTCAGTTCAAAGAATATCCCTGCCAGAGTATTGTAGTAGTGGTGAGATCATGAATAGGGACAGGTGAAGGGGGGAAAAAAAAGGCTGCTGGAGTAAAGTTCTTGGTTACTTGGTGTGTAAATGTTGTAGTATATGGAATAATGCCCAGTATCACAGGGATGGTAGTCTAAAATAGGCAAATCCCAGTCTTGTACTAGTTAATACTTAAAAATGTCAGACAGGTGCAACAGTAAGTCCCAGCCAAGGC
This sequence comes from Aquila spilogaster, assembly GCA_024606505.1. Taxonomy (NCBI): domain Eukaryota; kingdom Metazoa; phylum Chordata; class Aves; order Accipitriformes; family Accipitridae; genus Aquila; species Aquila spilogaster. Next base: position 18,047,468 of record JANHGO010000072.1, read on the forward strand.
TGTACTAAATGTCCAGTGGGAGCCCAACAGCTCAGATTGCTAAGGTTAGGCAAAGTGCTGTCATGGCCTATGTGACTGGGAGTGTACAGAGCCTGCAGCTACTTGATTTGAATACCAAGTCAGTCATTTAATTGTAGATGTTTATCAAATGATTAAGAACGACTTCTGATGGGTGAATCCATGCTGACTGTTCCTGATGATTTTCTTGTCCTTCATTGATCATACTAGACTTTGTTGGGGCTTTTGGTTAGTTGATTGATTGGTTTTAGTCTGCTTTTGGGATCTTCACCAGGCTGATGCTCAGATGGGTTTTTCCCTTTATCAGCACACTGCATGACCACTTTTCTCCTCCTTGGTCATACAGGGAGGAGAAGAAAAGGTGGGACTAGGGCAAAGCAGGAGTGGCAGATAAGCTGCTATAGAACTATGCACTCACCTATTCACTGTGCAAATTCAGTCAGTTTTCTGTTTGGTGGTTAGAAGTCACCTTCATGTTTCTATGATTTTCACAGAGAAAAACATCAGATGAAGAGTATTTTGGAAATGCATTTTGATTGGTGTATTTTAATTTTAGCTTTCTCTTAAAGTAACCAGGCAATGGTTATTTCCGAAGGACAGTGTCTTGGAAGTAACTGAACTTTAAATAATCCCTTAGAACATTGTGTGAGACAATCTTGGGAAAAAACAAAACAAAACAATTTAATGTCTAAAATATCCCATCTTGAGAATTGCAAGGTCTTCATTCTTATCTGAATTACATACTCTGCATGTGGAGGTATCCAGTTTTCTGTAATCAGACTGCAGTTTGACTACGAAGAATGAGAGTGCATTACCTCTGTATTCTGTAACCTTCACGGCCTTCACATTTAATTAGAAGTTGCCTTCCTAACTTTTGGAAAGCTGCATGGAATTGTTCCACTGTCTTCAGTGGCCTTTGTTATATCTGCTTGCTGATCCAGACTGAGGTCTTTCTGCCTGCTTCCCACACCTCTGCGTTGCTGGGAGTAGTTCCTGTGATTGCACTGCTACCTTTATGTTTGCACTGCATGCTTTGCTTGTGTCTGAGTCTCTCACTTGATTTGGTTACAGCTTGCTTTCCTCACCTCCTTTGTCCATAGCTGTTTCTGAGTCATATCCACTTTTATATTGGATTTTATATTTTTGTTCTTTTTTCTGACTGAAGCATTTTTTTAATTTCTTGTCACTTACTGTCCTTTCTCCCTCTTGCTTAGGCTTAAAAGCATGACATGCCAATTTGTTCTGTGCATCCAGATTTCTGCATTTAAATCCCAGTAAAAACTGGGATCATTTGCAAATGTCATTTGAATTTTTAATGAACTGCTTATAGGAGGCTCCTGATGGCACTTGTGTGATTACTCACCTACATTGCATGTTGATCACAAAGATAACACAAACCTTCAAGCATCTACCTAGAAAACTATTCAGTTTACTTTTCTTACCTGTACCTCCTATACCTGTGGGAAATAAGATAAAATCTTTCCTGAAACTAGTATGTAAATTACTGTTTTATGCTTGAATACAGGAACCCCTATATGTGAAAATTAGTATAAGTCATAATTTAGCCATGATTTTGCTGTCTTGTCATGTCTCTTCAAAGAGAAAAGGCTTTTGTCCTTTTTTGTCAGTCCAGCATTTTTCATGGGAAACTGAATTTTCATGGAGTTTAAAAATGCTTTAATGACAAAGAAACTGCAGTACAAAATACATATATGTGGGATATACAGAGTGTACTTTATGATGAAAAATGTTGCCCCAGTGTTAAGAAAAAAGTTTTTAACCTACTTGGGCTTTCTTCCACACAAGTCTATTTTGTCATATGTCTTCTTAATAATGTCATGTCAATACATACGTAAATAATGTTTTCAGATTTTATTTTCAAAATGTCTGGAAATGTATGAATGAAGTGTTAAAATTAAATCTGGATACACTCTGATCAGGACAATCAAAGCATACTTTATTTACTATTTTCACTGGCTTTTAATACTCAATTTCTGTAAATGTTTGGAAATTAATATATAATGGCAATTGAATGTTTTTCCTTTTGTAAGTGTCCTTATTTGTGGAGTGCAATAGGTACAATGTTGTTACAGGAAGCAATTTTTCACTTAGTTTGAGATGGTATTTAAAATTAGTAAGCCGTAGTATTCCAAAATGCTTGATGCATAGATTATAAAACTATTGGGTGTAAGGTCTATGTTTAGCTTCACCTGCATCAAGTGGTTCATTGAATTCAAAGTTATGTTGTATTTTGTTAGTTGGAAATCCTGATTAATTTATTTCTAAAATTAATTTTGTTTTATGCTTGCCAAACTGAAGTGTAGACAGACAAATGTGTATTTTGCGGCTGTTCTGTGGGGGAACTAAAATTTTCATGGCAGAACTGTTAGTCTTTCCACTTGAAATTTTGGTATGTGAAATATGAGTTTTGGTGCCATCAAAGATAGTACAAATATTTGACGTTTGTTCATTTTTTTCGCTTGACTCCTTTGGTTTTGGATATTGTACCACAGCGGTTCATCAGTTAAAATTTTGTTTGTTAATCCTTTCAAAAATAGAATTTAGAGTGTTAGGTTTGTCAGCCTCCTACATCCTCCCTCTCATTTTCTACTGCTATAAGCTGTAAGTGGTGTATAGTGTCCAAGCTGTAGCAGTTCTCTCCCAGAACGTTGCCCGTTAGGACGCTGGCTCTGGGACATGTGCATATGAAATAACTGTGAAATGTGCTTTTGAACTTTATTGCATATCAGTAAATCTGCATAACTAGCTGTATTTCATGGGTTATAAATCAGTAGCAATACTGATTTTTTTTTTTCTGTTTCCTGTGGCTTGTAGCACATTCCAAATGTTTTCATGTGATAGGTTTCTCGCTAGGTGCCATCCATCTTGCACAAGAGTGTTCTGATTCTGGCAGCAGCAAGGATTCCTGGCACCTAAGGTTCTCTGTTAGAGACGTGGGGGTTTTGAATTTTGTTTTCACAATATGTGCAGATGGACACTGGGAAGTAAATGATGAAAGCCAAAGATTGAAAAAGGCAGTTATCTGCATATGGTAGCTTTTCTAACAATGTATATTCAAATGTAATTCTTATCTTCTGGCTTATAGGACTTCAAAGGCTTAGCTTAAATAGAAAGTGTGTGGTGGTCTTATCTCAGAGCCTGAGATTGAGTCTTCTTTATCAGAAGCATAAATAATTTGGCACAGGAACTCAGTTTCTGACCTTTGGGGAGGAAGAGCTCAGGGGAATGAGATATAGCGTGAAAGTTAGGCTGTCTCTTATCCTTTGAGTGGTGATTCCCTCACTAGCATTGGGGTCATTGTCAGGACAGTTATGGAAGGCCATCTGGTTACTACTGAAGGGCTACCTCATGGGCAAATAGAGGGTTTCATTGTATTCTGGTTCTGCATAAACTTTAACCTCTAAAGCTACAATTCGTCAAAATAAATAAAACAGTGAAATTCTTGTCTGAACTTCCCCTATGCTATTGCAAATGCAGACAACAGAGTCAAACACACTCACGCTTATTGATACATCTTCCCAGTAGGCTGTCATTTGTTTAGTGCTGTGTTTTTTTGGGGAGAAGAGGAGGGAGCAAACACAAAACCTCTCCCATGTGCAGTGCTTTTCATTTTGAGCTTGTCGCAGTATGTAATCGATGTCTTGCTGAGAGTGGTGCAAGGTTAACTTTGTTTTTTTAACCACAGAACCTAGAGATGAAGCAATTTGAATATCTGAATGCAGAAATTGCAGGGCGGTACTGTTGAGCGTGTTTATATGTAAGCTAGTTATGGCAAAGAAATGAAGCTTGAATAATTAAAAGTAAATTATAGAAATATTTTCTGTACCACAGCTAATGAGCACTGTTTAGATTTGGGGTAATTCTCTGTACCATACTTTATTTCTGCAGTAAGATATTGGTAGTAAGGGTAATAATTAGTGAAGTGTATGTCTTAAAGCATATCATGTTCCACTATACCAAAGCAAGGTAGAAAATGAAATATATACCTCATGTTTACACGCTTGGTCTTATGGAGGAATTTTGTTGGTATGATTATAGGATGATATAGTAATAGTATGATTATGGAAGTTTGTGTTCCTACTGATGTCTCTCAACATCCCACATAGTAAGTAGGTAAATATATCTATGGAATGAGATTCAGATGTAAGGTACTTTGTGGAGCTTCCCTAAAATACGACAATACATTTAGTATTATATTTATCCAGTTCTTAGAAGATATTGACTTCTTGGGCTTGCAGTGGCCTGTGAGCTAGGTCTACAGTGAAGATACTGTGCAAGACGTGGGTAACCTTGTGTGAGCAACAGGTGGCTAGTTTGCTTTTTAAGGGTAGTGGTGGTGGGATGTTGAACTGTTTTATCTAATGAGTTTTTTTTACCAAAGACTGAAATAGATTGAATCGGAATACTGCCCAGTAGCTTACCTGATTATAGTTCACTACTTTTTTTTCTACATGTACAACGATGTATTTCTGACATGCTTAATTTTTTGCAGTTCCCAGTGTGTACAGTTTCTCAAATAATGAACTGAAAGTTTTTAGAACTTGGTACATCTCTGGTTTACCTTACTGTAGAGCTATGAAGATGAGCTAGTGCTGTAGCTCCTCATGAGTCTTTGGTTAAAAGCCTAGTTGAGATACTTGTGTTTATTTTTCATATTAAATTAGACATGAGTTCCTCTTTCATCCCCAGCTTGCCATATGAGAAGTAATTGTTTAATAATTGTTTCAGAGCCTTGAGAAATTAAGAGCAACTTAGCCAGAGGTTGAGAAGATACCTGGACTATCTCCAGAATTCCCAGTCTAATTACTTTCTTCTTGTTGAACTGAAGCAAAATTGTCTTTGGAAAATATAAAATGTGAAGTTATGAGTTTCTGTATTAAACATTTTTCAATTAAAATAACTGTGGAAATATGCACACAGCACTAACTTTTCCTAATTGCATGGTGAGAAAATTAATTTTCATAGAATTACAGTAAGAATGTAATAATTATCATTACTCTTCTGACCCAGCAGTTGACAAAAGAATAATAATCTTTTTAAAGGTATTTTTAACTCACTTAGCGTTTTAAGCTTAATGACTCTTGTCTGATTTCAAAGTGTGCTTAATTTTCAAGACTATATGTGATATCTAGATTTAAAAAGTAATACCCTTACTATCTATACTTATTGCCATTTTTGGCACTGCCCAAACAAGGAGTTCAAGGAAACTCCATGTCAATGCTTTTCAGGTGCATCTCACAATTGCTTCTGGCTTAACCCTGTTGAAGAGAAGTTATAGTGGCTGAGACAGGATTTCAGACATTTTCCTATGAGAAGGTTGTGTGTGCATGTGTGTGTTGCTTTCTATGTGAAGAAAAAGACAGTCTTAGAAGGAAAAATGTTGAGTTTTCTTGGCTTATTGTAGGGACCCACTGATTTACTTTTATGAACCTTTTGTCACAAGTTCAGCTAGTTGATTGCAAGCTAGTATCAGGAAGGTGTGTGCCACATTACTCCTTCCAGGAAACCATTTGCATAGTTGACCTTTTTTACCCTTCGCTCTGAGGGTGAGAGTGCCAGGTTGGAATATGATCCTTCATGCCTACCAAGATAAAGAGCCTGAAAGAGAAGGCTCTCAGTGCAGCTGAGGGACAGGAGGACGTATGGTCTGTGGATGCTACCATAGTTGGAATATGTGGCAGGGTTGTAGGAGAGATGAGGTCGGATGCTGAATTAAGATGTGTGAGAGGAAGCATCCAGGCAATGGGCTGCTGTAGCTGTTTGCACCAGCTGAGTTGAAACTGAAGAAGTGGATGTTAAGTAGATGATATTAATAGATGACTTGCCTGTTAAACATTTTTCTGCTGGTAGACATGATGGTGAACCTTGAGTATAGTTACTTAAACCACAAAAATGCAGTTTCAAGTGAAAGTGTGAAATGACTAATGAAAAGGACGACTCCTCAAGTTGTTAAGAAATGATACTGAGATGGGCAAATGGAGGTGTGTGAGTGTGGAATGCTGCTTAGCTGAGGAATGTCAGAAGTTAGCATATGAACTAAGTAAAAAACCAGCAACCAAATTCTTCTAACTGATGGTAATTACACTAGACAGCCTTTTATGGAATTGACTGTGGGCTCCATCTGTCATGGAAGTTGTCTAATGTTTTCAGATAAAATTGTTCTCTCACATAAATTTATGAAGCGTTAACTGTGCTTCCTTTACACAAATTAAGCCTCCCCATTTCTAGATTAGTTCTCCCTCTAGGTCATGCCAAGGAGTTGGAGTAAGTTTCCAAGAAAGCTGCATGTTATTGCAGAGGTTGCAGTGTTTCCCTTCTGCTCTCTGCAGTGCAGGACTCTTTCCTGTGGTGGGCCCTGAAGGCAGTGGTCGCGGTGGAAGCCACAGAGCCTGAAGCTATCCTTGGGGATATCTTTCACGGGGCTGCCTGCAAAAGGGGTCAGCTTTCTGGTTTTGCTGACTCTTACGGTGTAGGAGGAAGAGTGCTACACTCAGTGATAACCTACTGCTCTGGTACTGAGGCATTGATGTAGTGCCCACACCCGCATTGTGTCTACTGGAGAAGTGGCAATGCCAAACACAAATCTGGAGCCTGCTCATAGGGCAGCTCTGTTCCATTTGTGTCTCAGATGTGTTGCACTTACCTTCCACTCAGTGTGGATTTATCTGCTTGAGGGAGATGGTGATGTCCTGCATGTCCATGGCCAAAGTGCTCATGGGGATCCGTATCCCTTCCAGACCACTGTGCGAATAGTGAGTACCCCCTGGAAACTTGCCCTGACAGTCTCCACTCTTTCCACCCCAGCACACTTTCCTTGCCAATTTCTCTTTATTCATGGTTTCTGGAAAATGCTGGTTGAAGGCTCTGTTGGTCTTAGAGCAGCTGGCATCAAGATGTCTGATATTTTTTTCTGTTCATTTGACATTTAGAAAACAAGCAAATACTGTTTGAATTAAAGAAAAAGGAAAAAGCTATGTAAAATTTGCTCAGAACTTTCTGTCCGACTTTGGTTTAATCATTGAAGAACAAATCAGATTTTCTGTTGAGAAGTAGTTTTGTATGTATTTGTGTTACTTGTCCTTGTGCAGTAGTACTGCCAATTATATTTATTAGCCCTAAATATTAAACAGCTGGCAGGATTCCACTGTATATAAATAAGACATTTGAGACCTGGAAGTATGCCATTTCTAATACAGCCAGCTGCTACGTTTTACAGTTACATTCAGCCCAACACTACTGAATTTCACTGTACAGTCAGTGCTCTGTTAATGACAATAGGAGAACATGAAGTGGTTTGGGATTTCTTTAGGAAATACCACTGTGTAAAAATACGTTGTTTTGAAAGACCGGCTGCATCAAATAAATGATACATTGTGCACCTGTTTTGTGCATTTTGATGTAAATACTTCTGTGTTTATTATTTTTCTGGTAAATATAAACCAAGAAATAGCAGAGATTTTTTGAAATGTAAATTGTTAAATGTTTGTATGTCACAAATGCTTTTCACTTCCACTGTTGCAGTGGTGTTTTCCTATTTATGTAGTGGTTTCATGTTTAGAAATTCCCACTTCCTGCTGACTCTGAAACCATGTTCTAGTGCTTTAAAAAAGAAAAGGAAATATATATATATATACATGTATAGAAATTGTTCCAAAAGTAATACTTTCAATACTTTTCCATGGAAACTACAACAGCTACAAAGAGCACAGTAACGCTACTTGATAGAGCAAATTCTCAGCTATAAAATGCTATTTTTCAACATAGTCATCACCATTAGCTATACATTTTCACCATGCATTTTTTCCTGCATGCTGTGCTCATAAAAAAATCTGCATGTAAAGTGGAACATTGGTCGGAAGGTTTAACCTCTACTCCCATACCACCATCATCTGCCTGTCATGGGCCGACATAATAAAATAAGAGGCATTACTTTTAGTGCAGACCTCATGTATAGGCATGACCACTCTCTTATTGTAGTCCAAGTAATAACTGAAACAGTAATAAACATAGTCGCTGTCTCTACGGTAATGAGCTCTTCTTTGGTGATGTTAGTGTACTCTAAAGTATGGTGAAATAACAATTAGATTGCTTAAGTTTTAAAGATCTTTCAAGAATTATCATCTGTATTATAAGTATCTATCTATATCCCACTTTTAATTACTTTCTATTCTACATATCAGAAAACTGAGACCTAAGTGTGGACGTGGGCTGTCTTCAGATTTACCTGGCCAGCAAATAATAGTTTGGAGAAGATCTGGCTTCTTTCTGTTCTTGAATCACTTGGCCACCGTCAGTTCTGTGTAAAAGTTTGCCATCAGTATATGGTCTGGCAACATCACAGTGCTTTAGGGGAAGCAGAGTGTAATGGTGGAGAACTTAATGCTTTTTATGCATAATATTTTCCAATTGATAATAGGAGCCATATAACTGAAAGGGTTATGTCTAATATGAAGTATAAAATCATCTGTACTTGTACCTAAGACAAATTTTTTTCACCAGATTGCCATGTCCACAGTCTTGGGTAAATTCCATCTGGGATAAAATTCTACTTGCTGAAATACTCATTGTACTAAACAGCTGCTTATTTCCATCTCTGAAACAGCTATGCTTAAAGAGTGAATCTTCCCTAGTCTGTGGTATGTTTGTGGATGAGAGGCTCTGTTTTGGGAGTAGCACTTTAGTACGGATTTCAACCATGGGACTGCGGAGTGAAGAACTCAGCAAATCTTATTAACTTGCAAAATAGATTAAATTGAAGTCTGTTTCTCAAGGAGACAAGCACCTGAGAGAAAATAAAGTTGTGAAGGTTTTCCTTGTCCAAGTTCTGAACTAGCATTTGAGTGCTGGCTTCAGATGTCTGTTAGAGAGGTAAAGTCAGATGTTTTTCTCATTGTAGTGACCCTTTAACCTCACTGTGATTTAGGGAATTTTGCTTGCAGGAGGGTGAGAATCAGCTGTCCTCACAAGTCTGAAGACAAGGTACTCAGCTGTCTAGCAATTAGAAATGGAAAAAAAAAAAAAGATGACCTCTTTCTGCAGTTTGCTCTAATTATTAGCCTAATATTGCCATGATGATGTGTATGCTCTTTCTTAAATACTATTTGTTTGTGAGTGCTTGGTATCGACAAATAGAGTTGCCTTATTTTTTAAATCCATTATTATACCATTATTGTAATATTTGTTGTTTTATGTAGCAGAGGAGACGTTAATGCATTTAACACTATTTTTGATATTTTTGTTTACCAGCTGAGAGAAGAGGGTTGAGATTTGTGTTAAATTCTGTACGTACTTGTCATGCCTTAGAGAAATGAGGCTTATTTATGCTGAAAGATATTCTGATCACTGTGACGCTGCTGCAGGTAGCAGAGGATGATGTAGCTGCAGGAGGCAGAGGGAGGGAGTGACAGTCCTTTCCACCTTACTCTGTGTCTAGTCGCATCGTGAGGCACTAGTCATCTCCAGTTCCCCCCAGTTTTTTGGTGAGGACAGGCGGGCTGCCTTGTAGTGCACAGAAGCGTTTCTTGCTTGGCAGCAGAGCTTCTTGTTAGCTCTATGTGGTAGCTACAAATGTGCAAATCGTCTGTGCTGTTTGTGGGGATTGAGGGAAGGAGTAAAATGCTGGGGAAAGTGTGAGAAGTAGTCATCTTGGTCCTCTTGACATTCCTCCTAAATGTAAATTGTGTTAGAATGCATTTTAATATGGTACTTGCAGGATGCTCAACATTATTCAACATTACTATGAGATGACTGAACACATTTGTACATTTCATACAGCTTGAGTTTTTTTTAATGTTGTTAGATTTTTTTGTTGTTGTTTTAAATATATGGGAAATGTCACTAATATATGTCAAAATGTCACTAATTTGGGGTTAACTTATAGTGGTGGGGGAAAAGAAAAGGAAAAAAAACCCAAACAGACAAAAAGATCAGAATATTCCCTTTGACTCATTTGCATTTTAAATAATTTGGGGGTGAATCTTGAGCTATGTTTTGTATGGCAAAAAAATTGTGTTGGTCAAATGTAATATCTGGATACTTTCAAGGAGTTTCTCATTTCACCTGAGCTCTTGTCAGACAAGAAATTTAGGTTTTTTTGTTAGAATTAGTTGTAATTGTGAGACTGTTCTACTTAGTTATAAGGAAAACATAACTTTTAATTTGAGGTTACAAACAGAATCTCCTAAATACAATGCTGTGGCGTTGGATATATTTTATCTGCTCCCGCAAATGTGAAGATTAGCATGTAACTGAGCAGAAGGGGGAATAACATGAGACTACTCATGAAGTGAATCTTAGATTGAATATTTTTGCATGTAATTTTATACCAATACAGCTTCCTTGAAATATTACATTCTACCTAGTATCCCAATGAAGCCTTTTCATTTAAAGGGTATGACTAATTAATGGGAAATGATAGTCTTAAAATAGCATTAAGGAAAATTGTACCCGAGTCTGTGCCTTAGATTTATGTATTTAGCAAAGGTAGTTTCATTGTGTATGTAACTTAACTGGAAAAGTCTTGCAATGCAACTTCCTCTTCATTTGTGACTTTGTTAACACTAAAAATAGAAGAGGAATGCCACTGCCAGCAGGTAATTTCACTGATTTTTGAATGCCAAGCATAGAAGAAGATTACTACAGTACTTCCCAAATTTATTAAACACCCAAATCTGATGATTATTTGTCCTCTGATCTCAGCGGAGTGGTATTTATGGGGTTTGTGTCAGTGCCTTCGTTGACATTATGAGGACAGTGCTTTCATACTGATGAGCTGGTTTGGACTGCATTCTTCTCTGATGTGGTCACAGTGGGTTGCTTTTTTTTTTTTTTTAAAGCACGGGCTTTCAGAGCTCTTGCTTCCTGTTTCTATTTAGTTAAACTTCAGTGTAGTGTTCTGGGAAAATTCCACTTGTTATTTAGATGTTATTTTATTTCTAATTTCAAGCTATCCTAAAATATAAGCTAGTTTTTCTCTTGATTGATTTCCTTGCTCCTAAAAGTTTTGCTTGTTGCCTGTAGAAGTCTCTCTGTGAAGACTTTTGCTTTCAAGGAGCTGAGAAGTTAATTTTCCTATATGTATTGGCAATGAAGTTCAGTAGAATATGTTAGAGTCATGGTCAACACATGTAAAGTGTGATTATTCTAGTGAATATGGATGTATTTAACATTACAATAAAAAAAAAAAAAGTCTGTAGATCTAAGTACTAAACTAAAGGAAATGTTATTCATATTGTTTTAAATTCTGATGACATTTCCCAAATGTATGCTTCAGCAGGGCACAAATGTTCTGAATTCCAAATAATGTGCAGTGCAGAAAGAGAGATATTAACTTAAATATGTATTTAATTATTACCTAATTCTCTTTTATCATACTGAAGGATTTTTAGGTCAAACTCTCTCACAACAAGTTGTAGGATTTTTTTTTATTTGATTGTTGTGTTGTTGTTTTTCTAAATTAGATGACTGATGAATGCTGCAATGCCTAACGCCTTTCATCTTATCTTTTATGTTGTTGTGATACAGGGTATGTCAGGTGTTTCGTACTTAGCATGAATTATATTTTCACTTTATTAAGGTGACAAGCAAAAAGCTGTTAGGAAGTGACTTGAAGATCTTTGAGTTCTTTTCTAAAGATACAAATGTCTGTGGTAGCAATGGCTGAGCTTAACGGTTTAGTTTGTTATTGTTTTTTTCCCAGCCAAGAGGATTTCTTTGGTTTTTAGTCCTCTCTCAAAGCCTTGTCTATCATAAGGCATCTTTTGTAGGAGATGCAAGGGGTTTTATTTCAGTATTTCAACTGTGATAATGCTCATACTCATAGTAGAGTTAATGACCAGTGTCCCTCAAAAGCAGGATTAAGGATTCTTTGGTAAGTGTCAGATACAACAAGCGAATGAAAGATTTATGTCAGTCAGAATTAATTTCCCACACTTAAGATAAATAATAGCGCTGTGTAATGCTGAAGGATCCTTAACTATTACAGTGACAAATACACGAAACAATTTGTTGTAATGTCATCTTGACAAAGATGTAATAGGACCTGAATTTCTTTGCTTAAGAACAAATGTATTGATAGTACTTTGATTTTTCCAAAACAGAATTGAACTTATTTTTGACAAAGATGTATTAACATTTAATATATCTGCTCTTTCAAGTTGTTTCCTGGAGGAAAAACAAACAAACAAAAACATCACTATGCAAATACTTGTTTGTGATGCAGATCACTTATTTTCAGTGGAACCAACTTTTCATCAGAAAATTGCCTACAGGAAAGCTGGGGAGGGACTTTTTATAAGGGCGTGTTAGTGACAGGATGAGGGGAAATGTCTTAAAACTGAAAGAGGGTAGGTTTAGACTAGATATTAGGAAGAAATTCTTTACTGTGAGGGTGGTAAGACACTGGAACAGGTCATGATCTTCAAGGCTTGTGAATGCTTCCTCCCTGGAAGCATTCAGGGCCAGGCTGGATGGGGCTTTGAGCAACCTGATCTAGAGGGGAAGTGTCCCTGCCTATAAAAGGGAGTTGGAACTAGGTGATCTTCCCTTCCAACCCAAACCATTCTATGATTCTATGAAATATCAAGCTTTAATCTCCTCATCATGGTTTTTTATGAACTGTCAGCTGTAACTTTCCTCCTTGTGTTAAAAAAAAAAAAATAATAATTTCATGTAAAATTACTTGCAGAGGCATTTCTAAACAATATTATAAAACACTGTCATGTCTCCAGTATTTGTTGACCACTGATCTCAGTACTTGATGGATTCTGAACATGTGTAATACAATTTCAGAATATTTCAGCGTTCCATGTACTACGTGAAACCCCAACTTTGACTGTTTTGATTCTCTGCTTGCAAATACAGGCATTTTTTTACTCTTAAAACTTAACAGAAATGCATAGGGTCTACAGTAATGTTATTGTTTTAAACACTATGTCCCGTATCTGCCTTCTTCTTAGCATAAACTCTGTGGGAGATGGAACTACACAGATACACATGCACTTAATTGTGTGTATATATACAAGGAAGAAGATGCCACTTACTGGTTTTAGAGTCCAGAGGTGAATTTTGACAGCTTCACAGGGGAGCAGATTTCTTCAGAGACTGAAGTTCCTATGAGAATTGTGAAAATAAACAATGGGAGAAGAGGGAGGGAGAAGAGAGCAAATGTGTGCATTTAGTGCTCCCAACAAGGAAGATACTTTTGTTCTCGCTTACCTTTTGTTAGACACCAGAACCCATGTTGGTCACCAAGCATGAGATGTGGGTCTGTAGGATATTGAGCTTTGTTAATTGTCACACATAATTACCTCTTTTTATTGTAATTGCCTGGCAATCAGGGAGTTTAAAAAAAAAAAAAAAAAAGACGTTATGTGCCTTTGGTATTCTATCAGTGCATGTGAATTCTTAACATTTCACTATCTGAAACATGAGACTGCTATTGGAATGAACTTTTCTTTTGGAAAGGGAATTGCTTGAATGAGTAGCAGAAGGCAGAAAGTGTGTGTACATGGGAAGGCATGCTTTTCTGTCATTGCTAAGCAAGGTGTAATAAAGATGGTGTTTTTGCTGGCTGAGGAATTGTACTGAATACTAAAAGGCAGCAGATGAGTGCAGGGCCAGTTCTCAGTATTAGAACATAAAGTATTTTTGGGTGGAGTTTCAATGAATGGTGGTTCTGCAGTTGCTTATATGAACACCGTGCAGAGAGAGAAAAGCAATCGCACTAACAAGAAAAATATCAGATGTATTTTATTTGTTTAGAAATAACGTGCTTTGCAGGACTGGGAAACCCTACCACCTGAAGATGCTCTCATGAGGTTCTGAAACCCTTTCACTGAGTGACTGTTTCTTCTGATTTCTCAGCAGTGCTCTCCCAGCACAGTGAGCGTGTAGTTCAAGGTGTGTCCTGTCTAGCCACAATTAGAATTATTGAGTTATGTCTTTTAAAATGGTGCTTGCACCAAATCATGCCAAATATAACATACCAAATTTCTTAATAGAAAATAAAACTGTAGGTAAACATCATTAGACTGGGATTACCAGTGGAGTCTCAGGGAGAAGATAACTGCCTGGATTACAGAAGTGTGTTTAAAAAAAAAAAAAGATCAAACTCCTTTCTTAGGAGTTTTCCATTCCCTTTTGTAAAGAAAAGGGAAGAAAAAAAACAACCAAAACCAGATTTCCTACTCTCAGTGCTATAGATCTGTTCTGAAAATAAAAATCCTTTTTGTCCCAATTATTGTCAGTCAGTATGACCTCAACATGTGAGTTAGATCCTCTCACTGAGGACCTCAGGTATTTTTCTATGCTGCAAAGAGCAGTCTCCTGGCTCCTGCCTTTGGTGGTATCTAAAGAAGGTCATGAAGAGGAATTCAGACCCACAGTTTGTTTAGAATTAAGATCACTTGGGGATGTCAGTGTGATAGTTTACTGGGAATAGTTGTGATGTATGAGCAACATAGGTGCAGTACTGCTTCTTTCTTTAGTTTGATCATCAGTCTTACTGAAGTCATCAACCTTACTGAATTTGATGCATATTCTGATTTGGGTGCTTTCTAAAGCATTAGCTGCAGTCTTGATTGTTTTCTGGCAGTATAAGTATTCTGGTCAAGTTAGCACTATCTGAGATAGCACTTTCCATTCAGAGGTGCTTCAGCATTCAGTGAGATTTGAAATTCTGTTGTGTGTGTAAGTGGCAATGATATGGTAACCCGCAGTTGTTCCCAAGCAATTTGGGCTTCATACAAATTAATGAAGTGATAACTGCTCATTGCAACCTGTAGATAAAGAACATGGATGTGGTGCTCTCTTTATCAAGTAATTCAGCTGCTTTTGTAGGCATGCCAGATAAGAAAGCTATGAACAAAAACTGCAGTGAGACTTTTCTAGAAGAATAACATCCGGATCGCACTGGATGTGTAAAATAAGGTGAAATGATGAGAAATTATATGGAAGAGAGAATACAAATGAGCTCACACTTATTAGTCAGTGTGAGCTGCTTTAAATGTCCATAAAATGCTTTTTCATAATCTTGTCAAGCTTCATCTAGTAGATGAACTTTGTAAATCAATTTGTATTTGTCCAGACAGGTAAGTAATTATACCCAGCTTTGCAGGCAGTGAGAATGGCATCCAAATGGCTTTTTGCACCATTGCTGTTTCAGGGGCTGTACCCACACAAAGATAAGGATAGATGACCAGGGCAAAGTCCCAGACTAAGCTGTGTGAACTTAGCAGAGGCTGAGAGCCAGGCAAGAGCTTGTCCTCATCTGCTGGGCAGCTACATGGTGCCCATTTTTCTGGTGGCCATGGGCACAGGTGTGGTAACCTTGTCACACAGTCCATGCACTGCTGGCTCTTTAGCTTGATGTAGGCTGCTGTGTTTTAGCTGCTGTATGCTTATGCAGAGGCTGTAATTTTTGACTCTGCTGAACTAGTCAGGAAGAGATAAAACTTGTGTATAGTCAGTTCCATAAAGTGAACTAAAATAAACTTTGTTTCAATTTAAGGGAGAGTATTTATACTGCTTTTATCTACTGGTTTAATAACATTTTTTTAAAGTCACGTCTTCAGGGGTGTGTGGACAATTTCATTGTGCAGAGCAGCTCGTAGTTATACCCGGACCTCCTTGAGTTGGGACTGAGCACACTCGGATATTACTGTGATATGGCCACATTCTTTCTGAATGTTTTCTCTGCAGTATATGTAGATCCTTCAGCAAACGGTGCTTACGTAAAATGAATGATTGTTGAACTGAGATCTTAAATATGGCATTGATGTGACTTGATTTTTCCAGGAAAATGCTTTCCTGGAAGAAATTAATCTTTGCTTTCCCTGAGGATGGCAGTGATTTCTCACAATGTAGGTATTTCTGTCTCCTTCGCATATCACTCCAGTTCTTTTACTAAGCAGTAGCTCAGTTTTAAGCTCTGTTGCTCTCCAGCTGCACTGCATCTGGCTGCTGCTATGGGACAACATTTGTGCTGTGTTTTTGTTGTTGTTTTTTTTTTTTTCAAAGGATGTGTATGTGGTTAACAGGGAAGCAAGGATTTCCATAGCTGTTGTGCTAGCATATGCTGTATTAGAATATGCTTTGTTATCACGATAGGAGTTTACCTTTTTTGTTTGTGTAATTAAGTTTAAAGCATAGAACAGAAGATCATGAGGCTCAGTGGGATCTTAACAGTGTGTATGAGTGCCTGGTGGCAGTACACAAAGGCTATGGAATCAGACTCTTCCTCCAGTGCCCAGCAAGAGGTGAGAAGCAGTGGATACAAACTGAAATATAGGAAATTCCATTTGAACATAAGAAGAAACATTTTACTCTGAACACCATTGAAAAGTGGTACAGGCTGCTCAGAGAGGTTGTGGAGTGTCCACCTTGGAGGTGGCCTAAAACTTGAGTAGGCACAATCATAAGTAATCTGCTCCAAATGACCCTGCTTGAGCAGGGTGTTGGACAAGATGGGGGGGATCTTTCAGCCATTATGATACTGTGGTCCTGCCATGGGTACTGCTTATAGTAAGAGGTATTTTAATTCTAATACTCTAGTGGTAAGGTTTCTTCATTTTATATTATGAGACTCAGAATACAGAACAGCCAATTTTTTGTGGACAAATGTTGAAGAAGAATGTCCTTAAAAACAAAATAAACAAGTGGTCATAGTCATCCATTCAGGGAGAAAGCCAGAGAAGGTGCTGTTAAGTCACTCAGTTGTGTATGGTGAATGACTTTAATAGTAAACGTTTACTTTTAATTACACCTGTAGGGTTTCATATTTTCCCACGAATGGCAAATATTTCTGTTCAGTAAAAGACTTCAGAAACCAGGTGGGACTAGTCCTTCAGTAATTTGCAAATAGGAAACTCATTGCTTCCTTTTCTGTGTCAAGTAAGTTTGTCAGCTTCAAAACAATAACGGTGTATTTTTCAAAACCTATTTTAGAGTCATAGCCTGTAAAGTGTACAGGAGAACTTAGTTACTAAGATTCTAAAGGTAAGTTTGCATTAATTTTTAATAACTCTGGAAACTAGGCTATGCTGGACTCTGTTTCCCCAAGACATACATCTCAAGCAAGACCAACTGTTATGCTTGAAATAAATGTAAAGCTTGTAATGTTTCATTCTGACTAAATTTCAGTTTCAGCTGTAGCCAGTGGCTGCCTTTTTTTTTTTTTAAACACTAGCTGAACTTTGAATCTTGCTTAATATTTGAAGTACAGCTTGATTCTAACAGTGCAAATGTGGTGCTGTAGTGAGGACCCTCTACTGTTTGAGGTGAGTGTGGCTGTAATAAAGACACACTGGAATCACGATCAAAGGGACATCCCTGCATATAGCCTAAGAAACCAGATTTTAATAGTGTAAAACAGCTGTAGTACCTCTCTTATGACACCTTGTAATAACTTGCTAAAAAGTGACTTCTTAAGAATGAGTTCTCTGTTCACTGAAGATGTTTATATGTTTTAACAGAAGAATAGTAAGTGCAAGTTCAGTCAGATTTACTAAATAATTTCTATTGATGTCCAAAGTATGATCACATCTTTGTGACTATTGCTTTTCACAGTATTTGTCTCTAAATGTGATTTTTTTTTATTAGTTCATTAATCTCAAAATATTTTCTTTCTTTCTCTTCTTGTTTCTCCAGTGGGAAGAGATCAGTGGTGTTGATGAGCATTATACTCCAATCAGAACTTACCAAGTGTGCAATGTTATGGATCACAGTCAAAACAATTGGCTGCGAACAAACTGGATTCCACGCAATTCAGCGCAGAAGATATATGTGGAGCTCAAGTTTACTTTGAGGGACTGCAATAGTATCCCTCTAGTTCTGGGCACTTGCAAAGAGACTTTCAATCTATATTACATGGAATCCGATGATGACCATTTGGCAAAGTTCAGAGAGCACCAGTTTACAAAGATTGACACCATTGCAGCTGATGAGAGCTTCACCCAGATGGATCTTGGGGACCGGATTCTCAAGCTGAATACAGAAGTCCGCGAGGTGGGACCTGTTAGCAAGAAGGGCTTTTACTTGGCTTTCCAAGATGTAGGTGCATGTGTTGCCTTAGTCTCGGTGCGAGTGTACTTCAAGAAGTGCCCTTTCACTGTCAAGAACCTCGCCATGTTTCCAGATACAGTTCCTATGGACTCCCAGTCCCTGGTGGAGGTGCGGGGTTCTTGTGTCAATCACTCCAAGGAGGAAGAGCCACCCAAGATGTACTGCAGCACAGAAGGAGAATGGCTAGTGCCCATAGGGAAGTGCTTGTGTAATGCTGGCTATGAAGAAAGAGGCTTTGCGTGCCAAGGTAACGATGCACTCCATGTTCATAGCACAATTATTAACAGGGCTTTCCCTTTATGTCCCTACTATGTGTATTGGGTCACGTTAATTTTCTGCAAATTCTTGAGAGAAATAAATTAGTCCATAAAATTGCCATGGAAATGGGCTTTATTTGGTCTGTGTAAATAATGTAATTTGATTTTGAAATACTTGACAAGGTTAAAAAATTGATTTTTAGCTGATACATTATGTAGCAAGTCTAGTTTCTCTTACCACTCTTGCAATTCCTATTGGTAGATCATACTTTTCTCAAGTGCATTTGTTATGTTGGAATATATTATTTTTTGTGTGAATTTCTTAACTTTTGTGTCTTGATGTATAAGTAATTATTATCTACCGCTGAGCTGCATTGATTAGTTGGGGTTGATCAGAAAAAAATATATAGCATTTGTTCAGGTAGTGTAGTCTTTAAATGCAGGAAAATTAATGTTTGAATTTCAAAATCGCATTTTCCTGAATGCTCATGTATATAACTCAAAATCATTTTCTACATACTTTTGATTTCTGCAAACTGTGGTTATGTGAATGCTCCCAAGAACCAGAGACTCACACCAGAGATGTTGATTTTTCCAGAAATGATCTTTCAGATGTTATAAAAATACATAACATATTTATCTAACCTATTTATCTAACTTCAATGTTAATCAAAACAGTGGTGGTGTACATTTTGCTTTTTGCAGAAGTATGGTGTGGATTTTTTAACTAGTCAAAATTTCAACCTCTTTTCGCAGTACCTGGCTCTGTTAAGTTGTCTTTAGTTAAGTAAAATGATTAGAAGTTAAATGTTAATATCTGGAAGTGTCATAGATGGAAGGAGTAGTAGGTGAGATATTTATTGTGTGGTGTGCAGGTACGTATGCAGATATGCATGTATCCATAAGAAAAGAAATTGCAAAGTTGTTGATGTGTTACTGTTCTGAACTTGGCTGAGAAGAGCTTTTTCCTTTTTCATAAATTTGAAGGCAATCATTATATAAAACACAGGAGTGCTGGAGGCCTACTAGAGCCTGACCGAGCCAGAGTAGGTATAGCCACGTAGGTGCAAAACATATTCCTCTAATTCTGGTGACTCTTTCAGAAAATGACAGGTAAGATTTGTAGGAGAGGAGTATGAGTGTGTTTTATTTGATTTTGTTTTTGTCCTCAATGAATAACTTGGGGAGTTGAGTCTTTATTTATGTTTTTCTGCAGTTAGATACAGATACTAAGAAGAACAAATTAAACTGGTCTGGTAAGAGCTAAAATCAGGAGAGGATATTTTATCATGGAGAAATGCTTCACCTAGGGCCTCTTATAGCTAAAAATGTTGACAAGTTGGTAATACTCTTCCAACTACTGTATATAGTCCTGTTAACTGCAAAACCTTTTGTCCTTATAGATAGTTGAAAGCTGTTGGGTTAGAATTTCAGTTACATATGATCGCAAAAAGGAAATCATTGCAGAAAGTGTGAGACTGAAAATGAGCAAACAGAAACGGAGCTTAAAAAAATACATAAAATCATTTCATTCAAAACAGATTGTCAGGTGCTTGGGGTAGGCAAGGCATATCTGCATATCCTACTCAGTTCTGCAGGGATTAGGGTAATAATGCGTATACAGCATAGAGTAATAATGAGTAATCAGGGGCATATACGGGTATATCATGCATTCTTTTTTTTTTCCCCACTTCCTCACCAACTGTTGATCAAGGGAGTGATGCATGATGAAACCATTAACAATAGTGACAGGTCATTCTGGTTTATTCTGACTTAACATATACCGCTATGCTCACTTTTATTGGAAGTCATATTTATCAAATATTTTTGGTGTGATGTGATTGAAGTGGCACTCTAAAAGCAGTCGGTAACCCAAAACCTCTCATTTGTTTGCATCAGTAGCCCAGCAGGAGTTGGATTGTTCAGAAAAGGAGTTCAGTTTTAAACATATGTTTCAACCTCAGGTTGATGGTTACTCTTGCATCTTTCTTTTTTTTTTCTTCTCTCCTTTTCTTGCTTCTCATTTTTGGGTGCTGGGTCTTGTGGTTTTTTGGTCATAATCAAGAGAGCAATGTAATCAGGACCGTACAGTCTGAAGAAGAGCCAAAATGGTGTGTTGCAAGTATCTGCTGGAATGAAGGCCTTATTGAGGGAAAAAAAAATTGTTCAGTTTGAAATAGTACCAACAGATAGAATTTTTTTTTTTTCACAGTAGTTGGCAGCATTCACCAACTTACAGTGGCCATCACTACTTAATCTCATTATTTCAAGTTAATTTTTGTTTGCTTCTGGAATTCAGAAGCAGTGTTATTTTGCATTAGCAGGAGGTTATCACTGATGATTAAAATTAAGGACCCTAATGGTATGCCATCAGCCCATTTGGATTTCATTGAGAACAGTTTCTCTTAGTACTTGTGCAATTATGAAGGCATAGTCACACTCTCAAATAATGCAAGCCTTTTTTTGTCATTAATGTGATACAAACATACCCACTTTTGGCTCTGAAAAGCCCAGGCTGGACTATTGGGCTTACTCAGCATCTTGGTTCTTGTTGGTTAGGTTGTTGTTCTGTTCTTGGTCCTACCAACTAATCCCCATTTTACAAGTTCAGCAGTTTGATACCTACTTGTTAAAGAATTGGGACCTATTTTGTCATGATCACACTTGTCCTCATTGTTGTGAGTGTGTGGAGAAATGATTTATTCAGAGCTAATTGCACACCTTACGTTGAGGAATTCTGGTCTTCATAAACTACTTCAGTTAACAGCATGAGATTTAACACCTCTTACAGTAAAGATTTTTACACTTGTTAATTATTCTAGAGGAAGTGGCTTCACAGAAGTAAGATAAAGTAAGATGTTACATTTTGACCATGTTGAAAAAGCCACTCTTTCATAGTTTTTTTCCCTGTTAGCTATGTTAGTTGTAATTAGTTAACTAAATATGGTATATGTAATCCACTGCTTACTGTTCATTATTGAAGCTTTGTTAGCACGTACCTCATAGTCGTCCTAATAAACCACATTTTAATATTTTGTTGCTGAATAAAACAACTTCTTCACAATATATTTTCTAAATTGTCTTCGTGCCACCTTGACCAGACTACATCCTTTATAGCATTTTCTCTCTTTGAATTACTGTTTTAACTTGTTTCAATTAGAGAAGAACATCTGGTTGGAACTACGCAATGAATGTTACTCTTTCTGAGATTCTTCTGTCAGTTCCCCAGTCAACAGGGATAGCTCATCTTTTCCATTTGTTTTCCATAAAACAACCATAGTGAATTAGATCCGAAGGTTTATCTGCCTTAATGTTCTTTCTCTGACAGTGGCTAAAAGCAGATTCTTAAGGGGAAAAAAAAAAATAACGGAACTGTATGAAGTGCTGCTTTACAGGGTATATCTTTCATCTTCCACCAGTCATCTCTTGCCTTCCAAAGTACTAAGATGTGTCTTGTAAGAAATACTATATTTAATAGGAATCGGTGTCTTGCCACCTGTTAATTTGTCTGCTTTTTTGACTTGCTTATTTTGAGAGGCTGTAAGTTTTTTATGGCAATGAATGTGATAGCTACTCTTGTGTAGAAAAAACATACCTTCTTGCTGTGTCTAAGCCTTCTGTTTAAAGTCAGTTGGATAAGGTTTTCCGTATTCTTGTATAGTGAGAAATAACAACTGCTGCCTTTTTAGCTTGGGTATTAACAATAGTCTTGATCTCTCTTGTCTATTACTTGTTATCTACTTTCTTTCCCAGCTCTCAATCTATTTCAGTGCCTTCTTATTTGGAGGACAAGCTAAATTCTACATAGCTTGACTCATCCTTTTTTTAGTTGTTATCCATTTTGACTGTCCCTGTACCTACTCAAAACAACGCAATCTTTATAAAAAGGATAATGAGGCTTACAAGCATTATTCAAGTTCTAAGTACACAAAGAACTTAGGCAGTGGCATAATGTGTGGGAAGGAGCATTCACATCACCTGTCCTGTGAGTGATTTGTATGTGGAGACACTAGGCTCTGTTGGGTTCTGAATGATAGGGGAAACAGACTTCATGATGTGAAGGTTGTATAGTTGGGGTAATAGTATCAAAATAAATGGGTAAATGTAGGCTAAACATTAGAAAAAACTGTCTTTACTGTTAGTTCTGTAATAATTTGGAACTCTCCTTGGAGAAATATTGGAAGACTCATTTCAGGAGATTTTTTTTTCTTTTTAAATGTGGTAACCAGATGATAAAGGAAATCCTGTACTAGCAGGGTTGGACTAATAAACCTTTTCCATCCCAAACGTGTCTATTCTGTTGTTGATTTATTTCGTGCACTTCAGAAAGCCTAACTGGACACGGAGAACATTTTTCACACTGATATTCTTAATTAGCAAACATGCAGTGGGCAATTATATACACACATGGGAGTGTGAGTGAGCTTGAATGTTCTTTTGAGCACTGCCGACAGGTGAGGCTTTAACCGAAAAAGGCTTTGTGACTCATCATCAAGGGGAAGGTGAAATTGGTGAGCCTGAAAGGAATGGCTCACTAAGCACTGAATTATGTTTTCTGCATACTACTATTTCAGGGGTTAGTTCTAAATTTTAGTTGCTGGAATTGAGTAAATCTCAATTGTACGTTTTCTTGTGATGCTATATAATAAAATTATAAGTTTAATCTCAAGTGACTGATACATTGTCTATAACAAAGCCAGAAGAAAAAGAGAGGTTTTAGTCTGACGGTCCCTTCCCTGTGTATATCATTTTTAGCAGTTAATCATGTGAGTTGAATAGCAGGAAAAGGAGTAAGGGGTGAGGGAGGGAGAGGTGAAGTGTGCCTGGTTATTGCAAAAAAGACTCTACGAAATCTCGACTAACACTAAATTATTCAGTGCTTTAAGTTGTATAGTGAGCATATCCTAAATCATATTTCTCTCTCCGTGAGTTTCTGGAGATACGAAAGGAATGCCATCTGTGACTGCTAAATCCAAACCATTGCATTCATTGCTTAATTCTTTCACTAGAATAGATACTGTACTTGAGACAGAAGTATGGAAAACATCATTAATACTTAAGATGGAAAACATTTCTCTTTTTTTGGTTATGCTTTTAATAATCATTTTGTCTTTGAATAAGTAAATATACGTTTCTCTTGCTTATAGCAGTAGATAAAAGAACTTTACATACAAAGAGAAAAAAAGGTACTGTGAGGAACTGTTTAGCTTTGTGCAAGTGAAAACAGACGGAAGGCACACATGCTTGCTGCATCTGAAGAGACTATAACATTTTCCCTTGGAAATAGCAAAGTGACTCAGGATGTGTTGCTTATACTTGGGAAGCATGTGATTTTAAGTCTTAAGACTGCGTAGGAACAATTATGTTAAATAAAGTGTAGGAACTGATCGTATAAAGATTACGTCACATAATAAAGGAACTAGTAAGAGTTTTCCATGAAATCTGAAAAAACTTACGGATTCCTATTTTTTAAAGAAGAGCTTTGAGGTGCATTTTTTTCCTTAGATTTTTGAAGTATGTTTTCAATTTTAAGAAGAGGGTTTTCTTCTTTTTTTTTTCTAGAAAGGGACTCTTAATCTTTCAAGCCAGTAAACTTAAAATGACAGCTGCTATAAATTATAAATCACTTTATTTGTAAAATATTCATTGTTTTCATTCACTCTGTGTTCTGTAAGTACATAACCAGAGCACACGGTGAAGGATTTACCTTTCTCCTTAGAATCTGTTTGACTCTTAGAAAGTTACGTGCGAGATACCTAGATGGTTTTTTCATACGGGCAAAATTAATTCTGCTCTGAGTAAGATTTTCAGAAAGATCACAGCCAACTTTTTGTGTAATATTTTCTGTTACAAATCTGGAAAACATTCTCCAATTTGTACATCATAAGCAATCTACACTCAAAGTGCAGAATTGCTTGGACAAACTGTTGTGGTTTATGAACGTATTTGTCACATGTCCCAAACAAGCCAAAATTTAAAAGAGAGCATTCTACAATTACTTGAAATGAGATTTTTTGGTATGACACATACACGTTCTCAAGTTAGAAAGCAGATGCTCTGCAGTTACATAAGAAACTTGACTAAATTTCTTGCGGATTGTGGCAGACAAATTTAAACGAAAGCATGTTTGCAAATATCTTTATTCATTATCCATTTTCAATATTCATTGTTTGGGGGGGGGCAAGTATTAGTTTTCCTTAAGAAAACTTTCTAATACTTTTCCCTCAGTTGTTCCATGCTAGTGTTCTAGAATGTTGCATCGGTAGGTACTTCAGAATTGAATTTTCAGAGTGTATTTGAAACTGGTCTGGAAATGGAAATGTTTGCCCAGTAAATATTTGCAAAAACACCAGTGACTGGCAACTCACAACTACAGACAATACAGTTGCAGTTTGTCTGTTGCAGATCTATTTAGAGCTGGTGTTCGCTGCGCTTGAGAGTGCATTCCATGCCTACTTTTCAAGCAGAAAAAATATATATAAACATATATAAGGCTGTGGAATATGCTAAATATAGATCCAGGGTCCAAAATTTAATGAGTATATGTGAATTATTTGCTTTTTGTTTTTGACACAGAAATTTGCACTTTCTGTGATTCTTACATGCTACGATAGAATTTTTGCACAGGATTTTACTGCAGTTATCCCACTGATTTCTATCACTGAGAATCCTAAGGGATCTTGGTGGCATTTCTGTAACCTCTTTGGTTTAATGGCTTTGCTTCTTTGGAGGTTTTCAAAAGATTAAAAGCTAAATTAATAGAACCATCCCGAACATGTTTTGCTTGTAGTTTCTTTGGTGACTTTGAGTAGAAGCTTAGCTTGCAGTGGCACAAAGATTGCATTGTCAGTGTGAAGTTCTTGAGTATACTCCATTGGTTTCTCTGCCTGTGCATAAGAGTTATTTGACAATCCCTTGTTAGTTCCAGAGCAGAGCTTATAAAGGCTAACAGGGGTTTGTATTACAATTGACAGCTGGCACTAGGCTTTAATAGAGAGCAATTGTAGTGAGAACTGCAAGTTTTGATAACGTTCAACAAATATGCTCTTAAAGTAAGAATCATCTTGAAAGATGACTACAGGAAAACAAGAATATATGTATGTCTGCTGCTCCTCAGCGTGAAGTACATATTGTCAAAACATGCTGTTGGCAGACATCTAAATAACCGGTAATTGATATCAGACTTTACTGAAACGCTTAGACCATGGGTTTCCAACTTTTTGGCTTGCCTGGGCTACATTGATAGGAGTTGTCCTGGGCTGCATATATGTGGATTGCTCCGAAAGTAATGCCTCCTATTTATTTCTGTGGAAACAACAACAGATCCAAAGAGCACAATTATGCTTCAGTAAAGTAAGTTCTTAGCTACAAAACACTATTTTTTTCACAGTCACCACTATTAGCTATGCATTTTACACTATTTTTCCACATTCTCTCCACCATTAGCTATGCATTTTTGCCAGTGATGAACAAGAACCTGCAAGCTACGCTTGTAAAAATCTGCATTAGTAGACATGACCCACTGTTGCTGTCACTGCTGCTGAAATGTACCACCCACTGCTTCATCTTACATCCGTTGTTTTGTCTTCACTAATGTTCGGTAAGTGTCAGTGAATGTCAGTGGATGCCATTTCTTCTGCATGGAGGAATTCAGTGGCACACCTTTGTGTCATCCACACTTCCATGTTAGCTGCCATTTGGTCAGAGTGCCTCTCTGCTGCCATCTGTCACATGACAACAAAAGCTAACAAAATATGGGAAGGAAGGCTCAACCTCTGTTGCTGTACCACCAATGTCTGCCTTTGGGGGATGCTGACATGAACCAACATAAAATAGGAGGCGTTACTTTCAAAGCAGCCCTCATAAATTATGTAATATAGTTAATGTATGTAAGTAACAAAATTTAAAGTTTTAATTTTAAGGTTATTTTTATTAAAATATATGAAGAAGGGAGCAATGAAAACATCAAACTAGTGAAATATTTGACCTTTTTGTGAAACTAACATGTTAGTCTGGTTCGATGGTGGTGGTTGCCATTCTTAGCGGGCTTTCAAGGTGTTCATCAGAGATTTTTGATGAAATATTAATCTTCTTGTGCTTCATCCTTGAAATTAGTTGTTCACAAATGTGCATACTGCCAAAAAGTGATGATGTGAATAAGGCATGACTGTGTGGTGAGGGGTATTTCTCACTGGGAAGAGAGAGCTTATAAAAGTCTGGTAAAGAGGCATGATCGAATTTTTGATTGCAAATCTGTGCATCCCATTTGAAAATTTTCAGGTAATTTGTTTTTTTTTTTTTTTTGCAGTCTTGAAACCTACTCTCAAATTCCTTTATCAAAACAGAAAGCACGGCTGCATGTTCTTCTCTATTCACAGGACTGTGTTTAGCCGATGTATCAAAATGCGTAACGCTATTTGCTGCTACTTGGGCTGGCACTGTACTGTGCCCTGTGCTCTGGATTCAACCCAGGTGGGTTTAGCACTGCACTGATGTTTGGTTAGTGCTGAGGGGTCAGGCTCGGCTGCTTGGCAGGCCAGAGCCACCGCCATGATATTGCGCAGGGCAGAGGGCAGCTGCTGTGCTAGCTGGGCCAGGCTGTGGGTTGGACATATCTGACAGTCTGTGAAAGTATTGAAATTGTCTGTTTCTTTGGATTACAAATGGAAAGATAGGAGTTGTGTTCCTAACTTCCCATTTTCTTTTCATTGATATTGTGTTGTTTTCTTGATAGCACAGATGTTGTAACCTGGACTTCACATGGTCTTTGTAGGAAAAAAAAAAGATGAGAAGTTCTTTGCCTAGAGTTTGTGGCTGCACCTTTAAGTACCTATCCACATCGTATACTATAGCAGTTGACACCTCTGTTGTGCTAAGGTAGAAGTAGACTTAAACAAGGACAAATCCATTACAGGTCAAGGAGGAGAACTATTTCACTGTCATGAATCTGTGGGTTCAGTGTTTGTCTACTGTAAGGTTAAAATTTGATGTGATAATTTAGAACAGCTGCTCTTTGACAGAAAGATTCACTTTTGACAAGGGAAGAAAAAAACATATGGTAAAAGTTGTCACTAAGCCAACCCTGAGTAACCGCAGAAGCAATGCAGGACGGTTCTCTAAGCAATGTGGTTGAAATAACGCATTTTTACTTACCTTCGGCACTTGTAATCATTGTGCTTCTTTTGTATCATACTTTATCCCATGATAGTATTTGTGTTGGTATTTTAAAATAATATCTTTTAATAAAATACATGGTTCAGTGACAGAGGAGGGTTGTAGGATTAAAAAAGATAAGTTTGTTCATAACCCCTCCAGATCTCTCTTTGTGCAGCAAAAATATATCAAAGTTTCATGGAACAATTTCTTCAGAGTTTTCAACCATAACAACACGCTTTGTTTAATACATGAGTTCATTTGTTTTTAGCAGAGTATTTAAGCATTCACTTATGTCACGTTGCCCTTTATACCCATGCTTAAATTCTAGTAAATTGAGCATGTGAATAACAGGAAACCTAATGAAATTCATCATTTACTGTGGTTAGCTGAAGCAGTAGCGGTCAGTTCACATGTAGGAACGAGTTGGTCATCAGGACTTCAGAATCCTGGAAACATTTAATTTGAAGGAACAGCTTTTCATAAAAATTAATTTTAAGTAAAGTAAGTGTATTCTCTGCTGTCTTCGATTTGGCACAGATTTGTAATGGGATGAAAATAATAGAAGAAATTAGAAGTACTCAGCACTTAGCTCTAAGAAATGCCAAAAACAAGCAACTAACAGCCCTCTACCAGCCGTCTACTTATGTCTAAGAATGTGTCTTTTTTTCTATTTTGCCAGACATTAAATAATAGGAATATGTTAAAAATATATATATCTTTCTTTCTTTCTTTTATGAAAAAAATAACAAAGTTATTTTATAAGATGGTTATTATAAAGCAGTAAAACATTTTGTAGTGGTCATCTGTTACCCAGCTGAAGTAAGAAAGGCCATAAAGTTGATGTAACATTATATTAAAGTCAGATATTAAACATACTCTTTGATGTTCTGCAACATTATACAGAGATTTGACCTAACCTGAACAGTTCCTTAATCTCTATAGAGCTAATTCTAAGACTTAGATATGCATGCCTAAATGTATTATGGAACGGTTTTAAATTTTACATTATTCCTAGGAAGCCATAAGATGCAATAAGGACTATTCCTTTTATACAAAGAAATACAAACAAATTATTCAATAGCGTGTAGTTCCAGTTTAAGATGGGCATCTCTACCTGCTGTATTTGTTCTCCTTTAGATTACAAAATAACATGAATTCTCCAAAGCTTCAACAGGAAGATTATTATTTTTTTTGTAATGTGATCCTACTACTGAGATGACAGGTACAGGCAGTTATTTTAACAAGCTGCTCTTCAAATCTGTTCTAGGAATTTCCAAGTTTTACTCCCTTAAGGATCATGTGGAAAACTAAAGCAGGGCTGCGGGATTGTGACTTGAAGTGAAGTCAAGGTGTATTAATCATGAACGTGAGATCGCTGTTCCAGCTGTAAAACTGGCACTCACCCTGAAAAAAACAGGAGTTGGGTAGGAAGCAGGTCATATTAAGCAGAATAAAACGTTCAGAAATCTCAGTTAACCATGGCTAATGAACATTCTGTTTCATAAATTAAGACCATTTGTTAAGCTGCTTGTTATACATTCTGTAACCTCTGTGATTTCAGGGCCAAATTTGACTGTGAAGATGTGGTGTCCAGAGCATACACCGCAAGGCCGTATGAATATGTATTTGTTAACACAGGGTGGAAGCAGAAAGGCATTTAATTGCTCCTTTTGTGCACCATTTAATAAGCAATAGCGGTCTTGTTTCCCCTGCTGTGTGAGGGGATGAACTGGCAGTGAAATGAGCTGCAAAAGGGGAATCGGCTACTGTATCTTTTCTTGCCTGCACTAAGTACAGCAGATGGTGGAAGAAAGAGGTTTGTTTTGAAAGAGTCAAGACAGGAAAGCGAATGGGAAGAGAGAAGAATGGAGGGAAAATGTTGCCAGGGTAAGTAAAATAGACCTATGTAATTCTTTTATTAAAATCTAAATGCTTATGTTAGCGTTCCTAAAAGATAGAATAACTGAAGAGGCTGTGATAAGAAGGAGAAGCATTGATTTGTGTTGAAACGGGAGTAAGATTTCATGGTCTCTTGAAAAGGCAGATGAACATCTCATGTAAGTCTTGTTCTATGCTTAACTGCGAAAGATGACATTCAAGTTTAAAGACAAAAAACTGTAATGAGTGTTTAAAGTCTAGGTATATGGGAGGCGCTGTACCTATCTATTTATCTTACCTTTCTGATGATTCCCTGAGAGAGGTGGAGGAAGAGCATAGCAGAGCTTTGGGAGCTAAGGAGGAGAGAGAATCCTTGCTCACCTGCACACCAGTGTTGCTGGTCTGTTGTAATCCACAGTGAATCTGAAATTGGGATATGAGTGGCATTAATTTCCATTTGATGGGTTTTCAGTAGATCTGATTCACATTTGCATGTGCTAACAACCTAACCTTTCAATTCTCAGTTGCTCCCTCAAAAGTTAAATATACTTTTTTCTTAACTGAAAAATGCATGAACACACAAACAAAAAAAAAAACCCCAACAACCCAAATCCCATGGTGAAATCAGGTGTTCAGGCAGAAGTCTGTTTGGTATGAAGCTTGTTTAAAGATGGATTAAGGGCTTCTTTGGATTTGAGTACATTGTTTATCAGTGCAATAATTACTTTCCACGACCACTGTGTTGAAATTACTGCTTTATACTCAGGCATGCCTTCTATCTCACATTCTTTTATAATTAGGGATTATCTTATAGCCTGTCAGCTATCCATCTGTTGGTAAGCTTCCTGGTCTGTTTTGCAGTGGTAACAGGCAAGTCGTTACTGCACACTTGAAACATGATCCACAGATGTGCATCCACAGATTGCACATCCTCCAGATTGAAAAATCATCCAATGTACAGGTGTTTTCTTGCCTCTTTTAATGGCAGCAAATATTCTGATATATTAGTATAAAAGAAACAGATGCCTTTATGACTACATAAATGGTGCTGTAAGTAGATTCTCTCCACTGGAGAAAAAAAAATGTAGTTATAAATACCTTGGTAAAGGAGGAAGTTGATTGATTCAGGTATTATTTCAGATAATTTTTTATAAGGTTTGTCTGTTTGTTTTTAGTTTGTTGTTTTCATGCTGTACTTGAGGATTTCTGCTTCTGAGTTGTTGCTGCTTTTCACTTTCCTTGAAAGCACTTGATTGGCTGCAGTTAGTTAGCAGTCAGATGCCTCTCAGGGATACTGATTCTCCTAAATTGTCAGCTTCTCGTAGGCACCTCAAATGCCAAGTATTCTCCCTGCCCTCTACATTCCTTTTTTCTTTTTGGTAGAGTTGAGATTGAGTAGGAAAGATATTTTTCCCTGAGTTGTTCTGGAAAATCTCTCCAGTTTCCAAATCCCTGCCCAAACACGTGAACACGAGGTTATGTATTCACCATACAGTACGATATATCTGATTATTATTATTTTTTTAGGGTCATCTGGAACTCTGAGAAAAATTCTTTGCTATTTCTGTGCTCTGGGACTTAGTCAAGAGCAATTCCAATCTCAGAGATGATACGTTTTAATAAAACTGTGGATTTTGGTCTTTTGTAGTGGATTGTAAACATGTTTTAGGGCATTGCAACTTGTTTCATGGTGCACGATGATGTGTTTTGTTGACTTTCTGTGGGCTATTTCCTTGAGTTGGAAATCTGGATGTATCCAAGGATTGATTTAAAAACAAAACATACAATAAATGCAAGATTGCATATTGCCTCTGCAACCAATTTAGAAACACTTACTCTTCTTGTATAGCAATTGTGTTCTTCAGTAATCTGAAGACATTTCTAGTTGGTGAATAAGAAAACATACTATTCATTCCTTCCTACCGTAATGAAGAAATATGGAGTCAAAGGAGCTTGACTTTTACATACCGGAGATTTTTGGGTGCAATGGGATATGATTCAAAAGTTCCCTTTATGCTGTATCGATAACATCTAAAGACATATGATGATTAAGATTTTGCATAAAACGTTTTAAAAAGGTTTATGAATCCCTCTGGAAAGTCATTAAGATCACACTTACATAGCTTTCATAATTTCTGATAACGTGTTTCCTAAGAAATAAAGGCTCGTTCATTCTGGAGGTGTTCAGCTGAAGAAAAAGAAAACATTAAAAATGACTGATCTGTGTGTCTACTTTTCCCTGATGAGTGGGGATGTGTGGAGAAGACAGGAGGAAGGGGTTATGGTACAAGCAGCACGCCTCGCTTTCTGCCTCAGCAGCTATTCGTAACATCAAAGCATGTATTTTTTTCTTTGTTGTTGTTGACATAACTTTTTATTTCACCTTCTCATGCTGTGATGGACCTGCAGACCTTTGTGAGGGCTACTTTTTATCCTTGTCTGCTGCATTCATGTTCTGGTCAGAGAGAGTGGGTGGGTAAGGGGAAGCCAGCTTTCCCGTAGCAAATAGCTGGCAGACTGTTTGGCTCAGGATTGATGCTCATTGCTGCTTCTCAGCAGGCGTTGGTGGAACCCGTGACAGAGACAGATGATGGCATGCTGGATTCTGTCAGATGAAGCGGCAGTGGCTGCATGAGTAGGAATGCTTTCCTCATCAGCAAAGCTTGCTTTTGCCTTCCTCTAAGGAGGAATGGTTGCCTGGTGGAGTTTTTTGGTGTTTATTTTTTTATTTTTAATCATTACAGTTTATGTACGGAGGCAAGAAGTTGATGCTCTTTCCATCTTTGAAATCTATTTTAGAATTCCCATTGATTTAATGGGAGTGAGCCAAGCATTATGAGCAATGAAAAGTTCTTGGACTGTTGAGAACATGTGGCTTTTTGATAATGTGCTGTTCCTCTTAAATAGCAACTTATCAGCTAGGGAAAGCATTGCAATAAATCACTGAACACATATCCTTTTACTTTTGAAATACCTTACAACTCAGATTATGAAATTTTCAAAACTAGGAATTAATTATTTAGCACATTCACACAGTGAAGATCTTTATCTCTTCCAGTTATTTGAAACTGCTTTGTTTTAAACAGTAATTTAAAATACAGCTCAGTCAGAGTGCTAACATTGGTCAGGTGGTATTCTTTTAGATTTCAGTAGGCTAGTCTCTAAAACTAACACGAACCTGCACTCATGAACATTTCAATTAACTATATGATGTTTGTGTGATGCTAATTTTAGTGCCCAAATTATCCAGTTAGAAAACAAAAACAATTAGCCTTATGATTTTACTAATACATAGAATCCAAATCTCAGATGACCAATTTGAGAAACACATGCACAGTTAAAGAGATTATCTAGCAAATATTTCACCTAAAAATAGCATCTTGGTAGAAAAAAATCACCAGCACAAATATTTGGATTAATCATGTGTTTGTGGACATGATTTAGTCCAGCTGAAACTTAGGTTATGATGTAGACAGATATGTAATTCTTTTTGCAGCTTTAATAATTCAGAACCCAATTCTGCCAGCTTTCTGCATATTGAGTAAATGTAAGAAATGTAACGGAACATTTGTCCATCATGGCTTTATAAAAAATTATTTACCATTGCGTACAGGCAGCTGGAGATAACTATTGTATCTTACTGTGGAAGAGTTATGAAGGCTTTGATTTTAGCACTTGTGGTTTTGTATTTTCCAGAGTCCTCCTGATCACAGTTTCATTATAGCTAGAGCTGTGTGCATGAGAAATGCTTCAATTAGCAATATATTGAAACAGTTTGCAACTGTCACACTCCTACCCTATAATTTAGAAATTTGCATGAATTATTGCATTCATAGAACTGAACTTCCAGCGTGCCTGGAGGCTTTGGGTCCAATCTTCTGGTTCAAATGAGTCCTTTCATTGCCTTAAAACAGTAACTGTCCTTTTTTCCTTTCTTTGTATTAACATATATTTTCTTTCTGTCATAGTGATGCATACACACACATAGATACATCCCAGAAAAGGAAGAACTGAAGTCTGGCTTTCACTCGCTTTACGTGTCTTGAGAGACTCATTTATAAAAACACAGGACAGGGAGATTGATTTGCAAACATTTGGAAGCCGTGGGGGTGATGCCTGACGAGGCTGACTGTCCCTGCATGGGGCGCCCTGTCTCAGCACAGACAGAAGCTGCAGAAGATGGGTTTGGTGCCCCATGCTGGGGTGGATTCTCTGCAGCACTTGGCTCAGAATGACCAGGGTTGTGTTTGGCCATGGCTGCTGTGTGGCTCATGACCTCGTACAGTGATGCCAGGCATCAAAACAGGCTTGAGGGGAGTTCGCCTCATGTAAGCTATGTTAAAAAGCAGCTAATCAATGTTCCAAACTTCTTTTAGAAACTCATTGTGCTAATGCCAAAAGAAGTTGAGATTACACAAGTGTAACAGAATTGACGTATAGAGGCAAATGTGACATAAGTAATAATTAATGCTTTCACAGCGGGGAGGGCTGTTTCAAAGACTTAGCTACCAAGGTGGATTCAGTGAAAAGAATCAAAACTTGATGCATAAGTTAAGTATTAGTGTTGTCTAAACCCTCCAGTTGCTTTTGTGGCTGCAGCCAAAAAAGCCTTTGTTGGCCAGGCTTAATTTGTGCTGTGATTCAGTTTCTTACTCCTTGCAACAGCTGTTTTAGTCTAGCTTACCCTGAGGAAAGCTCGTAACTCATTATAGAGGGCTGTTTAAAAATAATTATTCAAATAATGCAGTAAATTATTGCAACCTGAATGGGTGGCTTTTGTTAATAGGCTGTAGTTCCTGTCAGCTCAGCACATGGGAGAGGAAGGAGTGCCTTAGCTGTGAAGGTGTGATCCATGCGATGGGCGAGCAGCAGTCCTGCTAAAGAAGAAACCTCTGTAAGCTCCCAGCACTTGATATGCATGGCCACTGGAGGAGGAGCTGGTGTACTGCACGCCAAAAGGGTGATAAGGTGTTACGACCCCGTAAGGCCTCAAGTTGCCTAAATCCTTATCTTCTTTCCTCTCTCTATGTGGTAAATGCAATAAAATTGCCCTTCTATATAGAAATCGCAACATTTTATTGTTGCAGAAAGTGGTCATTTAGTGAAAGGGGGCTAAAACTCAACCTGATATTGTGGAGCTACTTTAGCTCTGTTAAAATGAGAGATTTCCTGCTTCCCCAGCATCCTGTTGAATGCTCTTATTCATATTTCATTGCGCTAATGGTTATGTTTGCTAAGAAGTCTTTTTGTTTAATGATCAATCAGGGAATTTAATTCATTAATCCAAAAGCATACTGCAGCATAATAAAATCTTAACTACAGTTTACAAATGGAGCACTAAAATAGAAAAAGATGCAGTTGCTTGGTCACATAAATCTGTCACCCAGTGAGAAACAGAACCCAGATTTCTTGAGTCTCATCTCTCTGCTTGTTTCATGAACCGTGGCCACCTCATCACTATTTGAGAATGATAAATGCCTCCCATTTACAAGCTCATATACATGTTCTGGTAATACAGTAAACAATGAAGTCTTTCAGAATTAAGTGAAAGTATTCACAAGAGGCCGAGCCTGTGGTCCTTATGCAGACAAAGCTCTTGTGGGCTTGAGTCAGAATTGTGCTTTGAGTGATTACTAGACTGAGCTCATAAGGTGTTTAAGCCTTCTCAGGGGAGGAAGAAGCAAATCAGAAGTGAGAACTTTTTTCTGTAGAATGAAAAAGTATATATGCAGGATCTCTGCGGGTGAGGTCATATGAGAAAACACCCCCTAACAACAAAAGTGGGCTGACTTTTCCTGCTCCTAATTGCCTTCCTTGAGATCAGTTAGCAAATCTGCTTTTATAGTTAATTTACCTGGTGACTTATACAAGAGGTATTGCCTTTTATTTGCTTGTATATTATGTATTTATGTAATGGACGCTATTCCTAATTAATATTCTACAAAATAAGTTAAAAATTCAGTGAAGGGTCTCTCCTTTTGTGTTTTTGCAGGCTTGCTAACTGGCCTTTGATTTCTAAGGTTAAGTTTCACATCAGGAATTTTTAAATCTGGTGTTGTACTCTCTCAATAACTAGATCTTAGAACATAAAGATGAAATGGTTTATTGTGGAAAGTTCCTTGAGAAGAACATCAAACAACAGACTAAAACAAGCACACTTTACCAGGGAAGCATTCTGCAGATGAAGATACCTCAGAATACTTTCCTAATAAATTTGTTGGTAGCAGTGAGGTCTGAGTGTCTGAATTGGTATGCATGCATTTCGGAGCAGCATGTACTTACATTAGCAGTATGTATCTGAGTGTTTGAGACACATTTACGTTGGTGCAGCATGCAATTGGCGTGACTACAAAATTTACTTGCAAGCATTTGCACTGGGCAGGTTATAATACAGGCAGAGCTCAGTGATTTCAATGAAACACTATAGGCAGCCACGAGCAGCCTTCCTGCTCTTTCCTTTCATTCATACAAGTGGATTGTGCTTTGTGTATGTATTATCACAACAGCACAGTGTTTGCCAGCTGATAATCTAGGGCTTGTATAAGCATGGAATATGAAAGAGTTAGAACATCAGCATTAGTGATTTAAACACATTCAAAATATGAGTATTTTTGAAATATCAGATGGCATAAGTTCCCTGTAACCATATATTTTAGGGTGACATTCTTGGATTTGTGCGGTTAAGCGTAGGTTCTTCATTTTCTTTCTCACAGTCACCCCAATATGTATGCACATGCATGCAGCTTGTCATTTTTAAGAAGGGATTTCAATCTTGATATAGCAGTATTTTTGAGCAGGAAATTGTTTGGCGAAGGATTTTCAATCAACTTTTATCTTGTGTGTCTGAATAGCTTTGAAGTCATTCTGGTTTTGGAAAGGAAATACTTCTCCTGCTTCAAATATTCACTACTCCTCCTAAACATGTCTTTGTCCAATGAGCAAATTTCCATCAAAGATAACTTCTCTCTTCTTTAAAATATCATCGTTTTATATTGGTGTGATTGGTACTATTAGTAAAGGTACTATTGTTTTTGAAATTTAAATTAAATACTACAGCCAGCAGACCTTGATGTAAGAGTTTTATCTCCAGGGGAAGAGAAAATTTCTACCTTTCTACTGAATAATTTTTATTCTGTTGAGAACCAGGGTTAGGGTTGTAAATATAACATTATGTTACATACATAAAAGAGTCAGATCATTTCATGAATATGTGTTAAAAGTCCGGCATAGTCATATAGTGACCTTAATCCTTAGAAAGGATTTTATTATTATTATTTCTTATTTGATATTCTCAAGTTCATGCTATTTAGAATCTCAGTAATGAACACTTGTGCTTTTACAAGTGATGTGATACAGAATATAACGACAATAAACTTTTTATACTCCTTCACCTTCCTATGCTACCAACAAGTGCAAATGATGTAGAATGTACTGCGCGGGGGCAGTGGTTTTACTGCATGGGAACAGTGGTTTTATAGATTCAATTCTAGGAGGTACACCTAGTTATTTCCTTAATTTAAACTGCTTTCTTGTTGTGCTATAAGTTATGAGACGGCTTGCCAATGAACACTATAAGTGCTGAAAATGTACGTGAATTGAAAAAGTGACTGCAAAAAACTATGGAAGAAAAATCTGTTAAAAGTTTTTAAGTGCAAAGGCACCTTCCTTGGTTCAGGAAGGCCCTTTGTCACAAACTGATTTACAGTCAATGGACGTTCAGAATATTTAGATAGGAATGTAAAGTGCGCGCTGAGTAGAAAAGAAGGGAGTGGTGTAGGAGGTTTACGAGTTCAGTCCCATTTTTTTCTGTCTAAAATTAACTGATATTTTACATGCACACAGAATGCATTATATTCTGTGCCATACTTGTGATTGCGTTTAGTGGTGTCCGATACATGAATATTAAGAGAGTAATATTTGGATCTACTCAGGTTCACATTCTGAATTTCTGGAAGTAATTATTTTTCTGTTTACTCCAGTAGGGTCAGGCCAGCTCTAACCAAGGACTAAATTTAACAAAGTAGATCTGAACTTTAAAACTGAAAAAAAGAAAGCAACAACCCTCTCTGGATTTTATTGATGAGAGAAAGTGGTGTATCTTGCATGAGGTACAATTCCGATAGAAAAGAAACTTCCCGTTGTTGTAGAAATGTATTTGATAAATAACTGCTTCCAGTTAACAAAGCACCAGAAGGCAGGGAGAAGGCAATCAAGTGTATCTTTATCACTTAGCAATATCTGTATTATTATATATTATAATATGTATATTATAATGTATATTATAATATTTCCTTCCTCCTGGAACTGTGGCAGAGAAATGCAAGGACTGCAAGACAGAACCATCTGTGAAAGAGCCTAGATATTATCTGCAGAGATGCAGCAATGTTAATATTTTATATTGTTTTGCATTATTTTTGTTTTGAAAAGGGAGTCTTAACACCTTCATTTTTATTTTTGTTTTTATTTTTTTGTCTTTTAAATTAGATTTACTAGATGACTAAGATGTTCAAGGGGCTGGAAAATACCAAACCTGGGAATACAGAGATTGGATCTTTATATATATA
>JANHGO010000072.1:18085521-18129329 GCA_024606505.1 Aquila spilogaster
TTAGCAACAACTGAAAACATCAGTGTGTTATCAACATTCTTCACATACTGAACTCAAAACATAGCACCGTACCAGCTGCTAGGAAGACAATTAACTCTATCCTAGCTGAAACCAGGACAATCTTATAAGAGAGACTATGTGTTATATGAATCAGTGACCTGTCACCTGTTAATCTATTTTTTGACTCATATTTTTAGTCTCTGTAAGTTTTTTTTTTTTATGGCAATTAATGCAATATCTTTTCTTGTGTAGAAAACATATCTTCTTGCTGTGTTTAAGCCTTCTGTTTAAAGTCAGTTGGATGAGGTTTTCCATGTCCTTGTATAGTGAGAAAATAGTAACTGCTCCCTTTTCAGCTTCTGTATTAACAATTTTCAAGGTCTCTTTCATGTCTAATATCTCATCTCTAATACCTATTTTCCCAACACTCCCTCTCTGCTAGTGCCTTCTTGTTTGGAGGGCAGGCTAATTGCTCCATACCTCAACTCATCCTTTTTGACTGTCTCTGTACATATTCAAAGTAAATAATGTGATTTTTATGAAAAGGGTAATAGGGCTTGCATGCGCTGTTTAAGT
Source organism: Aquila spilogaster (assembly GCA_024606505.1). Taxonomy (NCBI): domain Eukaryota; kingdom Metazoa; phylum Chordata; class Aves; order Accipitriformes; family Accipitridae; genus Aquila; species Aquila spilogaster. The sequence continues at coordinate 18,086,098 of JANHGO010000072.1, forward strand.
TGCAAGTACACCAGGAGATTATACAGTGGCATAGTGTTTGGAACGGCCCAAAAATCAATAAAAGGAGCATTCACATCACCTGCCCAGTGAGTGATTTGTATGTGGAGAAGCTAGGCTCAGTTTTGTTTTGAAAGCTACAGAGAGGAAATAGATCTCATGATGCGAAGATCGGTTAGTTTGGTAATAGTATCAAAATAAATGGGAAAATGTAGGATAAATGTTAGAAAAAATGTCTTCAGTTCTGTAATGATCTAGAAGTCTCCTTGGAGAAATAATGGAAGCCTTATTTCAGGAGCTGTTTTTTAAAAATGCAGTTAACTAGATGATAAGGGAAATCCTGCAGTGGCAGGCTTGAACTAATAAATCTTTTCCATCCTGAATGTGTCTATTCTGTTGTTGGTTTATTTCATACACTTCAGAAGGACTAGCTGGACATGGAGAGCAATATTTTTCATGATGATATACTTAATTAGCAAACATGCAGCGGGCAATTTTTTATCTGTGTGGGAGTACGAGTGAGCTTGAATGTTCTTCTGAATGCTTCCAAGAGGTGACCCCTTAGACCAAAACCAAGCTTTGTGGCTCCAGTTATCAAATAGAAAATTAAATTGGTGAGCCTGAACAGAATGACTTGAAAAGCACAGAATTACATTTTCTGCATGCTGTCTTTTCAAGGTATAGTTCTAAATTTTAGTTGCTGGAATTGAGTAAGTCTGAATTTTAAATTTCCTTTGTAATAGTATATAATAAATTTGTAAGTTTTAACCACAAGTGACTGACACATTTTCTATAACGAAGTCAGAAGAAAAAAGAGAATGTAATCCAACAGTCCTTCCTTATGTATGTAATTTTTAGCTATTAATCAGGTGGATTGAATGGAGAAAAGGGAGTAAGGGGGAGAGGTGAAGTTTACCCACTGTGCCTGGTTATTGCAAAAATGACTTCACAGAATTTCCCCTAACACTAAATTATTCAGTGCTTCAAGTTGTATGGTGAGCATATCCTAAATCATATTTCTCTCTCTGAGTTTATGGAGATATGAAAGGAATGCCATCTGTGGCTGCTAAATCTGAACCAGTGCATACATTGCTTAATTCTTTCGGTAGAATGAATGCTGTACTTGAGATGAAAATATGTAAAACATCATTAATACTAAGGATGAAAAACATTTCTCTAGATTCCTTTTTTCCCCTGTGCTTGAAATAACCATTTTGTCTCTGCATAAGTAAATATACTTTTTAGTTGCTTATATCAGTAGATAAAAGGTAACTTTACATGTAAAGAGAAAAAAGGTACTATGAGGAACTACTCAACTTTGTGCAAGTGAAAACAGACGGAAGGCATATGCGCTTGCTGCAACTGCAAAGACAATAACATTTTCCCTTGGAAATTGCCAAGTGGCTCGGATATGTTGCTTACACTACAAAAGTGTGTGGTTTTAACTCTTAGGCTCTGTATAGGAAAAAGTATGTTTAATAAAATGTAGGAACTGATCATATGAAGACCATATCATATAATAATGGAACTATTAAGAGAGTTTCCTTTTACATTAAATCTTAAAAAGCTAGGGATTCACATTTTTTAAAGCAGAGGTTTGAGGTGTATTTTTTTTCCTTCGGTTTGAAGTATTGTTTTGATTTTAAAAAGCAAGAGACGTGCTTTTTAAAAGGTACTTTTAATCTTTCAAGCTAGTAAACTAAAATGACAGCAGCTATAAATTATGAATCACTTTATTTGTAAAATATTCATTGTTTTTATCCACTTTATATTCTATAAGTAGATAAACAGAGCACACAATGAAGGATTTACCTTTCTGCTTAGAATTTATTTAACTCTTATGAAAGTTATGTCAGAGATATCCAGATGATTTTTCTTAGGAGAAAAATTATGTTGCACTGAATACTTCAGAAAGATCACAGTCAACTTTTTATTAACATTTTCTGACTGCTACAAATTTAGAAAATATTCTCCAATTTGTACATCATGAGCAGTAGATTTAAAATGCAAGTTTTTAAGGCAAAATTTCTTGGGCACAATCTTATGGTCTGTGAGCATGTTTGTCACACGTCCTAAAGAAACAAAAATTAAAAAGAAACATTCTGAAATTACTAGAAAAGACATTTTTTCAATATAACACTATACATATTTTCAAGTTAGAAAAGTGTTGTTTCTTGTAGTTACTTGAGAAGAATCTTTACTAAATTTATTGGAGACTGTGATAGAAATATTTAAACAGAAACATGCTTACAAATACTTCTATTCATTTTTTTAATGTGCAATGATTAGGAATCTAGTTTTAGTGTTCTTTAAAAAAGCTTACTAATACATCTCTCCGAGTTGTTCAGTACTACAGTGTCAACATATGATTAGGTAACTCAGAATTGAATTTTTTGTTTTTGAAACTATTTGGGAAATGGAGAGGTTCACTCAGAGAATGAAATATTTGCAGAAGTGTTAATGACTCACAAAATGCAACTTAATACATTTTTTTGAACTGTATATTTGTTCAATCCAGATACCTTACCAGTTTAGAGGTGGTGCTCGCTATGCCACTTTGTATGTATTTTGGCAATTTCTTCCTTGTCCCCCTCACCTGTTTTTCAAGCAACAAAAAGACACAAGCCCCACCATCCAAACCCCAACAAAACCCCCCAATATCTCCCCTCCTCCCCCTCTACCCCCCCAAAGTAGTGGAATATACTGGGTATTGACCCAGGGTCTCTACAATTTAACAAGTATGTGTGAGACATTTGCTTCCTCTTTTTAACATAGAAATTTTCACCTTAGTTCTCTGACACTTACATGTTCAAAACCACTACTGTTGAACTTTTGTGCAGGATTTTACTGCAAATATCTCATGGATGTCTATCACAGAGAATCCTAAGGGATCTTGCTGGCATTTCCTTAACCTTTTCATTTTAATGACTTCGCTTCTTTGGAGGCTTTCAAAAGATTAAAAACTAAATTAATAGTATCATCCTGAGCATGTTTTGCTTGTACTGTCTTTGGTGACTTTCAATATCAGCTTAGCTCTGAGTTGCACAAAGATCGTATTGTCAGTGTGAATTCATTGAACACACGCTTTTTCCATCGGTTTCTCTGCCACTTGTGTCTGTGTATAGAGCTATTTGCCAATCCCTTATTAGTTCCAGAGTGGAACTTATAAAGGCTAACAGGGGTTTGCATTACAACTGACAGCTGGTACTAGACTTTAATAGAGAGCAATTGTAGTGAGAGCTGTAAGTTTTGATAATGTTCAACGAAAATGCTCTTAAAGCAAGAACCATCTTGAAAGATGAGTACAAGATGACAAGAATCTTCTATATGTCTGCCGCTCCTCAGTGTGAAGCACAAGATATTGTCAAAACATGCTGTTGGCAGACATCTAAATAACCAGTAATTGATATCAGACTTTATTGAAACACTTAGACTGCAGGAGAACTATCAGAATTGGCTGTTTCCTTGGATCACAAACTAAATAACAAGGGTTGCATTTGTAATGTCTCATTTTCTTTGCATGTGAAATGGCAGCTTTATTCTTGATAGCACAACAGGAATGTAATAACTTGGACTTCACACAATCTTATTAGGGAGAGAAGATGAGAAGTTCATTGCCTAGAATTTGTTTGTAGCTTCAGCTTTAAGTACCTTCCTGCCTCGGATACCCTGACAGTTGGTGTATCTATTGTGCTAAGGCAGAAATAGACCTAAACAATGACAAATCCTTCATAGGTCAAGGATTCACTGTCATGAATCTGTGGGTTCAGTGGTTGTCTACTGTGAGGTTAAAATTTGATGTGATAATTTAGAACAGCTGCTCTTTGACAGAAAGATTCACTTTCAACAAGGGAAGAAAAAGCCATATGGTAAAAGCTGACACTGTGCCAAGCCTGAATAACTGCAGAAGTGATACAGGACAGTTCTCTTCAATGGCATGCTTGAAGTAATGCATTTTTATTTGCCATTGGTATTTCCAATCTGTATGCTTTTTTGAGTTGTACCTTATCCCATGATACTTCTTTTGCAGTTATTTTTTAAATAATGTTTTTTTATTAACAATGGTGATTAAGTGACAGAAAAGAGTTGTGGGCTTTAAAAATACACAGTTTGTTCATAACCCTATCCAGGCCACTCTTTGTGCTGTAAAAACATACCAAGGTTTCATAGAACGATTGCTTCAAAATTTTCAACCAAAATGATGTGCATTGTTAAGAGGGGGTTGTCTGATACCCGAGTTCATATGCTTTTAGCAGAATATTTAAGGATTCACTTAAGTCACACTGCCTTTACAATTCTAGTAAATTGAGCGTGTGAATAGCATGAAGTCTAATGAAAGTAGTCATTTACTGTGCTCAGCCTGGGTGGTAGTGGTCAGCTTATGTGTAGGAGTAAGGTGGTCATCAGGAGTTCAAAATCCTAGGAAGAATTCATTTGTCCTCCAATTTGGAGGAACCATTTTTCACAACAATTAGTTCTAGGTAAAAAATACATAGACTCTCTTCCCTTCGATTTGGCAGAGATTTTTAATGGAAGGAGAATAACAGAATAACTTACTTAGAAGTACCCAGCTCTTAGCTCTAAAAAACGCCACTAAACAAGTGACCAAAGCCACTCCAGCAACAGCATACTTACCTCTAAGAATGCATCTGGTTTTGTTCCCCCCCCTATATAATGAGAATGGGGCACAAAATTGTTGTTTAAGGAAGAAAAAAAATTGTCTGTCATTCTGTTAGGAAAAAAAGAGAACATCTCTACGGTGATTTATTATAAAGCAGTAAAATATGTTGAAATGGTCATCTGTTACCCAGCTGAAGTAAGAAGACATAAAGTTTGGCAAACATATTAAAGTCAAACATATTCTTTGATGTTTTGCAACCTTATACAGAGTTCACTCATACAGGATTTGACCTAACCTGAACAGTCCCTTAATCTCTGTAAGAGTTAATTCTAAGATTTAGGTATGCACATATAGAATTGTTTTATTTATAAATGTATTCTGAAGCATTTTTTTTGATGTCGCATTAATAGTAGGAGGCTGTAGGATACAGTAAATAAGAATTGCTCCCTTGCTTTCATAATTAGTGGCATAATGTAGTCATTATTATTATACAAAGAAATACAAGCAAATTATCCAATAGTATGTAGTTCCAGTTTAACAGGGATGTTTCCGGCTGCTGTAATGTCCTTCTTTAGATTACAAACCAACTTGAATTCTCTGAAGGTCTAACAGGATTAGATGTATTTTGGTAATGCAGTCCTAATACTGAGATGACAGGTAGGGGCAGCTATTTTAACAAGCTGCTCTTCAAATCTGTTCTAGGAATTTCCAGGTTTTGCTCCCAAAAGAATAATATGGAAAACTGAAGCAGGGCTGAGGGATTGTGACTTGAAGTGAAGTCAAGGTGAATTAACCATGAACATGAGATCACTGTTCCAGCTGTAAAACTGGTGTTCATCCTGAAAAAAAAATAATGGGAGTTGGGTAGGAAGCAGGACGTGTTAGCAGAAGAAGAAGTTGTTCAGAAATCTCAGTTAACCACAGCTAGTGAACCTTCTGTTTCATAAATTAATAGACCATTCATTAAGCTGCCATTTTTAGACAGTGTACAATGTCTCTGACTTCTTTGACTGTGAAGATGTGGTGTCCAGAGCTTTCACCTCAAGGCCGTACAAATATGTATTTGTTAACACAGAGGATGGAATTCGAAAGACATATAATTGCTCTTGTGTGCGACATTTAATAAGCAATGATGGTCTTGTTTCTCACACTGTGTGAGGGGATGAACTGGCAGTGAAATTAGCAGTAAAAGGGGGATCAGCTTCTATGTCTTTCTGTACCCACACTAACCACAGCAGATGGTGGAAGAAAGCAAGCTAAAGACTTTTTTTTAAAAGGGTCAGAACAAGAAAGAACAGGAGGAGAGAGAAGAATGGAGGGAAAAATGTACCATGGTAAGTAAAATACACCTATGCAATTGTTTCACTGAAACCTAAATGCTGCAGTGAGTATTCTTTAAAAAAAAAAAAAAAAAAAAAAACAAACCAAGTTAAAAAGTAAGAGGCTCTTATGAGAAAGGGAAGGATATTGATCTGAGTTCAGACAGGAGTATGATTTAATGGTGTCTTTAAAGGAAGATGGGTATCTCTGTGCAAGTTTGCTCTGTGCCTAACTGCTAAAAGGTATTCAAGTTTCAGGGGGAAAAAACATGGTGACTGTTTGAAGTCTGTGTTTGGGTATGTGGTAGGTCTTGCATGGAACTGGTCTGCAAATAATGCTAATAAAAGTGTAATAATGAGTGTGTTACACTGAGAGATTTAGAGCTGATCTGAACTACAGTAAATGGGGACACATCTCCTGTGTTTCAGTGAGCGCTGTTGAAATGAAGTTGCAGTCTAGAAAAAAACTGTTGTTTTCTCAAGAGCCTTCCCCTCAGAGGAAGGCGGTGTGTAAATGGTCTCTCTGATTCTCTTCTGGCCAGTATTTCAAGAATGTTTCCTTGATGTTTCTTTACATCACTGAATTTTCAAGAGCTCTGAGTATGTACCTAGCAGTGTCTCAGAAATGATGGAAGCAGACTTCAGAGTCGAAGGGCTGCATCTTGTCCTGAACTCAGTGGACTGTATTTTTTCCTGGTGCAGCAATTCAAAGAGCCTGCCTGGTGGACTTAGCCCTGCTCTGCAGAGTACTTAGAGGGACGTGAGATAAAGCGCTTGCCAGGGGTCACGTATACGTATAGTTTCCCTTTGTAAGCATGGTTCAGAGGTGCAGTTTGTCATCTGCATCCTCTGGGAGCTGCTCCTTCGTGCCGTGTTGTAGGCAAAGAGTGCTGCGGCCTGGGAGGAGGTGTGTGTGGCGCGGGGCTGTGGCAGGGCAAGTCCTGCGTCCTCCCGGTCTCTGCCCTCTCTAGCCACCGGCTTACAGCAAGAGGAGGGTTTGAGGTGATGAATCCCTCAGAGGGCTGGAGGAAGAGGGTAGCAAAGGTTTTTGGGCTGAGTAGGAGTTAATCCTCGTTTGCCCCCACACTGCAGCCATGCTACTGATCCATTCTAGTCCACAGCGAATCTGAAATGTGATTGTAATACGGATCGCATTAGTTCTCAGTCGGTTGGATTTCTAGTTTGACTTCTGATTCGCATCTGCAGCATGATAACAACCTAACCTTTTAATTCTTAATCTGTTCCCTGAACAAGTAGACTCCGCTGTTCCGCCCAGAAGTTAAATATTAGTCTTTTAATTGAAAAACACACAAACCCCCCAAATCCTGTGGTAAAAGCAGGTGTTCAGTCACAAGTCTGTTTAGTATAGAGCTTATTTAAACATGGATTAAGGGCTTCTTTGGAATTGAGTACACTGTTTTTCTGTGCAATAATTACTTTCCAGGGCCAGTGTGTTTAAATTAGTGCCTTAAAACCCAGGCATACCATCTATCCCAAATTCTCTTATAATTAGGGATTATCCCATCTGTTGGGAAGCTTCCTTGTCTATCTTGCAATCATAGCAGTCAAGCTGTTACCTCACACTTGCATGTTAGCATCAGATCCCCCAATGTGCATCCATAAATTGCACATCCACCAGGTTGAAACAATCATCCGATCTACAGGTGTTTTCTTCTTTTGGTATGGCAGGAAATATTCTAATATATTACTCATGAAAGCGGTATATTCTGTTGCATTCATGAGTACATATGTGGTGGTGTAAGTAGTTTCTCTCTACCAAAGAAAAAAGTCCCAGGTTATAATTCGCTCAGAAAGATAGCAGAATAAAAAGCATACTGGTTCAGTGATTTTTCATAAATTATTGTCTGTTTGTAGTCTATATTATTTTCCTACCATGCTTTAAAATTTCCGCTATTTGGAAGGACTTTTTTCCACTGTAATGTAGTAATTTGACTTTTGAGTTGTTGCATCTTTCATTTTCCTCTGAAGCATTGGATTGGCCACCGCTAGCAATCAGATGTAGCTTGAGGATACTGATGCTCCTCCAAGTTGACTTTTCTTGGGCACCGTGGATACCATGTTCTGCTTCTGCCTTCTACATTAATCTTTTTGCTAGGTTTGAGGGCAGGAAGGGGATTTTTTCCCTGGACCAATTTGGTCAAGTCTATCAGATTCCACAACCCCTCTGCCCAAACACATGTGAATTATGCATTCATTGTACTGTGGGATATGTCTGATTTTTTGTAGGATTATCTGGGAGACTCTGAAAAAAAGTCTTTGCTATTGCTGTGAGCTAGGACTTTGGAAATGCTCTCGACATCTTAGAGATGAGGTGTTTTGATATGGTTGTGGCTTTTGGTCTTTTATTACAGATTGTAAATCTGATTTGGGGCATTGCAACTTGTTTTGTGGTGCTTGATGATGTGTTTTGTTGACTTTTTGTGGACTGCTTCCATGAGTTGAAAATCTGGCTGTATCCAAAGGTTGATTTGAAAACAAACCAAAGAATAAATACAATGTTGCATGCTGTCTCTGCAACCAATTTAGAAACACTATTTTTGGATAACAGTCATGTCCTGCAGTAATCTGAGGAGTTTTCTGTTTAAAGAAAATATATTATTCTTTCCTTCCTGTAGTAATTATGAAGAAGTTTGGAGTCAGACAAACTTGTCTGTTGCATACTGGAGACTCTTGGATGTAAGTGGAATCGTTCATGCCGGGTCCCATTAGGAGTTTCCTTTATGTCAAGTTGAAAACATGAAGAGGTTTGACGATTGCGATTTTGTATAGAGATTGGAAAAAAAAACTATTGATAGAGGTATAAAACATTTTTTAGCATCCCATCGAAGAGTCATCAAGAGCACGCTTGCAAGGCTGCCATAACTTCTAATAAAATGTTTCCTAAAAAATTAAGACTTTTTCATTCTGGAGGAGTTCAAGTGAAGAGAGAGTAGTAAAAATGACCAATGGCTCTGTGGCTACTTTTCCCTGAGGAGCGGGGACATGTGTGGAGAAGGCAGGAGGGGTTGCGGTGCATGCAGCATGCCTCACCTTCTGCATCAGCAGCTATTCATAACATCAAAGCGTTCATCTTTTCTTTGTTGTTGTTGACATAACTTTTTACTTCACCTTCTTGTGCTGTGAGGGACCTGCAGACCTTTGCACAGGCGAGTGTTTTTTATCCTTGTCCACTGTGTTCCTGTCTTGGTAAGAGAGAGCGGGTGGGTAGAGAAGGCCAGCTTTCCCATCTCACATAGCTGGCAGGCTGTTTGGCTGAGGATTGATGCTCGTTGCTGGCTCTCAGTAGGAGTCGGTGGAACCTGTGACAGAGACAGATGATGGCATGCTGGAGTCTGTCAGCTGAAAATGGCAGTGGCCTGAATGAGGAGGAATGCTTTCCTCATCAGCAAAGCTTGCTTTCACCTTCTCTAAAGGTGGTTGCTTGTGCTGTCTCTGAAATCAGTTGCAAAGTTCCCATTGATCTGATGGGAACAAGCCAAGCATTTCAAACAACAAGAAATTCTTGGACAGGTGAGAACATGTAGCTTTTTGATTCCTCTTAAATAGCAACACATCGCTCTACAGTTAGGGAAAGCAGTACAATAAATCAGGGAATAAATTTCTTTTTGTATTTGTGAAACACCTTACAAATCAGATTATGAAATTTGCAAAATTAGGAATGAATCAATTGTTTAGCTAATTTACCCGGTGAAGGTCTTTAGCTCTGTCAGTCATTCAAAACCATTTTGGATTATATTGTAATTCAAAATACAAGACAGTTGGTGTGCTAATAATATTAGTCAGGTGGTATTCTTTTAGATCCCAGTTGGCTAGCCTCTATAACTAACATCAACATGAACTTGTAAACATTTTCAATGAAGTATGTAACATTTGTGTGATACTAATTTAAGTGCATGTTATCCAGTTAGAAAACCAAAGCAATTGGCCGTGTGATTTTACTAATAGATGGAGTCCAACTTTCAAGTGATCAATTTAATAAACAAACATGTAGTTAAAGAGATTTTTTTAGCAAGACACTAAAAATAGTGTCTTACAAAAACCAAAAAAGCAGCAGCTGACCTTCCCCAGCACAAATACTTGCAATAATTATTTGTATTTGTAGATGTAATTTGGTCCAGCTGAAACTTAGGTTAGAATGTAGATAGCTATGTACACACTGGTGTTTTTACAACTCTCATTATTCAGGGTCCAGTTCTGCCAGCTTTGTGTGTCCTGGGTAATTGCAGAGAAACTTAATGGAACGTTTGTACATCAAGGCTTTTTAAAAAATAAATATTTGTTATCAGTTACAAAAAATATCACCAGCTGCCCACACATGTCTTGTTACAGAAGAATTACGATAACCTGAGGGCTTTGTTTTTATTGCTTTTGGGTTTGTATTTTACAGAGTCCTTGTGATCACAGTTTCACTATACCTATGTGCATGAAAAATGCTTCAATTAGCAATATATTGAAATGGTTTGCAACTGTCATGCTCCTTCCCTATAATTTAGAAATTTGCATAAATTACTACATTCACAGGACTGAACTTCCAGCATGCCTGAGGGCTTTGGGTCTGGTCTTCTGGTTCAAATGAGTCCTTTAAATGCCTTAAAAGAAAAACTGTCCTTTCCCCCCTCTTTTTGTCTCGATACATATTTTCTCTCTGTCATACCTATACATATCTCTCTGTACAGATATGTGTAAATACATAGATACAGCCCACAAAGAGAACTGAACGTCTGGCCTTTACTTGCTTTGCACGTCTTGAGAGAGTAATTTATAAAATACAGGACAGGGAGATTTATTTGAAAACATATGGAAACCGTGGGGGGGAAGCCTGAAGAGGCTACCCGTCCCAGCATGGGACACTCCATCTTAACCTGGACAGAAGCTGCTGGATCAGGCTCCATGACCCCATGCTGGGGCTGGCAGCCTGCAGGAACTAAGCTCAGTGACCAGGGGACGTATTTGGCTCGCAGGCCACTGCTGCCACATAATATATTGCCCTGTCGGTAATACCAAGTAAGAAAACTTGCGATAGAGGGATTTCACCTAATGCAAGGTATGTTAAAAAGCAACTAATAAGTGTTACACATTTCATCTAAAAACACATAGTGCTAACACAACAAGAAATTGGTTTTACTTGAATTTGACTGAATTGATGAAGAGAGGCAAACTTTGGCATAAATAATAATTAACGCTTTTAAATGTGGGAGGTCTGTTTTAAAACTCTATCTTAAAGACTTAGCTACCAAGGCATATGCAGTGAAAAGAATCAAAACTTGGTGTGGAAATTAAGTATTAGTGTTATTTAAACCTCCTAGCAGCTCTAGCATCTGTAGCCAAGAAAATGTTTGTTTGCTGGGCTTAATTGGAACTGTGACTCGGTTATTTTTTTTTTAACAGCTGTTTTAGTCTGGTTTACCCTGAGGAAAGCTCATAATTCATTATAGAACACTGCTTACAAATAATTTTTCAAATAATGCAGTAAATTATTACAATCTGAATGGGTGGCTTTTGTTAATACTTCATAGTTCATATCTTCTCAGCTTTGTTTGCAAATGTCACATGTTTGTTAGGAGAGCTTTTTAAGTTGCAGTCTCTTGCTCTCTTTTTTTAAATTCTGAAATATGAGTGATTACCGTCAGATGCCAGTTCCTGGTAGATTTATTGAGCTGAGGTGCTGGCCCTGCAGTTTCCACCCCTTCCAGTGCTTCTAGTGGTGCTTCTGAGATGGCAGCAGGCACAAAGCTGCCCCACCACCCTCCGGGGAGGTGGGTTGATAGCTCACCCATACTGCATGGTTTTTCTTGACTGTTGATATGACCTTTTCTTGTCACCTGGATTTGAATGATGCTCAGGAACTGGCTTGGTGCAGCTCATGCTCTTCACTTAGGAAAATCATTACTTCTAGCTTTTCTGGTAAATACAGCCCCAGGGGCTTTTCTAGGGGGAGATGACTCTCCAAGAATAGTGCTAATTATTACTCTCTGACCTCCTCCAACACGAGCTATTCCTGTTTAAAGCGTGTTTAAAAAGATTACCGTAGCGCAACTTCTGTCAGTGTTCAGAGAGCAGGTCCTTCCTGGTATAGAAACAGTCTCGGCTGTTTTTCAGACCTGCTTGCAGTTTGCCTGCTCTGGAGTTCACAGGTGCACACTAGAGAAGTCACTTCCCAGTTTTGGGACCTCTTTTGATGTGCTACCCTCTGGAGCGGGCCTTGCCTCAGTCCCAGGCACACTGGAGCTCTGTGCTGGGGAGAGGGTTGAGGTCTGTGACGATACCAGTGTGACCCACCTGTCGCGAAATGGAGTGGTTTGGACCGCTTAAAGAAATGTACCATCACACCACCGAAGGGGCAGGGAGCAATCACGCCGTACAGGTGCTGCTAAAGCAAAAACATCTCTAAGCTGAAAGGACTTGAGGTACGTGGCCACTCGAAGAGGAGCGGGCGTACTATGCCCCAGAAGGGTCGAGAGAGGCTACATCCCTGTAAGGGCTCAAGTTACTATATACTTCTTTTCTTTCTCTTTTTGGTAAAATTGGCCTTCTGTATAAGGGCCACAAAATTTGGTGGTTGTAGAAAATGTGTTTTTTTAGTGAAGGTGGGCTAAAGTAACAACTTGATGTTATGGAAATACTTTAACTCTGTTAAATGAGAGATTTCCTGCTTCCCCTGCATCTCATTGAATAGTGTCTCATTCATATTTCATTGTGCTGATGATTATATTTGCAAAAAGTGTCCTTGTTTAATGATCAATCAGGGATTTAATTCATTAATCTGAAAGCACTCTGCAGCATAATAAAATATCATCTACAGTTTACTAATAGAGTATTAAAATAGGAAAAGGTGCAGTTGCTTGGTCACATAAATCTGTCGCCCAGTGAGAAACAGTACCCAGGTTTCTTGAGTCTCATCTCTCTGCTTGCTTCTTGAACCGTGGCCACCTCATCACTGTTTGAAAATGATAAATGCCTCCCATTTATAAGTGCACATGCATGTTCTGGTAATACAGTAAACAATGAAGCCTTTCAGTATTAAGTGAAAGTATTCACAAGAGGCCAAGCCTGTGGTCCTTACGCAGACAAAGCTCTTGTGGGCTTGAGTCAGAATTTTGCTTTGAACGATTACTAGACCAAGCTCAAAATGTGTGTTTAAACCTTCTCGGGGGAGGAAAGCATCTAGCATGAAACAAATCAGAAGTGAGATTTTTTTTTTTTTTTTCCCTGTGAAATGAAAGCGAATAAATGTAGTATCGCTATGGATGAGATCATATGAGAAAGCCCGTTGCAACAGAAGTGAGCTGATTTTTGCTGTTCCTAAAATGGCTTTCCTTGAGGTCAGTTAATATATTTAACTTTCATAGTTCATCTGCCTGGTGACTTACAGAAGAGGTGTTGCTTTCATTTGCTCAGAAAATTATGTATGAATATAACGGGTGCTATTCTACAAAATAAGTTTAGTGAAGGGTCTCGCATTTTGTGTTTTTGCAGACTTGTTAATTGAACTTTGGTTTTGAAGGTTAAGTTTCAAATCAAAGGTATTACTTCTAAAAGGTCTTTTCCAATCTAAATGATTCTATCATACTATGACTAATTCAGCTACTATGCTCTCCAGGTGGCTAAACTTTAAACATACAGAGATGAAAAAATTTATTGTGAACAGTTGTTTTAAAAAACAACAACCGTCCAAAAAGGCCAGGCTTTAGCAGCAAAGCATTCTGGAGGTGAAGGTACCTTAGAGTACTTTGGTAATACAAAATATAAGAATAACTATTTTCATCTCCCCTCCTCCCTCACATAAGTGGACATGTATATTCTGAAATGAAATAATCTCTTCCTCTCATCCTAATGGCAGGTTCATAGCTGCTTGTAAGAAACCACAGTGTTTACATTTCTGTGTTTTCCTTTGACAATATAGTCTGGCTTTCATTCCTGCAGTCATTGTCTTTAACCTTTCTATGTTTATCTTCAGCTACTTTGTACAAAGAAAAATCAGTCATTCAAGAGGGAATGGAATCAAATAAAATAAAGTTGAACATAAAATTTAGGCTATGTAACACAAAGTACTTACAAAGACAATATTGAAAAAGGTTAATTTTTTTTTTTGTTGTTGTTTTTGTTTTTGTTACTTCTTATCATAGTGAATTTGCTGAGGAATTGCCAAGTAGCTAAATGTAAGTGTTCAGTGGTGGGCTGTGGTGCTTAAATGGGTCCCAGCTCACTGATCTTTTGTAATCTTGCTCATCCCAGGAGCTTGTTGGCAGCAGTAAGGGTTCTTTAAGTGTCTAAATTTGTTGTATGTATGCATTTCAGAGCAGAGCTTTTTAGCAGTTACCTATCTTGAGCATTTGTGCCCATATTTACATGCATGTAGCATACACGTACGTAATTGGCATGGCTATGAAATGCACTTGCATGCATTTGCACTGGGCTGTTTATAATGGTGGCAGAGCACAATAATTTTATCGAAATATCATATGCAGCCATGAGCAGTCTTTCAATTCTCTCCTTTCCTATCCATACAGAAAGATTGTGCCTCATGCGTATACTGTCATAACAGCTCAATGTTTTTTTCCAGCTGACAGTGTAGGGCTACTGTATGTGTAGAATAAGAAACAGGTTAGAATATCAGAATCTGTGATTTAAATACACTCAGAAAATGAGTATTTTTGAAATACCAGATGGTAAGCTTCCAATAACCCTATTTTTTAGGATTACATTCTTGGATTTGTATGCTTAAGCATAGATTGTTCGTTTACTTTCTCACAGTCACCCAAATATGTATGCACATGCACACATCTTGTCAGTTTTGAGAAGGGATTTCAATCTTAATGTAACAGTATTTTTGAGCAGAAAATTGTTTGGTGAAGGATTTTCCAATCAGCTATAATCTTATATGTCTGAGTAGCTTTGAAGTCATTTTGGTTTTGGAAAAGAAATACATTTCCTGCTTCAGATATCGAATCCTCCTACTGAAACCATCTCTGTCCAAAGATGAAAGGAAGCAAAATTCAATCAAAATTCCCTATTCTTAATAGTATCATAGTTTTAAATTGATATAATTGGTACCATTAGTAAAAGTGTAATTGATTTTTAAATTTAAAATTAAATACTAATGCCAACAAAGCTTGATGTAAGCGTTTTATTTCCTGGGAAAGAGAAAATTGCCACGTTTCCATTGAATTTTCTGTTTCTATGCTAGGAGGACCAGAGTTAAGGTTGTAATCCTGCCACATTACTTTATATATATATATACACACACATATATATATAAATATATATAAAAGTCAGATCCTTTCCAAGTATACCTGCTAAAGTGCTGGACAGCCATATAGTGACCTTGATTTTAGAAGTTTTCTCATTTTGATATTTTCAGGCTCTGGCAGTTTAGATTCTCAGTAATGAATACTCTTAGTTTCACAGGTGACATGATACAGAAAATAGTCACAAAAAACATTTTACAGTCCTCCAAATTCTTGCACTACCAACTAGTGTAAATGATGCATAATATGTTAGGGTGTGGAGCAGTGGTTTTACCCTCACATTTCTAGAAGATATCTGTAGTTATTTCCTTACTTTAACCTGTTCTATCATTGTCTTATTGCACTTTAACTTATGGGACTGCTTGCCATGAGACACTGTGGATGCTGAAAGCGTACATGGATTCAAAAAGTGACTGTATAAAAAATGATGGAAGAAAAATCTGCCAAAGGTTATTAAATACAAAGGCACCTTCTTTGGCTCAGGAAGTCCCTTTACCACAAATAGATGGAGTCTAGGAAAATATTCTGAGGAAGCATCAAACCATTTGTTTTGTTGCTATACTCCTGTCAGGCATAGGCAGTGAGAGAGATGGTCTCCAGTAAGGGTAGACGTCTCTGGATGTCTGGTCTTACTTGGTAGACTACTTCTTGTAGTAATTCTTAACATTTGTAAGGATATTGGCTATGAATTTTTATCCTTAAGAAACAAAGTAACCTTATTTGCACCACACTGGCATTCAAAGTAAGTAGGTGTGAATGCAAAATGCATGTTGAGTAGGGAAAGAAAGGAGTAGTATAGGAGGTCTCTAGGCTTAGTCCCATTTGGTCTGTTTGTCTATAATTAACTGATATTTTACATGTAAACTGAATGCATCATATTCAGTGCCATATTTCTTATGCTATCACTTAGTGGTGCCCAATATATGAATATTAAAAGAGTAATATTTGGACCAACTCAGGTTTATGCTCTGAGTTTATGAGAGGAGTTCCTCTTCCATTTACTCCAGTGGGGTCTAACCAAGGTTTGAATTCATACTTCCAACACAATAGATCTGAACGTCAAAAACTAGAAAGCAAGCAACAACCCCCCTTGCCCCCAGTTTTATTGATGAGAGGAGGTGGTGTATCTTGCATGAGATTTAATTCTGATGGAACTGAAACATGCTCCTTTTGTAGAGATGTATTTGATAAATAATTGCTTCATGTTAACAAAGCACCAGAAGGCAGGAAGGAGGATATCAAGTGAATCTTTATCAAACCTGTCAGTATCTCGAAGTAAGATTATTTCCTTTTCCCTGGAGCTGTGGCAGAGAAGTCTGAGGACAGTGGGAGAAACATCTATGAAGAGCCTAAATATTACTTTCATAGATACAGCGATGTTAATATTTTATATTATTTTTCATTATTTTTATTGTGTAAAAGGAGTCTTACTCCTTCATTTGAAAAAAAGGTTAAAAAAAAAAAAAAAAAAAAAAAAAAGATTTTCCAGATGATTAAATCATTCAACAGACTGGAATACCAGACCCAGGCTTACAGAGCTCAGAACTGATATAATATTTGTTCCTTTTGTGCCCTTTCTGGAACAGCATAATTAATCGAGGCAATATTTTCTAATAATTTCTGTGAAAAGTAATTTGCTTCCTTCTTGTCTCTCAAGTGACAGATTGCTGAAGTTGAACCTGTGATCAGGCGCCTCTTCAACAGGCAGTTTCGTATTTCAGTGAATGTTTCCCTGGCCTGCTTGGCTTGATTTATAATAGCTGAGGTTAGTGTGAAATTAAAAATTAATTAATTTCAATGAATTTGTAATCAAGCGGACTGGCCTGAGCTGTGGAGGTGCTAATAGGTCTCCTGCCTGTTCCCCTCCAGCCAGCTGATCCCTCAGAGTGCAGAGCAGCTGCCCAGGCAATACTGACCTCTGCACACAGGCAGAGGATCAGGGGTCCGCCTGCCAGCCCCACTGCGGCCGGGCTTCCTCCTGACGCTTCAGGTTAAGGGAGAAAGTGTAACAGCTTGTTAAAATAACGCGTCAGTAGGACAGTCACGAGGGAAGCCTCTGTGAGTAGTCATTGGTGTTAATCTTCGGTATCTGCGGTTGCCCTCTGGGGTGCAGATGTCTCGATACACATAAATACTTGAGGGACAACGTCATCATTCTGAATACTTACGAGTGAGATGCTAGGTTATATGCTGCTCTGGCGGGCGGAAACATTTGAAAAAAATAATTGGCTTTTTGAAATGAATAACTTGGTCCTTACTGTGGCTTGTGGGTGCTATATAGCACTTCAGAAGCCTCTTCAGGAAAAGTATGTTTATGTAGGTCAGGTAAGTCATTTACATAAGCTACAGCAGAGATTTGGATGCTGCAGAGTGCTCACTTCTGTCCTATGCAAGCTACAACCTCTTTCATGGCAAACAAGTTAAAAACAGTCCAGTCAACAGCAAAAGGACCCGTAAATGCTCAGTGATGTGAAGTGTTCTGTAGAGGAATATGTCATCAATCTGACACGACTGAATCTATCCCGTAAAAAAACCAAATCATCTCCTTCACAGAAATTCTTGTTTTGTAGGGAGGTCATTTTCTGGAAACTGTTCCTGTCAAATGGAAACATGCGACGCATGATGCACTAGTTCTTCATCAACTCCTCTCTATTTTTCCTGTGAGAGAAGAAGAAAATGGTAGAAACAGATACCACGGCACATTGCTTATCTCAGTTGCTTTCTGAAACACGTTTGTGATGTATTTCAATGCAAGGTGAACAATTAGACTCTGAAACAGTTAAGACGCAAAGTATTTCCAACTTCCACTGAAACAGTAGGTTAAAAAGGTAAAAAAGTGTGATACTAGCCTGATAAACATCCCTTTCTTCGCCCTTGCTGTTCATCATACTTTCACTTTTCTGGTCGCTTGGATTTTGGTGATGTATGCAACTTCAGAGTCTAGCTGTCCTGCTCTGTTCAAGAAAAAAAGCTTCAGGAAGAGATGGTTTTATTTTTTGGATACAAAAACTTCAGTGAAGTAGTAACTAAGTTAAGCCATGTGATTCCGTGGAATATTTTTTTTTAAATTTTAATTTTAAAAGAAGAAACCTTTTTTTGTAGATATTTTAATTTAGGTACTTACTGAAGTTTTTAAGTTTGTACCTGTCTGAGGATAAAACAGAAGGGATGAATTAATGTGAGACTAATTTGACCAACTGAAAAGGTACAGCTGGATTTGAAACAAATCTATCGTTGTAACGTTTGACCAGATATTGACTAATTGTTTGACTAAATGCTCCTCTGACAAAAAAATCTGCTGGCATTAGTTTGTATCAGGCTACAGATATTAGGCACTTATGAGTTATGCATAAATGTTTCACTTATAAATTTATCTCTTCATGGATGGATTTCCATTGACTTTTTCTTCTCCTGGAGGACCATGGTTTGGCTCTCATTTTGAATAAAATTTAAATCGATCTGTTTGGGGACTCAGTTCATACCTAGTAGCACCGAGTCTTCTAGCATATTTCTGATCTAACTTGAAGTGGAAAGAGTAGGTCTAACTGACAGGGATGGTAAACTTTCACTATTGGTTCTGTGACTAGCAGGAATACAACCATGGCTCTGTCTGATCGGCTTTAAAGGTCACTTTAATTCTTTGAAGGCTTAGGACAAATGTATGCGTTAATAAGTATCTCTCCCATCTTCACACTGTACTGCATTCATTTATTTAAGAATCTGGACAGAGCAAGAAAAGCAGGGCAATAGTCTCATGTAGCATCCCTTTAGAAATACCTTAATTGCCAAAATAACATCCCGTGCGTGCACGTGTGTGTGCGAGTGTACATATGTAAGTGTTTATATGTATGCATATATAACAGTTTCTCTAAAACCGTTGCAAGATTTCCTTTCTGTTGAAGGAAGGTAGGTTAGTTGGAGCAAAGCTGGTAAAAAAAGATGTTTTACCTTCTCTAGAGTTGATGCCTGAAAAGCAGAAAGACATGTTAAAATGTCAGTATGAAGTATTTTCTAACATGTTGTACCATAAATGCTAACTCAACTGTAATAAAGCATGGCAAATACAAATCTGTACATTTGAAATTTTACCTTGAGCTAAATATTGAATCAGCAGCAAATTCTCAAATGAGGTATCAATATGTGAGATGGGAGTTAGCTAAAAAATAAAGATGAATGGATTCACTTTTTCCCTCTGAGCGTACTCATGACCAACCCAAAACTGTTTGGTGTTTAGTTTGTTTAAATGTTGTATTTGAATTTCTCCGAGCAGAATTGATGTATCCTCGGCCGTGAGCTTAGCAAACTGTAGAAATGTGACCCAGCTGGGCTAGGAGTGTCACTTGGGAAGGACGTGTGACATATGGGAATTGATCAGTGCCGCTTGTAGAAGGACGTTTGGTGGACAGAACCACAAAGGGTAGCCTTCCCAGCTTCTGCCTGTTTATCACAGTTATAAGAAAAGATACTTACTGAACCTAAATGAAAATGAAAAATTAGACCAGCAATGCACACACAGGGCATTCATAAAGGCCCCATATGGATATATCCCAGTAAGTATCTGTCACAGGTTTAATGGAGTGCCCTACAAGTATGTGGAGATGAGGGTTTGTACTTGAAATGTCACCATATATTATTATTTAAATGTAAATTTGTATCTCTTTGAACTGCTTTGAGATATGTAGATTATGTTTTTGTCTGGTAGAGTAACATTTTTGCTATTAATGACAATAAAAGCTATAATTTTATTAATATCTATTTTGACACTCAGTGTGCTTTAAACGGTTAGATACCTTATAAACACAGGGAGACAGGCAGGTTGCTTCCCTGAACACCTGCATCCTGGAGGTTTGCTACCAGCCCAGCATAACACAGAAATCCTGCAACAGCATGAATTAGTCTTTTTCAGGATTTGGGGGGATTTTCAGATCCTGATTTTTTTTATTTTTTTTTTCCCCATTGGAAAAGCAGATATCTATATGGTGAATTTAAGCTTGGTTGTGGGCTTCCTTTTCTTAAGTAACTCTTGCAGAGTATCTTAGAAGTGGTTCAAGAACTATTGGTTGAAAACAAAATGCATAAAATACATAGAAGTTTTTATTTTAGACCCTTCTTTCCAAAAGTTTGATAGCAGACACTGAGATTATGATACCCTTAGATTTTGATTGTATGTTTATCATATATTCCTGTGAACAGAAATTTATTATATTTTAATATATTGTGCTAGGTAGTGACAAGAATTTAAATAACCAGGATTGTGCAAGAGTGAGGAAAGCTGCCCGATCTGTTTGTATAGGATTGGTATGTGGATGAGATTTCAAATATAATCTCAATAGTTTGGGTACATTCTTCCACAAAGCATGCTTCAGTTGTCACATTGGAAAGAAGACTGAACCATGCCATGAGATTGCTATTCCTAAAGTGATTATTATCCTAAACGTTAATCCAGTAAACTCCACCGTAGTACAAGCCCATCTTTAGGAGTTAACTGGCTCTAGTAAATCACCAGAGGGAACCTGAAGTCTAGTTTTTGAAACCTAATGAGTTTTATCTCTCCTTCTTATTTAGAAATAGAGTTAAAATATATTTTGATGTGAGAACAATGGTTTCTCTATATGTGGGCTCTCAGTGTTGCTAATGAAATATTCAGTCCATATTAATTACAATACTCTGTTCGTTAACTGTAGGCCGTGGACTTCTTTATCTCTTATCTCATTTCAAGAATGCTCTGAACATAAAATGAATATATTTAAGATGAGCCTGACCGTAATATTTTGGATAAATCTCCTCTCAAATTCATCTGGTTTAAGGAAACGTGGGAGTCTTTAGGGTGCTTTTTCATCCTCCTTCAATACTGTTCCAGGTGTCATTCAGTTATTCCCAGTGATAATGAAAGATTTATGCATTGACAAGTGTGGAGGTGAAACAGTGGTTAAAGCAGTGCTGCAAGTGATACTCCTGATCCCAGCAGGAGTTGCTGGCATGCTTGCATTTTTGGAAGATTTTGCAAAGTTTCCCCTTGTGAATAACCATAAATTATTTTCTGGAGACTTTTCTTGTGGAAGCTAATGTCACCTCTTCTGGCCTAGAGATTCCTGAGGTGCATAATAGAAGTTAATCCAGTACATTTGTGCTCAGAGGATCTCAAAGAGTTTTAGTATATGAAAAAAGAGGATTTTCAGGCTTATGAAATAAGAACAATTACTACCACATAATAGTTTGAATACTTATTCCTTTCACCCACCACTTTCTTTAAGAAAGGAAAGAATTAAGAAAACCTATCCAAACAAAGGGAGGGGGGAGGGGGGAACCCAAAACTTTTAAGGACTCAGAGTAAGCTTTAGTTGCTACGGTCGTGCTCTAACTGCAGTTGGTCCCTTGAGAGCTGTAACATGGATTGAATTCATCAGAAAGAGAATGTGTGTCAGAAATGGCCCTATGTATAATGGGGAGAGATCAGGTTCTGGTTTCATGGTGTATTAAAAATAAAGGCCAGTTTCAGGTCTCACATATAAAGAAAAGAGGGGAGGCTTTTGGGGAGATTACCGAGTCAAGCAGTGATGTTATAAATAAGCGCTTGCCTTGATTAGTAGAGCACAGGCTGCACTTCCAAATATTTGTGGTTTTGAACGAGCTTCAAAAGCCCTTGCTGATAGCAGGGAGATTCTCGGAAGGAAAAAAAAAAAAAGGCATAAAGTGCAAATCATAAAAGTTTGGTCTGTCCGCTTAGGGAATGAGGGTATGGTGGGTATCTAAGAAATAGTTGAATTTCAGCTGTTCTTTCCTGTAGCATTTAAAAACCAATGGCTATCATCCTACACGGCATCTCGGTTGTTTCAAAAGGCAAGACTGTCCTCAAAGAGAGCCTGCACATAGTGTATGTATCTTGTTTGGTTTTAACAGTTGGGGAAATTGAATTTATGATAATCTGAACTGCATGGGGCCTTTCATCCACAGATTACATTAACAAAAAAGGAGGAAGTCTAGCTCACTGTGTGCAATGATAGCATCCCAAACCATGGATTTGGGGCTTAAAGATTTTCAAATTCTGAAGTGAAAAAGCTTGTAAGCTTGAAGGGCTGGGTATTGGTATTTCAAAAATACCATTAGAAAATACTGGTGAAGATCACAGGGGGCTCATGGATTTCCCCTCCCATCCTCAAACAAGCTGATAGTGGCTGTGTTATCATTGCCACCCCCCCAAACCTTCCAGATGTGCTTTCCTATGAAGTACGTTTACAGTCAAAGGCACACTAATCTATAGCAGTTTGCAGGTTTAGGACTAGGAAGCTTCAGAGCTGGATTTGAAAGTTCTTTAAGGGATTTGCGTGAAACAAGCCCGTGAAGGAAGGTTCAGATGCACTGAGGATATCTTTGAGGTATCAAAGTATTTTGTACACCTGATTGACAGTAAGGTTTTTATTTTTTTTAACCTGTCACTGGCCTGTATGCAAAGCTATATACATAATGCTTTTCTTGATACAAAATGAAAATAAGACCAACAGATAGATCAGTCTCCATGTATATGTGTTCTTCTGTCAGTCTTTTTGGGGAAATTATTGGTCCAAACTTAATTGACTGTTAGCTGTTTCTTCTTTGGAGGTTTGAAGGGCACAGCAGGAGACATGGCTTATTTTAATAAGAAGTAGACCAGTCCCCAGTTCACAAATAGAAGTGCTTATTTTGGGAGACATGACATTCAAAGAGGTGTGTTGAGACCAGGCCTTTTCCTAACACTACAGGAACTGGTCCGTTAACCTACTGTCAGTCAGCCTACTGTTGTCGTCTTTTCCCTATGTACTATGATTTGTTTCATATGAATTTTATCCTCTGTGGCTTAAAGGAAGAGTTCATAGATGCAGCAAGTTTTTGTTTAGTATTGCAAAGAGAAAGAAGCATGCCTCCTTGAGAGCGCTCTGGTTGTTCTTCAGGTTACTCCTACAGTCCCTTAGGTTGCTGGACTGTGAGAAGCTTCCCCAACATCTGTGCAAGTCCGTCCTCTTGTTCAGAGGGTTATCTCCTTCTCGGTTCCTCAGAAAATGAACCGCAAGCTGAAACGTGAGAGAGAATGAGGTAAATATTAATTTTTTTGACTCTCTCATGTACTTCAGTTTACCTGCTTGTCTTTATGCTGTCTTAGAGTTAGATTCAGGAGATTGGTGGGGGGAAAAGCAGGAAAGGAGGCAAAGAGATCGACGGAGGAAATCACGCAAGAGAGTCAAGAAGTAGAATGAGTCTTGTGGGCAGCTATTAACTGGGAAATTCCCTATTAACTCCAGGCAGAATTAACAGCTCCAGGTCAGCACTAATGGATTTGTTTCCCCAAGGTTGGAATGAAAATTGCCCCAACTGTTAAAAATGCTTATCTAAGGCCAAAAGCGCGGACTGGGCACATGTTGCTGGGCATGGAAGAAGGCATCAGTGCAGCCTGTGTCTTCTGGTGTGAGCAGATAATACCTCTGCTGAACAGAGCTTGCCGAAAATGTAGGACATAGGTAGGTGTTTGCTGTTTTGCCTCATTTTACGGTTGTTCTGTTGTACCTTTGAGGGAGGGAAAGGTAAGGGGGGTACATTTGGGGAGCTAACACAGGGGAATCGAAAATACTGTGGCTTTGGTATTCCTGACTGGTATTCCTATACATGGAGGGGGAAAGGGAGGGGGGAGAGAGGACTATGTGTGAAGCAGCAAAAGAAACGTAAGAAAACTTGTTTATTTTTTGCAATACGGAGCGTAAATAGTAAGTGCAAAAATGGAGCAGGTGAAGTATGGTGATCACTGACCTTGTAATTTGTCAAACTCCCCATGCATAACGTTGTTGCACTGCTTCACTACCTTACGATATATTCTATTTTGTTCAGATACTGAGATCCTCCTACTCAACCTTTAAAGTCCTTCAAGAGTAGTTGACCTTTAAAAATTATTTAAAACAAAATGCCAAATGAGAGATTTCTTCAGTGAAACTTTTTTCCCTACATCCTTTTCCTCAGATATTATTCATTGCATAGACACATTTTATGCTCTCTTGCTATTATAACACAACCAGGCTTGCTGGTAGGAGCTGCGAAGGGGAAAAAAAACCCAACAAAAACCCAGCCCAGACCCTGAGACTGCTCTTTTTCTTTGGTAACTAAATTGTAAATGAAACTGAGTAAAACATGTAGCAGAAAATTAGTAGAAATCAAACTGGATCAGTGGGAAAAAGTAACCTTATCCTCAAAAAGCCAAATTCTGAAAGTTACAGAAAATGTTTCAAGGCCTCCAGAAGTAATTTAAGGAGCTGGTGAGCAACATTATTGTTTGCTTTGTAAATTAATTCAGTCGGCTGTCTGCTGGTGTGGGAGCTTGAGTTCTGGGTAGGCAGTTTGCTGTATATTCACTGAAAGCATGTAATTAATTATCTGCGGTTATTTTATGCAGTGGATAAATCAGACCTTACTGGGCCAGCAAACAGGAAAGAAATACATTGTAGGAAACAATCACATACTGGCCAAATGGACAAGGAGGGAGAGGAAGCGAAGGCATGGGCTGGATGACCTAGGTCTTTTCCATCTCTAGCTTCTGTGAATCTGTGAAATAGGCTTACTGGGGCCTTGGGATATTCTCATTAAAAAAATGAGGAGTCAGCAAATACTCCTGAGATGCACAGCATGAGCAACCACACTGCAATTCCCCCTGGAAATCAGAGAGGAGAATGATAGAAGAGGAAATAAGTGTCAGGAACTGGTGGGCTCAGGCCTTGGTGCACCCGTCACGGGGAGGGTATCAGCTAGACAGTGTTGCTTAACCTGTATTGGTTAAGTTCAAAATGCTTTTGAAAGTTTCCATGACAAATAACGGGAAAATACACTGTGCTTGCAATGTGTCACAACCTGAAGATCTGCTTCGTGATTGACATTTGTGTTTAGCAAGCATATCCCATTCTGTTCAGCGCTGCCTGTTTTCAAGGGGTTTGATTCATCTTTTTTGCAGCTTTGGTGAAGCTTTCCTTGCTGTTACCTTGGACCTTACGTGATGCCCGTGTGCTTTTTTAAGCGGCTTAGATCTGACCTGTGATGTGGGTCTGTACCCATTTCTGATTAGAGAATGGTCTAAATAGGTGACCCTGGAAAGCGAGGCAGGTCCCGTGCCGTGCTGGGATGCTGTCCTTTCTCCTCCTCTCGCCTCAGCCTCACGTTCCTTCGGTCCGCCTGCCGGCTCTGGGACACGGAGCCCCACCGCCCGCCTCCTTCCACCCCTGTGGGGGACGTGTGCCTGCCATCCAGAGGCAGCCTCTGGGCTACCTCTTGGACTGTGGCACCTGCGGATGAGGGAGGAGGGCCGGCTCCTGGGACTGTCCCCTTCACCAGTGCTCTGTGTTTGCCCTAAGTGCAAAACCTAGAGGCCTTCTGGACTCCAGCTGGTCGCTTTTTACAGATAAACTGAATTGCCCAAAGCCTCATCAGTCAGGAATGTGAACAATCAAAGTGTTCAGGTTTCCTGCTTGTACACATTGATTCTGCACCTCTGTCGTGCTTCTCTGCCTTCAGTGGTTATGCAGAAGCATTGGTATGAAAGTAGGGCGTAATTTTGATGTAAAGTCATTTATTATACTAGTTTCAAGATCTTTCATAAAACTGGTCCAAATCCTTGAATAAAAGCAGAAACCAGGTTGGAGAAAATCTCTGATGGCAAGAGAGTTATGTGGTCTGCGTTTCGACAGAAGCGTTTCACGTAGCCTTATTTCTAACAGCTACTCAGGGCCGAGCACAGACCCTCCAAAGATCAGCTTTCCTCTTTGTTAAAACAGGTGAGGAATGCTCTTCAGAGGGATTTATTTATTTTACCGTGCTAAGAATTTTCTAAAGAATCATTGTTAAGATTTTATTTTGGTTATATACATTCATAGAGACTATGTGTAGACATTTTAGTATTTTCCTAAATGAAATGAAGCTATGAAGACTGTTCAAAAACAGGCCAGCATGCTTATAGCATTAAGGATTTCACTTTCATTTGCTTCATAGTCATTCTAATGATTAAAAAAAAAAAAAAAAAAAAAAAAAAGAAGGAAATCCATAGCAAAAATTTCTAAGGACAAATTTAGAATGTCTAAGCTAAAGATTAAAGAAGACCTACTGTTTCTGTCTTTCTCTTTCAGGGCTGATTGCTCCCTGCAGTACAGAGGAGTTTTTGTGCTTTGCTTGATCCTACTTTAAACAGATCCGAAGTGGTGGATTCCATTGTTTCTTTTGAGAAGTTATTCCAGGGTCTAAGAGATGTCAGTCTCACATATGTATTTCTTTCTCCTGGAACTCATTAAATCTTTTCCCTGTAGTTTCAACCCCTTTTGCTTCCAGTTGATACAACCTTTTTGGTTTCCCTTCATTTTCTTGGTGTCTGATATTCTTCAGATGCATTAGATACATACTGAGCCTCTCCCACTGTAATAAAGCAGAGTGGGAGGAAAATGTGAGATTGCAAAACTTTACATGACAGGGATGGTCAGACCATGGCATGATCAATGCTTTTGTTACACAGTAGCGTAGTGTGTTTGCTGGCTCTATCATTCCTCTTCTTCCTTTGTGCTTATCTTCTTACAACTGCTCCTTTTGTTTTAGCCTTCAGGGCGTTGGGAGTCAGTGTGATAGTATGGAAGTGAGGAGGGCCATAGAAATGAGGTGCTTGTTACTGTAAGAAGGTGTTTGAGTGTCATGTGTAATACACCTGGGCAGTAGTTCAGAGTATGGGATACTGAATCAAACACATTTGCATTGTACCGTAGACAAGCCCTCATTTGCTGATTAGAGCTGCCATTAATTGGCTGGTTTTCCAGTACAACTATGGCTAAGGAGAGTTCGGCTGTTGTCTGTCCTAACAAATCTGTTCAGAGGATTCAGGGAAGGAATCGTTTTAATAAACTGTCGGTAAGGGTGGTTCTTCTGTAAGATTGATGTATCTTTGTTGCTGTCCATGTTCTTTCCTTCCCCGTTTCTTGTCTGGTCGATGTCGGTCTCTGTGTTCTGTGGCCTTTCCCACCTTTGGCCACCGTTTTGATGTTTTGTTGAAGCATCCTTTAGCATTGTATCTTAATGACCGATGCTCCTTAGGCTGAGTGTCTCCACCCATTGACTGCATTCCTAGCTCTTCCAGTGAGTGCACTGTGTTCATGAATAATTCATACGCCTGAGGTTGGAACGGGACAGGTTTAAGGCAGGAGATTGTCCTCCTGCCTTTCGCTGCATCTAGGGCTTTGCAAAAATGCCAAATTTTCTGCCAGCACATTCACTGTAGTTCTGGAAGGAAAACACTTGAATTCTTTCCCACTGCTGGTATTTACTAGGCTGAGTCAGAAAAAACACTGCCAAAACCTGCTGCCTCTCACTCCAGGAATGGCATGGAATTATGCGTTTTTGCTTGTGCTGAAGTGCTAATAGCCAAGCTGCTGTTGTTTCAGAAGAAAAGTGCTTTATTATCAGGGGTTTGAGCAACTCTACCAAATCCCCATCCCATATTCTCCAGATGGTTTGGGTGACTTTTTTTTGGCCTCAGTATTCCATCTCTAATAAGGAGCTAATGTTCTCTATTCTGGTGAGTGCATTGCAATAACAAGTTAGTTTCTCTTTGTGATACCCAGATGATACGATTGGCTCATGTAAGTGTAGAAAACAGAAGGAGCTTCAGCAGACCTCCTAGGTGAGAATGCTGTGTCTTGCATCACAGCTTTTGCTGGTCACTCTTGCATCATGGTCTGAGCTGGTTTTTCCCTAGTTAGTAGAATGTCTGCTGCTCCTTTTTCCTTTTTTTTTTTTTTTTTTCCCCCTGTGCAAGAGGTTAGGCATATCCCTCAGTTAATAATGACTGAGACAACAGAGGAAATCTAAGCAATGTTCCTGGGCCTTGAATTCAAGAGAGAAAACCTATTTTAATGTTTTTACAGCTGACCCCTTTAATTTTAACAAATAATGTTCCCCTGGAAGAAAACGTATCTTCTAACCTGATGTTTTCCAAAAGAACTGACAAAGCTTATGAATAGGCTGCTACTGTGGCTATCTATATGTAGTAACTTACCAGTGTTTTCTTTGTTCACATAGCTATGTCATCTGTTCCTGAAAATACTGACTGTGATCTGTCTTGTGGGGGGGAGTGTGGAATAAATTATAAGGGTCCTTCTTTGGGAACATGATGTTCTAAAGTAAAAATTGTACAATCGTTTGTACTAAATAATGAAAGCTTTGGCTCCCTCCAGGGTTTTAGGAAAACCTTTTTTGGAGTCAGAAGAAAAAATGTTTCCTATCTTAAACAGAGGAGATGCAGTTCCTTTACTGGTTTTGTCAACAGTGTTCATAGAGCAATACTTGAGATTGCTCGGTGAAATAGGAATATGACAATTGTTCCAGATAGCTTTAGCCTTTGCACAGTGATGCTTGCATGTAAGTACAAAATCTGCTATTTGAAGTCCCAACAGGGCTTCCAAAGGGCTAATAGGATACTTTCACTGTTAAAACTAGGGCTATTGTAAATGGGTTATCATCTTACATGTAGTCACATGAAAATTCCCTTGAGAACTCCTGGATATGAGGATGAAATGTCTCTCCTTTTTTCTTTCTTTCTTTTTTTTTTTTCTGTATTGTTTATAACGAGTTATAGATTGCCTTTTTATTTAAGGGACTTGAAAAGCACAGCAAGACTACAAACTCTGATGCCTAATTTAGAGGAGATTAAATGTAGCATTAGAAATTTGTTCTTGTACATCTCTTACAACACTGAACAGTATAATTTAGGCAACTACCATTGGCTAATAGACTGTCATTTTTTGAGCTAAATCAATTTGGATCACTTGAAAAAGTTTTCTGATACTCTCACATGATTTCTATACTTGCTTGGCAGTATACGTTTGAGTTGTTTAAAGCTATTTTCCTATGCAATGTCGATTTAAGTGCAGGTTCAGTTTGTACCTCACAAAACAGGGCAGAATAATCTTCACCCTTTACAAACTCTAACTGAGGGTTGAATGGACTCAGAGACTGACCCTCCCATTTCTTAACGCTAGATGTCTTATTCCAGGTTACAGTGCTTTGCTGAAATAGTGCTGGAACATTTGTATCTGGAAGAAAGCTTTGTTGCTTTGTCAACAGTGCTGTGAGCTGACTGTCATAAATTTCTTTTCTAATTCAGCTTCACTTTTGCGAATCCAAAGTCGCTTCTGCGATTTGGCCACCTTTGTCTAAGTTACGAATGACTAAGAATAGGGTTTTGTGATGGTAATGCTGACACGACCCGACCTATAGCAATGAAAATACTGTGCTATTTGAAAGGCTCTTTAATAAGTTTCAACTGAGTTCTCAGTGTGAGGAAAGAACCACGTACCATGCTGAGACTTCACATCTAGCCTTCATGGATTATTGATCATTCTACCTGTCACAAGCTGGTACTTATGGGCAGGGCAAAAGGTGACTGAATGGAAGAGAATTTTTAAATGGTTGCCTGCCTGTGAGGAGAATAGTATTGTATATCCTTTATACCATGTGCCTAATTAAAGCCTGAATAATAACATATGTGAAGGTAACTTGCTCACTTCTATTTTTGATACAGCAGTTTCACACGGACATATAAATTAAAAAACACAGGAGCTGAAAGCAGCAGTGAACAGCAGAGAGCTAGTTTAACTACTTAGATGTTGTTTGAAAAAAGCCTTATAAAATAAGTTTGATTAAGTAAGAGAGTGAGTTTTACTGAGCTTTCTACATTTGGTAGGAAGATTTATGAGAATAAGCTAAATGGTGCTCTCAGGAAGCCAAAGTTCCCATAGAACACAGGAAATCACGTATTTTTCTGTAACACTAAAGAAGGCATTCTGCATTAAAATGCATATCTGTGAGTCACTGAGGTTCTGAGGGAGTGCAGCTGTGATACTAATCCAGACCACTGTAATTTTACTCCCATTTAAAAAAAGAAGATAACCAAAGATGGATTTACGTATATCTGGCAAATATCTTAAACTGAAGATTCAACAAGACAATTAGTTTTAATCTGTAATCTTTAAATATTCCCCCCCCCCGACGCTTCCCTATATCACATTGTTTCCAAATAAATGTTAGAGCTCACTTCCAGCATAAGTATTTCAAAAGCCTTGTTCTTCTTCTTTTCTGCCATCTGACAGCTCTTTGTTTCTTTGGTTTTCTACTAAAGTACAGTGTTTGGTCTGAGAAATCTATTTCTTTTCTCAGACGATTACTGTTTGAGTTGTTACTGGGTGCACTTGTGATGTCCTTGCAGTCGATAGCTGCATTCTGTCCCTGACGTCTGACAAAGTGCGAGCACTCCAAGTGAAATGGAAAGTCTGATTTAAGATACGTTATTTCAAGCTTGCTTTCATAGTTACTGTTTAATTTACAAAATGTGGACATAGATTGTTACAGTAGCTTTTTTCTATGTGCTCTCTCTGCTTGCATTTAGTGAGCATCGCATTGAAGGATTAAACTCGTAGCTTTTAATGCAGTAACGTTTTTTAACTAATTGTTCTATGAAATCACCTTTCTTCCCTTAAAATTTTATGGATTGGAATTTGTTGTACAGCATGAAATCAACAGGCTTGGCAGCTGAGGGTCATCTCTTCCTGGGAAGAGCAGACCCTCATGTTTAAAGGGAACTCCCACTGTGGATTTTCTAGCTGACGTATTTTTGTCATTGAATGGAAGGCTCGAAATTGAAATAATCTCTTAAGAAAGTGGATAGAAAAAATCAGGGATGAGTTCTTGAGCTACAATCCTGGGCTATGTTTAATTCCAGAGAATTCTGAAAAGAATGTTTTTACATAAAAAAATCAAACTTTTCAAAGTTTCAGATATTCAGGCACCTTTTTTTTTTTTTTTAAGAGGTAAACAACACTTGTTTAATTTACAAAGATACAGAATTGAACATCTTAAAAATGAGCAGACACACCGTATGTAGCACAGACATAGATGAGCGTCCATTGCTTTAGCAGAAAGGAGAAGATGAGCTTTTTAGAGTGGCATTCAACCCACATCAGAGAAGCCAAGCATTTGTATGGGTGGTTGCGTTATCCTTTGTAGTAAGGTTCTGATTAGGTGACGAAATAAGAATAGTTGATGAAATAAGAATATGAGCCAACAATTTGTTAAAATAAGTGTTTGCGTTAATGCGCTTGTCAGGGTAATGGTACCAAGACTGTGATTGCATCTCAGAAAGTGTTAATATTGCTAGCAAATGGTTGCATTTATAATTACCACCTTCTCCTAACTCTGCTTATATTATAGAAGCATTTCCACATACCTTTTAGATTTTCAAACAGAACTTTGTACTGTCTTGCAGTAATGAGTCGTCAGCTTTTTACAATTTCTTACCAATTCACATTTCAATATGAACCTTTATTTTCCCATATTCTAGGGGCCTAAGATCAAAAAGGGCTTTCTTTTTAATTTTTTTTCCTTTAACAATAGAAGTTCGGTGCTCTTTACCTTAATTTCCAACTGTGTAAGACCAGAAGTTGAATACATGTTTACTTCACCTACATTTAATATTAATTTGCAGTAACAACATGATAGAACACGAGAGTTTTTAAGCAGTAAGGTTTTTAAAATTGTCTCGATTCATTCTGAATAAACCCTAAATTAATGGGATTAACACAATTGGATCTGTGTTTTACCTGGTAAAGACACTCTAGGGGATAAAAATGGCAGAGAAGAGGGAATAAGGCATTCATCTAGAATAGCACTTAAGTATAACACTCACTCCATAGGATGTAGGTATGTGCTTAAAGTATATTTTAACACACTTCCTGAATCAGAGCTATAGAGAGCAAGAGCTCCTGGAGTACATACAATGAAGATTGAAAAATAAGGAGGCAATGAAGTCAGGCAAGAAAAGGAAACA
This sequence comes from Aquila spilogaster, assembly GCA_024606505.1. NCBI lineage: Eukaryota > Metazoa > Chordata > Aves > Accipitriformes > Accipitridae > Aquila > Aquila spilogaster. The sequence goes on from JANHGO010000072.1 coordinate 18,118,171, forward strand.
GAATTCAGAAGTTTTTTTGAAGTATGAATAGTATCTGTTATAGAAAGAACAGACGGTCATGCCAGTTCATATTTTCAAAGCTTTGATCTAACTTCAGGACATGACATTTCTGTCTATCTTTTTCTGATGGGGAAGAAAGTGACTTGTCATTGAAAAATAGTTTGGAGTTGAGGAGAAGGTTACAAACCTGAACTTTTGATAAATCTAAACACAAATTGGAGAAATTCACAGCATCTTGATTTTCACTAGCTAAATACAGTTGATATTCAAACAGTGCTGTTTCTGGAAATGTTGTGTGAGGTGTCAGCTTAGCTCAAAGAGTTTTTAATCTTTATGAGAAGAGTGGCAACATCTTATTTTACTAGGTAGCCCGTTATGCTTCACTGTACAAAAAAAAAAAAAAAAGATTCACAGATGATATGTGTCTTTGCTTTTAGAAGCTTCACAATGGGTTTGTACATTTTACAATATGTCTTTGAAATAGCACCTTTTTAATTCCCCTGAAGCCTTCTGAAATGGACTTTGGTAGCTTTGCTGCTGAATGAAGATTACCCTGAAGACAGATTTGTGATAACTTTTCTTGATCACCTTTCCCTTTTTGAAGATGTATTTCTAATCCCAAACACACTGGAGCATGATTCAAGGCATATTGCTTGATTTTTATTCCAGTGCTCTGCTGGTTCCCTATCAGTATCCAAGTATGTCATATCTCTTGAATAAAGGCAGCAGCGAGCATGTGGTTAGCTCTGTAGGTGGTTTCAGGTCGAAGAAGCTGCCTTCTTTCAGGTAGGAAATCAACCTGTCAGACTGAGTTATGGAAACATGATTAGTTTACTGAGTTCATTAAATGAAAACTTTTGCAGCTCTGGGTTCCCATTGCTCACTGTGTTTGTTACAGTGAAACAATCCAGTTTTTCATTCACTGAGTAGAATACCATGTGTAGACCCAGCAGGAGGACATTCCAGATTCCCCGTTGATTTCCTCTACCAGAAAGTTGTTTCGTGATCTAGTTGGTGTCATGTGTAGTATCTGTATTGTCAGTTCTCTTTTGTCTTGCTCTCTTGCTGTTGTGTATATGCAAAAACTAGTGTTTAGATAAAATGTGGAAGACCAGCATGTACCAGAATGTCTCGATCAGACTATTGCAGTTGCCCTTAAAATATTTTGCTCAGTACAGAAAATGTATATTGATACCCACTTAGATATGGGACATTTGCAATCCAAAAGGGTTGTGTCCCCACAAGAAATCTTTAACACAGAATATGGTGCATGATTTGATAACGAAGGGTGTCTCTAGCTCCAGATGTTGCCATCCTTTGCTATTTTGAGGAGCTAAGGAGCTCCCCAGATTAGACACAGTGATAAATTTCACTTACTGTCAGCCAGAAACTGAAATGTGGTACCTTTTTACTTTTATCATAGGTTCACTGCTCTTTGCTGCCTGCCTTCATGAACTAGTCCTTCCTCAGTGAATGGGACTACTTGGGGATAGAAAGGGCTGCAGGATCTGGCATCAGCCTGCCATGCTGTAGCCTTTGCGGGGCTCTGTAATGGTGAGAACATGGTCTGGGAAGTCATTCCTATCAGAAGTGCTGTCACATGTAGTTTTCATATTTTCCACTTTGTTATCAGCAGTATTATTGAAAATAAACCCAAACAAACTGAAACTATTTATGCAGGCTTTCAAGGGCACTTTCAAGATGTTTATCTGACACTGACATTCATTAGGAGCGAGTTGTCTTCATTCCATTTTGTCCCTCTTAAAAATCATCCCTTAAAAGGTTTTTGAAGAGGGCAGGGTGCTTTCCGTTGTTATTTATTTATATGTTTGTAACCGGAAAGAGTGGCCTTCTTCCTAATGAAACATATCATGTTCTGTTAAGCTAAAAGTGGCCATTTCTGACTTAAAAGCAAACTGTTAGCAGTCAGGTATAGATTCTTCTCTGAGTGGCAAGCAATATGCTTAAAAGGTTGTGCAGTCCTGGCTAAAACAATAGCTGCACTCTGCTTGTCTTTCAGGGAGAAGATGGAAAAGGTCAATGAGGTACAATTGCTGTACTATAATATTTACAGATAAAGTACCAGATAAGACCTAATTTATAAAAGAAACATCATGAGCTATCTGTTATTAAATAATTTTATACTGTCCTTTTAAGCAGCTCTCTATAGATAATTGGTTAAGGGCTTAAAGATTTGTTTAATAAATGCGTAGGGTAAACGGAGCTGAAAATTCAGAGAAATGGCTCAATTTGCTCAGTATTCAGTAAAATAAGCTGGTGCGTCAGGCAGTTGTATGCATAGGATTTTGACTAATTGATCACAAGTGACATCCCACTGTTTCTTAAATGAGGGCATTCATCTTCCATAGTGTCCTATAAAAGTGCATAGTTGCTACAACATCTACGGTATACCTGAGGTGCATTATGCCTTTTAGGTGCTGTACCCTGTTCTCATTAATTATTAGCTTAAGCTAGGGTTAAAGCCTTTTAAAACTAGGTAAGATGCCGACACGTCAGTACTGAGTATAGAGACCATCAGGAGTACCATTTAGCATCTCCAGGATAATTACATGCAAGACTGAAAAATATCCTCTTTTCAGCCTATTTTGGAATGTTTTAAAAGGAGAATAATATATTGCTTGAATACAATAAATATGCCTAATCCCTTTTAAATCAACACAAGTGCTGCTTCTTGACGATAACAGTTTTGCAGATGTAAATTACCTCCAGCTTACTTTATTTTTTCTATCCGATCTTACATTTGAGAATTAAAAATTAATAACCACTGGTTTTCTCAAATTCTCTAAAGAAAACTTTTTTCCTTTCTCAGTATATATTATGTGGAGTTAATAAAACCCCCCAAAACTAGTAAGACAAGAACTGCAAACCTAGATGTTTGGACCTATTGTGATCCGTTCTTTGGGAAGTACAGGGCAAACTAAAAAAATCTAAAGGGTACCCATGATCTGTAAATGCACGGAGTGGCATTAAATGCATCACTTTTACTCATGTTATTCGTTATTCAGTCTCTGGAAAACCCTCTGGAATTCTTTCAGTTCAACATTATATTTCACAAAAGTCTCAGCAAGTTCTTCCTCAGAAACTGAGAAAAATAAGTCTAGAAAGCTGAGACCTTTTTACATAGACTAAGGTTAAGTGTTGCATTAGACAGCCCGTCTGCATCCTTACGACAGCGGTGTAGGGAGAGCTGCTCAGATTTAACGCTAGATCAATATGAAGGCTGCCAGGGTCTGGTGAAGCAAACCAGGGGACACATTGTCGTCTTGTCTCTGCTGCCTGTTGTACAGCTCATACAAATCAAAGTGCTTCAGCAGTGACAAGTGATGTTTCTATTCCTATCGATCTCAGCTGAGTGAACTATCCTGGAGGGAATGACTGTTTTTCAGAGTGTCACATGTCCTATGATTGGGTTTCAGACATATTACAAGCCCCATCAGTACAGCTGTTAGAAATGGTTGGAGGTCGTGTTGATGCCTACCTACCTCTGCGTAGTTGCATGTGTGTAATGCACACATGCTGTGTAAGTGGTAGAGTGCTCGCTGTATGTTTTTTATCCAGTTGATCAACAACCTGAAAGAAGAAACAAGTAAAACTATGTGGGAATTGGGTAGGAGCCACAGGTGTATTTGCAGTGCTGGTGAGCCTGGCTCCTTGGCTCTTCCAGGTGGCCTGAAGGCAGACATGCCACATGCAGCCAACAGAGCCAAATTTTGAGAAGTTTAAAAGTTCAGCCCCAAAAGCAACGCATGCAAATTGAAGACGAAAATTAAAGATGGGAACTGGTGAAGCTGTGTTGGTTTTGGAGGTAGTAGGCTGGCTTATATCAGCTGGTCATTTCATCAGACGCTACTTTTTCAGCAGAGGTCTTCTGGCCTATCATGGTCTTCTAGACCAGTTAGTATTCAGATTTTAAGGAGGTAAGTGAGTATACCTCCTCCAGAACTTCTCCCAGCAGGAGGACGCATAGCAGGAAATCAACCTCCAAAGATGGCCTCACTATTACAGGAGTTTAGGCTTTTTTTTTTTTTTTCCCAGGGTGGGATGGCAATCCAAACCAAACATTGCTTCAGCTGATTTTTCTCTTTCTCAAACAAAAATTGAATTAAAACAGCTTGAATCAAAGTTGAGGCTAAACAGCGACTGAATCAAAAACTTATTGGAACAGTTACCTATTTTCAGCACTCTTAACATAGCTGTTCATATGGGATTCAGATTTTGCTGTTGGCATCCTTTGCAGCTACAGCACAAGATGAAGGCAGCTAGGCACTTGTGCTCACTGGATTGGCTTTGGAGAAGTTTTGCTAGTGAGGAATAAGTTTCTAACTCATAGAACAGAAGGAGTCTGTAATTGAATAGTTGCCTGTTATCTTAATATATCTTCTGTTTGAATTACTACCTGCTATTTTGATGTTCCGTATCTGGTGTTTTGACAAGGAAATCTATTGAGTGTTGTAATGTGTTGGTGAGGAGGACAGACAGATTCACTCTTCTATTTTCCTGCTTGGTGACAGCCATGAAGAATGGAGCCCTATATTTATTTAAGATTTTAGATAATACTCTATAGACAATATCACTGAAATTTTCCCATACTGGTGGGCTTCAAATGGAGATCAGCCAGAAAACAAAGATGATGATACATTTTTATGTTTATTTGATTTTTACCAGCATCCATGAGCATTGTTATCTAAAGTGTTGATATGTTCTGCAGCATGGAAACTGATCCTCTTAAGATTGAGAAATTTGCCAAACATTTCTGTGGTGGTGTTGGTCCACTGGGGCAACAGTAAGTAATCTGAAAATATCAGATCTGTTGTTCATGATTGTTCTGCTCAGTCATCTGGTGTCCAAGTCATCAGGATTTTCATTCACTGTAAATCCTGCTTTAAGGAAAATGAAAGGAAAAAAAAAAAAAAAAAGGCATTTTTAACCTATAGAGATCCAGGTGGGACTGTGATATTCACATACCATGCATTTTATGTCGTTACTAACTTCAGGAAAAAGAGACTGAAGGGTATGACACTGGTAGTGTTTTATACTGCTTTGCATTCATTTCACACTGGTTTCAATTGCTACGTGTCATACAGCACAAGAAATCCAGCTGAGATACTAGCAGCACTAGGCAGAAGTGATCCTGCGGCATACAGTTTTGGAAACTGAAATATAGTAAACTGATAGTCATATGTTGTGCAAGTTTTACAATAGCTGAAATGGAGTGTTTGATTGACACCATTTCTTCTTCACTCATTATCATTGGAATTGCATGTAGGAACTGTTGAATTTTGAAGCCCATGAAGACATCTGTCACGGTAAATCTATTTTTGAACAAACCCTCTGTGCCAAAACTATACAAAATTCTGTCAAATTATATATTTCTCATAAGTTACATGGTCTGTACCATTAATAATGACTATTTTGATGGGTGGCAGTGGTAAACATTGCCTTCAGGACACAGACATTAAAGCCGCCTTTTTTTTTTTTTTTTTTTTAATTATTTCTGCCTTCGAAGGTCAGTATGTTACAGTTCTAGTCAGAATGAAGAGACATTCCATTATTTATTTACTGATTTTATGCAAGCACTGAAATTCTGCTGGGGTCTTGTACTAAATGCATATACTGTTTGCCTATTTCCTATTTGCAGCAAGCTAATTTTCGTAAGATACTCAAACACCTGAAGTTAGGCTGTTGGCAGTGGTTAGCGTAGCTAGCTTTGACTGCCTCCAGAAACCCAGTTTTAGCTCTAGCGCATAGAATTGATAAAGAGGAGAAGGTGCTGAAAAGATAAGTTGCAGCTGGCAAGTGGGAATAGAGGCTTCTTGGCTCCCTTGCTCCATCTTTGACTTATTGCATAACCTTCGATGCATTATTCATCCATGCGGTGTCTCAGCTACCACAGATACACAATAAGACCAATACCCCCTTGTATAAATATCTCTAAGACGTGTAGATGAAAAGTGACAGAAAATGCTAAGTAATATTTACACTCTTCCCATTTCCTTATCTGTGGCCTTGTTGCAGGTTGTAACGCCTCATCCCAGCCCCAGGCTGCTTACCATCCAAGCAGTTCTGTGCTACTTTGATGAGCAAACTTGGTGCAAAAGGGTTTATGACGGGCTCTTAGTTCTCTACCAGCGAATAACTGAAAATATTGCTTCTTCCCTGATGTTCTCTAATGACAACTCAAGTCATTCTGTCTCTGACCTTACTTTAAATTTATTTGCCTTAAAGTATCAATTGAGGCAATTGAAGTATTTCTGAAGCTGAAAATAAGTAATCAGATTTGTGAGAGACAGGCGGGTGGCCCTTTACAAAATGTTCTGCATGGCACAAACTCAGTGGTGGTTTAGAGGGAGCAATGGAGATACCATGTGGATGGGGATGCCCAGGATTGCAGGTGTGAATGTTCAAAGCTTGTCTTCAGGGTGTTGCCTCAGTGCAGTGTGTCTGACTATCACTCTATTACAATACATTCATAAATGTTTGTTGTGTATGCTAATAAGATGATATTTAGACATGAAGTTTGTGCACATACACTGTGTTATCTTTCTTAAATAACTAGCAGAGCAGGATTCACGTACTAATAAGTGGAGCTCCTAAGGATTATGACGCTTACTTTTTCTGATTTTTATTTTAACATAAAATGTCTATTCCAAAATTATATATGGAATCCAGTACTCCTATAAGTTATTAATTTGAAGTATATTTAGTTCTTTCCAAATTTATTTCTAAATTGTATTATATAAGAAAATACCTTAGGATTTCAATATCTTAATAAATATTCCATGAATGTCTTGTGAAGAATGACTAAGATTGACTAGTAATTGATGCTTAATTTTAAAATTAGAAAGTTAAAAAGCTTAATTTGAGGACAATCTCTATTTTTGTATCCAATATACCCTTTCAGGAAAGATGTTTCTTGATAGAGGTTCAGTCTGACTTTGGTATTTTTTTTGCTTGTTAAAAAGAGAGTGGTTACGCTGGTTTGTGTTGCCTTGTATTGGAGTTGGTCTGCCTTAGAGGAAGTTTGGTGACTGAACACCCTGTGAAAACTTGGGAGAAAGCAGCCAGATAGAGGAAACAGAATTGTTGCTTTTTCTGGTTGGCCTGTTACTTGGTGTGCCAAATTCAGTATTATTTTTGTGTTCTATTTTCTAGACTACCAACCAAAAAGAAAGTTTCTTGTTCCCAAGTCTACCAGTAGGCTTGCTTTTTCAGATGATGTTCTGAAGGTAAAAGCTGTAAGATGACTAACATGTACATGAGAGGACTATGTTATTGACATGAGACGAACCATAGTCTAGCCTTCATGAATTTCTGAGTAGCCAGTGTAGCTCCTTTCTACATATGCATTCTAGTACCATCTCCAGTGGTGTTCAACAGTTTTTAATGGTTTGAAATTGAAAAAGGAATTGGTATAAATGCTATTAAAATATTTCTTAACTTATAAACGTGTCTGTAAATAAGTACATCTAAAACTAGTAGGAAAATTGTTATCTCTTGCTCTTGTTCTTGGGCAACATCTCTTCCCTGTTTTTATTAAATCATCACATTTGGTAAAATACTCCAGAAGAGTGAGGAGGGTACCTTTTAAGTCAGTGTGAAGTTGGATTTGTGGTGTTTGTGGTTTGGTTTTTTTTGTTGTTGTTGTTAAGTCCTGGGTTTAGTTTTATAATGGCTAGAGCACTGGAATTGTAAATAATGGTTGAGTTGAACAATAATAGTTTTTAATTAATTGGAAAGTCTCAATGTAGTTGATTTTCATCGTGCATGCCAGAATCTTCCCAACTTAGTTCCCAGGTTATACTGTAGGAGTTGAAAAGAAAAAGTTTAGCAGGAAATAATTTTTACTGTTGTCCAATTGTGAACTTTTTAAGGCTTTTCTTGGAAAGTGGGCAAGTTTTGTGTTAACATCTCTCTGGGCATTTTTTATGATAAATTTAAATATTTCCTTCTGGCATCTTGCTTGATGTAAGAGCATCCTTTGTAATTTAATATAGTTGGGATTAGGTTTTTTCCATTCGTGAAAGAGTAAAATCTTTTGTGTTTTGTTCCTCTGAAGTGGTTTGTGCAAGATCCTAATGTGACGAGTGTCATAGGTGAAGTTTTAGGGGAAAAATATTTATTTTTATTATGGCTGTCTAGATGATTGATTTAATAATGGCTTTATTATATCTTTCATTTTTCCTTTAATTTTTCCTTTTAAAGGTGAGGAGTAATAGTCTCATGGATAAATCCCTGAGATTTGTGTGGTTGGGTTTCTGGCTCTCTTGGATCCTTTTGAGAGCTGAATCCCCTTGTCTCTTCCTCAGTTCCCTGTCTGTGGTACTAAGCTCTTATATCGGACGGATAGCAACGGCTTCGACATTAATTGTGGTGTGACTGAATTCCATTTAATGCAATGCATGATGATGAGTTGTTTCTTTTCTCTATTTTTGCTTTTTCTGTAGATGTGTGAGCATATTTTAGCACAAGTGGTTTGTATGAAATGCAAATGTGCCAGTTGTCCTGGCACTAGCTACCTTACAGAACTTCTTAAAATGGCTGTGATTCTAGAAAGAGCTATGACTGTGTAGGTGTTATGTGCATTTTCAGAAGCCAAAATGCTAAAGTATTTGTTGCGCTGATGAGAAATCTTTCTTCTAACTTGGAATTGAGATGAATTATAGATTTTCGAACTATGCTTGTACGATTTACCATAAACCATCTTTATTCTTTACAGCAAGTTTGGTATGACTCCGGTATTAGCAATAGAGGTTAAAAGACTCTACCTGTGGTAGTTGGGCTTCAAACCGTAGTGGTTTTTCTATGCCTTACAAGATCTCAATGTCTTGAATTGATAGCTTTGATGCTTTAGCTCTGACAGGAGTAGCCAAGCAGTTTGTTTTTCCTAGACCTGATCAATACAAGTAGATGGTGTTAGATTACAGGTTAGGGAGTGACATCTCAGATGAAGTAATTGGGCATGGACTCAGTTTTAACAAGCTGATAATTATATGGAACAGGGTGGTTGCGTCCCTGGGTAGAGGGCTAGAACAGTGTGCTGAAGAGAGATCTAACTGGAACCGTGAAGAGTATGTGCCCAAACTGTAGTTCTGCGACACCAGAAAAGCACATCCTTCTCAAGACTTCGGCTGTGCCCAAACCTTGCTCAGGAGCCAGAGCGGGGTCTGCCAGGATCCTTTCCTTTGCTCCCTAAGCTAAGAAATAGCAGAGAATCTCTGCACTTCAAGGGGCAAAGGATCCAATATTTGTGTGTCTTTGCAGATTCCCATCCTTCCGAAGGAGATGATACTCAAGAGCTGGTCAAAAATCCCAGCGTTACCCTGTATAATCTACAGTGAAAAAACAGCTTTCTAAACCACCTCTAACTATAAATATGATTGTAACTGCTACAGCGTGCTTGTGTTTGGTACGCTTGCATGAATGCGAAGACGCTTACAAAAGCCGTATTTAGTAGCAAACCGTAGGACATTATCTCAGGCTTGTGATACTAGAGTATTGTTCAGTTACAGATGTAGGCCTTTGCCACTGGAATTGCATTAAGTGCAAGGTTTTGTTTGTCTCAGTTCCTTGTAGAATAAATGTTACTAGTGCAAACATTCATTAATATAATGGCGCTTCTCATATAATGACCACTGTGTTAGCCTGCATACAGGCGCTTCAGTACAGTAGACTTCATATTCTCTACAGCTATTTAAGATAGTCTATGAAAAGGGCTGTAAATGCCAACATGGTACAGCGCCATAGTACTTCATTTGTGTCAGAGAAGGCATGTTACCAGTTAAATATTTAACCTACCCAGGAATTGTATTTGGCATCCATTTAGGCAGATGTTTAGAATGAAAAGCGTATTATGAATGAGATGCTTCTCACTATGTGACTGGCTATGAAAAATGTGTCAGTCATTAATGGAAGAAAAATGCTATTGTTTTATAAATCTGACAAAGTTAGGATGATATTTTGATGTAGAGTACGTACATGTCAGTGTGTGTGCATGGTATAGTTTAAGACCTGTGGCGGTGCAGTGGTAATAAAGACCTGAGGGGAGAAAAAACATGAAAAAAAATTCAGACTTTTTGTGGGGGTCTTTTTTTTTCCACACATATTGTTTCATTCCTTTCAGCTCCAAAGCCTTTTTCTTTCCTCTCAGCACCAAAGGCTGTGTGATTTGTTGAATTGGCAGCCTCACCGCTGTAATAAGTACGGGAGCAGCAGTGCAGTGCATTTTATCTGCTCACTGGACTACATCGATAGAGAATGGATGTCTTTAGGTTACAGTTTAGTGGGATTCCCTTTGAGTGGCCTAATTGGGTGAAAACTCTATTTTAATAGCTGATAATTAGTTGGAACATTCACGCGTTTTCCGTGAGTTTGTCATCGCATACCTTTTCCCAAGAAGATGATGTTGATTAAAAAAACCAAATTTCCGAAAAGTAGCTCGCCATGCAATAGGTTATTTTTAAAGCGATCTCTCTGCAGTCTCCTACAGGAGAGAGGGCTGCTGATCTGGTCTCTCTGTGGACATGCAAAGCACCCCACCACCACACACAGGGGTGGTATCACACAGGTTTTTGCAGCAGCAAAACCTAAGACGAAACTTTTGAAATGAATTTGTGATATTTAGAAGCCTTTGAATGTATGTTTTACATGGCCTTGCTCCAGCTGACTCTTTAGAGAGCCACAGGGGCTTTCTGATGTAAATACTTGATGGAAAATTAAGGCCTCAGCTGAAACATCAGAAGACTTGTCATTATGTCAGGTGTAAAATACATGGTACCAAGAGGTCTGTAATATTTTCTACCGTTGACTGTTGGTATGAACTAGGGAAAAGCTTTTAACCTTTTATTTTATTTTAAAGCATTTATAAAAATATGGTGATGGTACCGAGCTGCCATCTTAGAAAGCTAACTCTCAGAAAGAATTTTAAGGATTTTGATCAGGTTGGACCTGCATATGAATACATAAAAAAGAAAAGGATGTGCTGAACTGTGAAACTTGTTTGGTTTGCTGATAAGGGGTTTTGGTTTCCTGCTGAAAGGCAACCTTGCCTTTACAAGGCTGTCTTGGTTTCAGCTGGGATAGAGTTAATTGTCTTCCTAGCAGCTGGTACAGTGCTATGTTTTTGAGTTAGGTATGAGAAG
>JANHGO010000072.1:18129429-18159019 GCA_024606505.1 Aquila spilogaster
CACCTCTGGTATCCGCCATGGCCCTCTGGTGTGCAGATGTCTACATACATTTAAATGGTTGAGGAATAATACCGTGGTTTTGCTTACCTGGCAGTGCGAGTCCAGGTGATCTGCTGATCTGGACGGTGGAAACATTTGAAAAAAGAATTGGTTTTTTGAAATGAGTAATTTGATCCTTCCCGTGGCTTGCTTGTGGTACACAGTGTTTCAGAAGCCTCTTTGGGAAAGGTATGTTTGTAAAGGTCAGGTGAGCCATGTACACAAGCTGCAGCAGATATTTGGATGCTGTGGAGTGCTTCCTTCTCCCCTGTGCAAACTGCAGCCTCTTTCATGGCAAAATAACTAAAAACAATCCAGTCAACAGTAAAAGGATCTCTAAATGTTCAGTGATGTGAAGCATTCTATAGAGGAATATGTCATAAATCTGACTCAGCTGAATCCATCCTGTAAAGTAATCAAGAGGAATAAAAACTATCTCTTTCGCAGCAATTCGTGTTGCGGGGAGGTCATTTCCTGGAAGCTGATCCTGTCAAATGGGAACGTGTGAGACTTGATGCACTAATTCTTCATCAGCCTTTCTCCATTTTTTCCTGTGAGAGAAGACAAAAATAGTAGAGACTGGTATCGTGGGACATTGCTTAATCTCAGTTGCTTTCTGAAACACGTTTGTAATGAATTTAAATCTAAGATGAGCAATTAGACTCTAGTGTAGGAAGATACAAAGTGAACCTGCCCCACTGTTCTCTGTTCTGCCCTTTCAACCCCATGCTGTTCATCATACTTCTAGATGGCTTAGCTTATGATGTTGTGCAATTGTGTAGCAATCCTTCTTTGCTCAGGAAGCAAAGCTACAAGAAGAGATGGTTGTTTGCATACAAAAACAGTACAAACCATCAAAACAACGGTAGTAACCATGAGTTAAGCCATGTGATTTCACAGAACATGTGTTAAAATTTCGATTTTATTTTAAAAATAAAAACCTTTTTTTAGGTTATTCTAATTTAGTTATCAGCAAAGTTTTCAAGTACTTGACAGAGGATAAAACAAAAGGAATGAACTAACGTAGCACCGATTACACCCACCAAAAATTACAACTGAAGTTGGAACAAACCCATCATTAGAATGCTTGACTCTAAATATTGACTAATTGTTTAACAGTTACTGCCACTGGAAAGATGTATACTGGCATTAGTCTGTATCAGGCTATGGATCCTAGGCAGTTCTGAGCTATGCATAAATGTATTACTTATCAACTTCTCTCTTCATAGGTGGATTTCAATTTCAATTTTTCATTCTCCCACTGGACCATGATTTGGTTCTCTGTTTTGAATAAACCTTGAATCGCTTTAGTTGTATCGTGTTCAAAATGGCACTGAGTCATCTAGAAAGAATACGTCTCACTAGTGAGAATCTTAAACTTTCAAGGTTGGCTTTGTCAACGATGGGAATATGACCATGTCTCTAGCTGATTGGCTTTGAAGATCACTTTAATTATTTGAACGCTCAGGACAAACATAATTATTAATAAGCATGTCTTCTCTCTTCACATTGTACAGCATTCTTTTATTTATTTAAGAATCTAGCCTGAGCAAGAAGATTAGAGGGATGTTCTCATGTAGCATCCCTTTGGAAATAGCGTAATTGCCAAAATGTCATCTGATGTGTATGCATGTGCTTTGTACATAGTTATATATATGCACATGGAGCAATACCTTTAAAATTGTTCTCAGTTTTTGTTTGTATTGAAGGAGGTTACAGGGAGCAAAATGATATTAGAAAAAAATATCTTTCCTTCCCTAGTGGCACTGTGCTTGAAAACAAACAAACAAAGATGTCAGCATGAAGTATTTTTAAACATGCTATACCATAAATGCTGTTTCAGCTGGAGTGAAAGGTGGTAAATATAGATCTGCATGTTTGAAATTTTACCTCGAGTTGAATACTGAATCAGCAGCAAATAGTCAAATAAAAGTATCAAAATGTGAGATTGGAGGATGTTAAAAAAAATAAGGAGGAACGGATTCTCTTTTTCTCTGTGAGCATACTTACTCATAACTTACCCCAAAGTAGTACTTAGTAAATGTTGTATTCGATTTTGTACAGGTGGAGTAGGTTTATCTTCAGCTGCCAGCTTCACAAGCTACAGAAATGTGACCCAGCAGGGCTAGGGATGTCATTTAGGCAGAACGTGTGGTGTATGGGAATTGATTGGTGCCATTTCCCAGGGGATGTTGGGTGGACAGAACTGCAAAGGGCAACCTTCCCAGCTTCCTTCTCGTGTTTTCAGTTATAAGGAAGGGTACTTGTTGAACCTCAATAAAAATGAAAAATAAGACCAGCAGTGCACACACACAGGGCATTCATTAGAAACCTCATACAGATCTATCCTGGTGTGTATCTGTCGACATCGTTACATGTCACAGGTCTAATGGAGTGGCTTACAAGTAAGTATGTACTTGAAATGTCACCATATATTATTATTTAAATGCAAATACACATACCTTTGATCTACTTTGAGAAACACAGATTGCATTTCTGTCTGGTAGGATCATATTTTTGCCATTAATGGCAGTGACATTTATCAGTTTGTTAACTTAATGTTTGTTTTGACAGTTAGTGTGCTTTTAACAGTTAGATAACTTGTGAACAGAGAGAGACACGGGTTGCTTCCCTGAAGACCTTACATCTTAGTATTTTTTTTTTTTTACTGGTCTGACATAACACAGAAATCCTGCAACACTGTGGATTAGTCTTTTCAACATTTGAGTTTTCAGATCCTGATTTTTTTTTTTAATTGAAAAAGCAGATATCTGTATAATAAGTTTAAGATTGACTATGGAGTTGCTTTTCTTAATTAACTTCTTGCAGAGTATCTTAGAAATAATCCAAGGTCTTTAGGTTGAAAATAAAATGCGTAAATGTTTTTATTTCAGATTGTACTTTGCAAGAATTTGATAGCTGATGGTGAGGTTTTGATACTCTTGGATTCTCACTGTATGTTTACCTGATAACAGAATTATTACTTTGCTAATATATTTGTGCCAAGCAATGGCAGTTTAAATAAAGAAAATTATTGCAAGTGTGTGAGGAAAGTAGGATGAATTGATTGTGAGCATGGGATTGGTATTTGGATGAGATTTCAAATATAATCTCAATAGTTAAGATATATTCTTCCACAAAGCATGCATCAGATGATGTATTGGAAAGGAGATTGAACCATGCTGTGAGATTACTCTTCCTAAATTCTATTTAATATCCTAAACGCTAATACTGTAAAAGCCACAGGTAGTACAAGTCCATTGGTAGCAGCTACTGCTACCGCTAGCAAATCACCATCATGAACCTCTAGACTAGTTTCTGAAAATGAATGAGTTTTATCTCTTTCTATTTAGAAATAGAGTTAAAATATTTTTATATGAGAGCAGTGGTTTCTCTGTAAGTAAGCTCTTCCTGCCCATAACGTTGTGTTCAGTTCTATTAATTATGATACCAATTGAGTTCACTGACTGTAAGGACATGGCCTTCTTTATCTCAAATTCTGTTTCGTGAATGCTCTGAACATGAAGTGAATATATTTAAAATGAGTGTGACTGTCATATTTTGGATAAATCTCTCAAATTTGTTTGGTTCAAGGAAACGTGGGAGTCTTTAGAGTGTTTTTTCATCCTTCCCAAGTACTGTTCCCAGGTGTCATTCAGTTATTCCCAGCGATAATAAAAGATTTATGCATTGACAAGTGTGGAGGTGAAACAGTGGTTAACACAGTGCTGCAAGTGATACTCCTGATCCCAGCAGGAGCTGCTGGCATGCTTGCATTTTTGGAAGATTTTGCAAAGTTTCCCCTCATGAATAACCATAAATTATTTTCTTGAGACTTTTTGTGTGGAAGTTAATGTCACCTCTTCTGGCCTGGAGATTCCTGAGGTGCATAACAGTATAGTTAATCCAGTACATTTGTGCTCAGAGGATCTGAAAGGGTATTAGTGCATGAAAAAAAGAGGATTTTCAGGCTTATGAAATAAGAACAATTACCATCACATAATAGTTTGAGTACCTCTTATTCCTTTTACCCACCGCTTTCTTTAAGAAGGGAATTATAAAACCTTATCCAAACAAAGAGAGAAGTGGGAATAAAAACTTTTAAGGATTCACAGTAAGCCTTTCTTGCTGTGATTTTGCTCTAAATTCATTTTGTCTCTTCAGAGCTGTAACATGTATTGAATTCATCAAAAAGAGAATGTATATCAGAAATGACCCTATGTATAATGGGGAGAGATCAAGTCCTAGTTTCACGGTGTATTAAAAATAAAGGCCAGTTTCAGGTCTCACATATAAAGAAAAGAGGAATAGGATTTGGGGGAGATTCCCGAGTCAAGCAGCAACGTTATAAATGAGCGCTTACTTTGATTAGTAAGGCACAGACTGTACTTCCAAATACTTGTGGTTTTGAATGAGCTTCAAAAGCCCTTGCTGATAGCAGGGAGATTCTTGGAAGAAAAAAATCATCAAGTGTATCGTAAAAGTTTGGTCTGTCTGCTTAGGGAATGAGGTATGATGTATATCTTCAAGAAATAGTTGAATTTCAGCTGTTCTTTCCAGTAGCATTTAAAAATAAATGGCAGTCATCCTACACTGCTTCTCAGTTGTTTCAAAAGCAAGACAGCAAGGCTACACATAGTGACTATAGATGCTGTTTGTTTTCAACAACTGGAGAAATTCAATTTATGATGGTGCAGACAGCAATGGGGCCTTTCTGCCACAGATTATGTGCACAAGGAAGGAGGAAGTTGAGCCCTCTGGTAGCATCCCAAACCATGCACTTGGAGCATAAAGACTTTCAAATTCTTTAGTGAAAAATCTTGTAAGCTCAAATGGCTAGGTATTGGTATTTCAAAGATATTGCAAAGAAAAACTAGGGGAAATCACAGGGGCTT
Source organism: Aquila spilogaster (assembly GCA_024606505.1). NCBI lineage: Eukaryota > Metazoa > Chordata > Aves > Accipitriformes > Accipitridae > Aquila > Aquila spilogaster. The sequence continues at coordinate 18,134,364 of JANHGO010000072.1, forward strand.
ATGGATTTCCCCCTCTGCCTCCTGAGAAGCCTGGCAGTTGCTGTGTCGTTGCCCCTAAATCTTCCAGATGTCCTTTCCTATTAACGTTGAAAGTATGGCATTGTGTAACAGTTTGCAGGCTTAACTTTGCAGCTTCAGAGTTGGATGTGGATAGTTAAAGAAGAGATTTGAGTGAAACAAACTTCTGAAGGGAAGTTCAGCTGCACTGGGTACATCTTGAAGGTATCGAAGTATTTTGTACACTGGAATGGCAGGGAAGTTATTTTTAACTTTCAGTGGCCTGTATGTATAGCTACAAAATGATTTTCTTGATACAAAATGAAAGTGAGACCCAGAGTTAGGTCAGTTGATGTTCCTCTGTCAATCTTTTAGGGAAATTATTGGACTGAACCTCATTTACTGCTGGCTCTTTCTCCTTTGGAGGTTTGAAGGGCAAAGCAGAAGACACAGCTTTTTTTAATAAGAAACAGATGAGTCCCATAATCACAAGAAACAGACTAGTCCCCTAATCACAAAGGAAGGCAATTATTTTAAGAGACATGAAATCCTAAGAGGTGTGTTGAGAAGAGACATTTCTCTACTGCTACAGGATCTGATCCCTTAGCCTGCTCTCAGTCTGCTGACTGTCGTCATCTTTTCCTGTGTGGGCTTAAAGGGAGAGTTCACGGAAGCATCGAAGGGAGCCTGGTGTGCTCCTCTCCTTCTTCAGGCTGCCCATGTAGGCTTTCAGGCTGTTGGACTGCAGGGCCTTCCCCACCACCTGCTGAGCTTTTTCCTCTTGTTCAAAGGGCCATCTTCTCCCCGCTTTCTTAGAAAATCAAGCACAGGCTGCAACGGGAAAGGGAGAGGTGGGTTTGTTTACTTTCTGGCTATCCCATGTACCACTTGTTCTAGTGCATAGAGTTAGGCTGCAGTAGAGGAGAAGGCAGTAAAGGAAATGGCACATGAGAACCAAGGAGTGGAGTGAGATGGAGGGGACAAACACTGGGTGGGAAACACAGGGATTTCCAGGTGGAATTAACAGCTGCAAGTCAGTGCTGGTAGGATGGTTTCCCCAGGGTCGGAGTCAGCAGGATCCCAGCTGCCTGTGGCCCAAAGCAGGGCTGGTGCACCTTATGTAGGTGGCAGAATGCAGCGCAGCCCATTGCTTCTGGTGACGCTGTGCCTGTGCAGAGGAAAGCTGGCCAGCAACATGGTAGATGCTTGTTGAACTGCCTCATTTTACAGCTGTTCTGCTGTGTGTCTGATGGAAGGAAAGATGTGTCAAGAAAGCTGGGGTGCTTTTGGGAGCAAATGCAGGTGAGTCAAAAATACTGTGCCTTTGGTATTCCTGACCAATATATGTGTATACATATATATACGGGACAGAAACAGGATGGTGTGAGGCAGGAAAAAAAAAGTAAGAGAGACATATATTTTATGGAATATGGAGCGTAAATAGTAAGTGCAAAAAGGAAGCAGGTGAAGTATGATGATCGCTGACCTTGTAATTTGTCAAACTCCCCATGCATAACATTGTTGCACTGCTTCAGTACCTTATGATATATTCTGTTTTGCTCAGATACTGAGATCCTCCTACTCAACCTTTAAAGTCCTTCAAGAGTAGCTGACCTTTAAAAATTATTTAAAACAAAATGCCAAATGAGAGTTTTTTTACGCTCTCTTGCTGTTACAGCACAGTTAGGCTTGATGGTAGAAGCTGAAGAAAAAAAATAGCCAGACCCTGAGACTCTGCTCTTTTTCTTGGTAACTGAGTTGTAAATGAAACCGAATAAAACATGTAGCAGAAAATTAGGAGAAATCGAACTGGATCAGTGGGAAAGAGTAACCTTATCCTCAGAAAGCAGATTCTGAAAGCTACAGAATATGTTTTAAGGCCTCCAGAAGTAATTTAAGGAGCTGGTGAACAACATTATTGTTTGCTCTGTAAATGAATTCAGTTGGCTGGCCGCTGGTAGGGAGCTCAAGTTTGGGGTAGGCAGTCTACTGTATATTCACTGAAAGCATGTAATTAATTATGTGTGGTTACTTTATGCAGTGGATAAATCAGACATTACTGGGCCAGCAAACAGGAAAAAAGTATATATTGTAAGAAACAATGGCGCACTGGAAAAACTGGGGAAGGAGGGAGGGGAAGTGAAGGCATGAGCTGGATGACCCCGGTCTTTTCCATCTTCAGCCTCTGTGAATCTATGAAATTGGCTTATTTGGGCCCTGGGATATTCTCATTAAAAAAACGAGGAATCAGCAAATATTGCTGAGATGTACAGAGTGAGCAACCACACTGCAATTCCCTCTGGAAATCAGGGAGGGGAGTGATTCAAGAGGAAATAAGTGTCAGGAAATGCTGAGCTCAGATGCTGGTGAACCGGTCACAGGAAGGGTATCAGCTAAACACTGCTACTTAACCTGTATTGGCTCAATCCAAAATGCTTTCAAAAGTTTCCATGGCAAACATCAGGCAAATATGTTGGAAATGTGGTTTCCTTTCTCTGATTCGTTTCATTTAATTTTCCTGTGACGGTAAGGATTTGTTTCATGATTGAGATTTGCTAGTAAGCGTCTCCCAGTCTGTTTGGCTGTGCCTTTTCTACGGGGTTTGATTTGTGCTTTTTGCACCTTTGATGAAGCTTCTCCTGCTATCACCTTAGACCTCACAAGGCAGCTTGTGTGCTTTTTTAAGGCTTCATTGGTCTGTCCTGTGTTTTGTGTCTGTACCCTCTGTACCTGTAGAGAAAGGTCTACAAAGGTCACTCTAGGAAAGCAGAGTAGATGCCACGCTGTGCTGGGATGTTCACCTTTTTCCTCCTCTTGCCCCAGCTGAAGATAACCACAGCTTTCACCTTCCTTTGGTCTATCTCTTTCCCTGGGGATGAAGTGCCCCAGGCCACCTCTCCCTGTGGAAGACACATGGTGGCAGGCCCACAGAGATGTCCTCTTGGTGGCCTGTGACACCTGCAGTGAAGGGAGGATGCCAGTGAACTATGCTTGCCCTAAGCTCAAAGCTCTGCATTGTTCTGCACTCCATCTGATTTCTTCGTATGGTTAAAGTGAATTGCCCAAAGCTTCATCAGTCAGGAACATGAGAAGTCAAAGTGGTCAGGTTTGACTGGTTGCATGCATTGGTTCTGCACCTGTGTCAAGCTATTCCGTTTTCAGTGGTTATGCAAAGGCATTGGTATGAAAGTAGGGCATGCTTTTCATGTGAAGTCATTTATTACCCTAGATTCAAGATCTTTTCATAAAAGAACTTCAAATCCTGAGTCTTGAATAAAACCAGAAACTGGGTTGGAGAAGCTCTCTGACAGCACGAGGTTTATATGGTCTGTGTTTAGACAGAAGCATTTCACACAGCCTTGTTTCTAACAGCTTTTCAGAGCTGAAGACGGGTTCTCCAAAGATCAGCTTTCCTCTTTGTTGAGGCAGGTGAGAAATGTTCTTCACGTGTTTTTTTTTTTTTTTATATTACCATGCTAAGAATTTTCTGAGGAAGAAATGTCAAGATTTTATTTTGGTTACATGTATTCGCAGAGATGACATCAAGAGATTTTCCTAAATGAATGGAGCTGTGGAGTCTGTTTAGGGCCAGTATTCTTATAGCATTAAAAATTTTACTTCCCCTTGCTTCCTAGTCTTCCTAATGATTCAAAATAAAATTGGAAATCTATAGCAAAAGTTGGTAATGACAAATTTTGGAAGTGTCTAAGCTAGCAATGATAGAAAACCTACTGGTTTTTTCTTTCAGTGTTGACTGCTCCCTGCAGTAAAGGTCTTTTGCTGCTTTGCTTGTTCCTACCTTAAAGAGATCCCAAGGGCTGAATTCCATTGTTTCTTTTGAGAAGTTATTCTGGGATCTAACAGATGTCAATCTCATGTATATGTTTCTTTCCCCTGGAACTCATTAAATCTTTTCCCTGTAGTTTCAATCCCTTGCTTCCAGCTAATACAACATTTTTGCTTTCCCTTCATTTTCTTGGTGTGCGATATTCTTCAGATATGTTAGGTACATATTGAGTCTCTTCCGCTCTCACAGAGCAGAGCAGGAGGAAAATGTGAGATTGCAAAACTTTCAAATGATATGGATGACCAGGTCATGGCATTATCAGTGCTTTTCTCTAGTTTTTCTGTGTGTTGTGAATGAGGTGTTTGCTGGCACTACTGTTCCTTGTCTTCCTTTGCAGTTACTTACCCATCTTTTTATGATTGCCCCTTTCATTTAGTTCTCAGAGCCTGGGGTATACTAATATGGAAAACTAGAGGACAGTCACAGAAATGAAATGTTTGTTACTGTGAGCGTCATATGTGTAATATTGCTGGAGTATGGGACACTGAGTCAAGCACAGATTCAATTTTCTAATTAGAGCTGCTGTCAATTGGCTTGTTTTCTAGTATAACTGTGGCTAAGGTAATCTGCCCAAACAAAGCTGTTTAATGGACTCAAGGAAGAAATTATTTTAATAAACAGTAAGAATAGTTTTTTTTGTAAGGTTGTTTGGCTACAGTGTTGTCCATGTTGCTGCCTTCTCCATTTTTTGTCTGTGCGATGTCAGCCGGTGTTCTGTGGCCTTCTCACCCTTAGCCGGATTTTTAATGTTTTGCTGCAGCATCCTTAGCTTTATGTCTTCTTGACCATTATTCCCTAGATTCTGAGTATCTTCTCTAGCTCTTCTCGTGAATGCAAAATGCTCATGCCCAATTTGTAAGCCTGAACTGGAACAGAGCAGGTGGTTGTCATCCTGTCTTTCACTGCAGCCAGAACTTTGCAAAAATGGCCACTTTCTGTGCCAGCAGCAGTTCTGGGAGGAACATACTTGAATCCTTTCCCATTACCCATATTTACTAGGCTGAGTCAGGAAAAAGGATGCCAAAGCCTGCTGCCTCTCACTCCAGGAATGGTGTGGAAATTAGGCATTTTTGCTTGTGCTGAAATGGCAGTAGCCAAGCTGCTGTTGTTTCAGAAGAAAAGTACCTTATCAGTTATCAATGGTTTGATCAACTCTGCTAAATTGCCCTTCCCCTATTCTCCCTGAATTTGGGGACTGGTTTTTGGCCTCAGCATGCCATGTCTAAAAAGGAGCTAGTATTCCCCATTCTGATGAGGGCACCATGATAAGAAGTTCCTTTCACTCTGTGGGATTCCCAAATAATGTGACTGATGCATTTAAGTGTGAAAAACAAAAAGAGCTCCATCAGACTTCCTTGCTGAGGTTGCCGTGTCTTGTACTTTTGCTGGTCACATTAGCACCATGATAGGAACTATTCTTTAGTGATTAGTAGAAGGTCTGTTTGCTGCTTCTTTGTTCTTTCTTTCCTGTAAACATCTGGACATTAGATGCATCTTTCAGTTAACAATGTCTGAGATAAAGGAGGAAGTCTGAGCAATGTCTCCTTTAATGTTAACAAGTGATTTTCCTCTGCGATAAAATGTCTTCTAAGGTGCTATTTTCCAAAGGAACTGACAAAGCTTACAAGTAGGCTACTTATGTGTTTGGGTGGAAACTTACTGAAGTTTTCTTTGCTCACATAGCTATGTGTTCTGTTTCAGAAAATACAAACTGCGATCTGTCTGGGGTGAGGGCGTGTGGAATAAATTACAGGCATCCTTCCTTGGGAACATGGTGTTTGAAAGTAGAAGTCAGACGATCATTTGTAGTGAATAATGTAACATTTGGCTCTATCCAAAGTTCTAGGAAAATCGTGTTTTGGAATGAGAAGAAACAAAGTTTAATGTAATAAGCAAATGAAAAGCAATTTCTGTAAAAATTGCTTTTTTGTAAAAAATATATATATAAGTATATATTTAAAGCATTACTTGTGATTCTGATATTAAAAGTTTGGTTTTTAACATCAAAGACCAAGAGAAACACTAAGTGAGATAGAAATAGATGATTGTTCTAGATAGCTCTAGTGTTAGCACAGTGATGCTTTCATGTAGCCAAAAACCCTTATGAAGCGTTTTTTGGAACCCTTTGGAAGCCCCTATGAAGTTGTAACAGGGCTTCCAAGGGGCTAATAGGATACTTCAGCTGTTAAAAGTTGGGCTTAAAGTGAGTTATCATCTTGCAGTCATATGAAAATTCCCTTGAGAACCACCAGACATGAATGTGCAAAAATCTCTTTTCAATATTGCTTATAATGAAGTATAAGTTAAGATTTTGTTTTAGGGACTTGAGAAGCATAGCAAGGTGCAAAGTCTGTTTTGTGCCCAATTTAGAGAAGATTAAATGTAACATTAGAAATTTATTAGAAATATATCTCTTACAGCACTGAATTTTGTATAGGCAGCTACTGTTTGCTAATTAACTTCCATTTTTTAAGCAAAATCAATTTGAGTCACTTGAATGTTTTCGGATACTCTGATGCCATTTTTTTTTCTTGCTTGGCAGCATAAATTTAATTTGTTAAAGCTATTTGAAAATATATTTGTTAGGTTAAATAAAGGACAGTTAAAGTTTTCCTATGCATTGCTGATTTTAGCATGTGTCCAGTTTGAACCTCACAAAGCAGGGCGGAGTAATCTTCGTATCTGACAAATTTCCACAGAGGAATGAATGGGTCAAAGAGGGTTAACTGTTCATTTCTTTCTGGTAATTGTCGTATTCCATGTTCGGTGCTTTGCCAAAGTAATGCTGGAAAATTTGTATTAGGAACAGTAGAGCTCTGTTGCAACGGTGCTGTCAGCTCACCATCGTACCTTTCTTTAGTAATCCACCATCTCTGCTACAAATCCAAAATCTTTTCTGTGATTCTACCATCTTTGTCAAAGTAACAAGTTAGTAAGGATAGCCTTTTCTTATGGTAATACTGACACAACCCAACCTGTAGCAACGTAATGTAGCAATGAGAATACTGTGTTGTCTGAAAGGCTGTTTAGTAAGTTTCAACTGAGCGCTTGGTGCGAGGAAGGAGCTGTGTGCAATGCTGAGACTTCACAGCCCACCCTTGTGTGTCAGTGATCCTTCGTCCTGCCACAGGCTGGTGTCTGCAGGCAGGATGGGAGGTGACTGAATTGAAAAGTTTCTTAAATGCTTGGCTTTCTGCAGGGAGCATGGTATTGTGCATCCTTTATGTCATGTGCCCAATTAAAGCCTCAATAATAATGTATACAGAGATAACTGGCTCTCATCTATTTTTAATGCAGCAATTTCAGCCAGACATATAAATTAAAAAGAAATACAGGAGCCAAAGGGAGCAGATGAAGGTTACGGCACTATTTTGACTATTTAAACGTTGTTTGAAAAATGCCTTGTGAAGGAAGTTTGATTAAGTAAGAGAGCAAGTTTTACTGAGCTTTCTGCATTCGGTAGAAAGATTTATGAGAGAAAGCTGAATGTTGCTCTCAGGAAGCCAAAGTTCCCACAGCATGCAGGAAATCATGTATTTTTCTGTAACACTGAAGCAGGCATTCTGCATTGAAAGGCGTATCTGTGAGTCACGGATGTGCTGAGGGAGCGCAGCTGGGATGGTAATCCAGACCACTGTCATTTTGCTCCCTATAAAAATAGAAGAGAGTCAAAGATGGGCTTATGGTCTTTGCCAAATTTCTTTTCCTAAACTGAAGATTCAAACAAGACAATTAGTTTTAACCTGTAACTTAAAATTCTTTTTCCTTGCTTCCCCAGCACCTTCAGCAAGAATATATCAAAAGCCTTGTTCATCTTTTCTGCCCTCTGACACTTCTTTGGATCATTTGTTTATTTATTTATTTAAACAAGGTACAGTGTTTGGTCTGAAAAACTTGTTTCTTAAATGTTTACTGCTCCGATTTTTACTGGGTGCAGTTGCCATACTGTTGCAGTCGCTGTCTATGTACCATTCTTAATGTCTGACAAAACTCTTGCCCTGCACCTCCAATAGAACTTCAGATTTAAGATTTTGTTATTTCAAGCCTGCTCTCATAGTTACTCTTTAATTTACAAAATGTGAACATATATTGTTACAGAAATTCCAGAAGATCATGTTTTGGCTGGAAACCATAAAGTAACTTTTTTTCGCTCTAATCTCTCTCTGTTATGTTTTGTAAGCATTGCACTGAAAGATTAAACTAATTGCTTTTAATGCCGTAACATTTTTTTAACTAATTGTCCTATGAAATAACCTTTTTTTTCCCTTAAAATTTTATAATGTGGAATTTGCTGTACAGCACGCAAGCAACAGGCTTGGCAGCTTAGGGCCATCTGTTTCTGAGAAGACCAAGCCTTTAATTTTTTGAGAGGGAAGTCCCACCATTAATTTACTACCTCACGTGTCTTTGTCCATCGACTGGAAGACTCAAAATAGAAACCTCTTAGGAAAGTGAGTAAAGCAGAGAAGTGAATAAAACAGAGAAGAGTTCTTGAGCTACAGCTGTGGGCTATGTTTAACTCTAGAGAATTCAGAAAAGAAGAGTTTTCCAGCAAAAGAAAAAAGAATAACCATCTCAAAGCTTCAGGTGTTCAAGCAACTGTTTTGTTGGTGGTTTTTTTGTTTGTTTGGTTGGTTGGTTGGTTTGTATTATTTCTTTTTTGTTTGGATGGGTTTTCTTTGAGCAGCTAAACAACATTTGTTTAATTTGCAAAGATACAGAATTGAATATCCTGAAAATGAGCAGATACACTGCATGTGGCGTAGGTGTATATCAGTACCTATTTCTCTAGGAGAAAGGACAGAAAGAAGCAACATCAGAGACACCAAACATTTATCTGTGTTGTTGTACTCTCCTTTGTGTTATGATTCTGATTAGCTGATGAAGTAGGAACAGTTGATGAAAAGAGAATTATAGCCAACAGCTTGTTTAAACTAGTGCTTGCCCGTATATACTTGTCAGAGTAACGGTAACAAGACCAAGACTGCATCTCAAGAAGTTTTAATATTGCTATTAAACTGATCAATGTAAAATTGTCATCTTCCAGTAGATGTGCTTAATTTACTAGAGCTTTTCCACGTACCTTTGAGATTTTCTGTCTTGCAGTAATGAGTTGTCAGGTTTTCACTATTTCTTACCATTTCACATATCAATATGAATCTTTCTTTTCTCAGATTCACCTCAGATCAAGAAGGGCCTCCTTTTTCATTTTCCTCCTGTAACAGTGAAAGTTCAGTGCTATTTACCTTAATTTCCAACTGTATATGAGACCAGAAGTTGAATACAAGTTTTTTTCATCTACATTTAATGCTAATTTGCAGTACTAACGTGATAGAAGTGAAGAGTTTTGAACCAGTAAAGGATTTGAAATTGCCTTGATCCATTCTAAATAAACCCTAAATTACTTGGATTAACACATCAGACGTGTTTTACCTTGCAAAGACCCTCTGGAGGATAAAAATGGCAAAGAGAGGAAGAAGGCATTTATCTAGGAAAGCACTTTAATATATGCCTCACTCTATAGGATGTAGGTGAACGCTTCAATTAAAGTATACTTTAAATACATTTCTTGGCTCCGAACTATAGACAGCAAAACATGGAGTGTATACAATAAAGATTGAAAGGAGATTGAAAAAAATAGGGAGACTATAAGGAAGTCAGGAGAGGAAATGGAACTTTTATTTTTACAAGTATGAATAGTATCTGTTCTATTAAAAGAACAGCCAATCTTTCTGGTTCAAGTTTTCAAAGATTAGATCCAGTTTCAGTACATATCATTTCTATTTGTCTTTTTCTAATGGGAAAGAAAGTGACTCCCAACTGAAAATTAGGTTGGAGTTGAGGAGAAGATTACCAACATGAACTTTTGTTAAATGTAGGAAGAGCAAGTCAGCACACCTTGATTATTCTCTAGCTAAATACAATTGATATCCAAACAGTGCTGCTTCTGGAAATTTTGTGACAGGCATCAACTCAGCTGACAAAGTTTTAATATGTATTAGAAGACTGGCAACTCTCATTTTACAAGGCAGATAGTCGTGTTTGGCTGTTAGATATAATAAAATAAAGAGAGCTTTCACAGTTGATCTGACTTTTAGAAGCTTCTCAATGAATTTTTACTTTTTACAAGATGCCTTTGAAACAGCATCTCTTTATTTCCCCTGAAGACTTTAAAAATGGATGCCAGTGGCTTTGCTGCTGACTGAAGAATACGCAGAAGACACCTCTGTGAAAGTTTTACTTGGTCACCTTCCCCTTTTTGAAGATGTTTTTCTAATCTCAAGTATACCGGAGCACTATTCAAGGCATATCGCATGATTTTATCCCAGTACTCGGCTGGTTCGGTGTTGGTATGCACTATGTCATCTCTTTCGAATAAAGGCATCTGTGAGCATGTGGTGAGCTCTGTAGGTGGCTTCAGCTTGAAGAAGCTGCGTTCTTTCAGGTGGGAAATCAACCTGTCAGGCTGAGTTATGGAAACATGATTAGTTTGCAGAGTTCATTAAATGAAAACTTTTGTAGCTCTGGGTTCCCATTGCTCCCTGTGTTTGTTGTAGTGAAACAATCCAGTTTTTCATTCACTGAGTAGAATACCATGTGTAGACCCAGCAGGAGGACATTCCAGATTTCCCGTTGATTTTCTCTACCAGAAAGGCATTTTGTGATCTTGTTGGTGTCACGTATGGTATCTGTATTGACAGTTCTCCTTTGTCTTGCTCTCTTGCTGTTGAGTATATGCATAAAAAGTGGCATTTAGATAAAACGTGGAAGACTGTCGTGTAACAGAATATCTCAATCAGACTATTACAGTTGCTTTTAAGATATTTTAACTCAGTACAGAAAATGAGTAATGGTACCTACTTAGATATGTGACATTTGCAATTGGAAAGGGTAGTGTCCTCCACAAGAAATCTTCCTCCCAGAATATGGTGCCAGATTTGATGAAAAGGATCTCTCTGGCTCCAGATGTTGCCGTCCTTCACTATTTTGAGCAGCTAAGGAGCTCCACAGGTTGGAGTCATTATAAATTCCACTAACAGCAAGGAATTGAAATCTGGTACCTCTTTACTTTTATCATCGGTTCATTGCTCTTTGTTCCCTTTGTTTCCACCTCCTCATTCATGTGCTAGTCCTTCCTTAGTGAGTGGGACGATGTGGTAGTAGGAAGGGCTGCAGGATCTGGCATTAACCCACTATAGCGTAGCTGTTGTGGAGCTCCGCAACAGCAACAGCACGATTGGGAAATCTTCCTATGAGAAGTGCTCATTGCATGGTAATTCTCATATTTTCCAATCTGTTGTCAGCAGCATTATCAAAATAGATCCGTACAAACTGAAACTATACAGGCTTTCCAAGGCACTTGAAAACTTGTTTACATGACATGGACATTCAGTAGGAGTCAGTTGTCTTCCTTTCACCTGGGAAAAAATCATTCCTTATAAAGGTTTTTGAAGAGAGCAGAGTGCTTTCCATCATTATTTGTTTATATGTTTCTAACCCCAAAGAGTTTTTCCTAATGAAAAAAAGCATAATGTCCTGTTAAACTACAAATGGTCATTCCTGATTTAAAAGCAAACTGTTAGCAGTCAGGTATAGATTATTTTCCGAGCACTAAGCAATATGCTTAAAAGGTTGTGCTGTTCTGGCTAATACAATAGCCGTACTCCACTTGCCTTTCATGAGGAAGATGAAAAAGGTCAGTGTGGTACAATTGCTGTACTGTTATATTTACAGATAAAGTGCCAGATAAGACATAATTTGTAAAAGAAACATCATGAGCTATCCGTGATTAATTTTATATTTTCCTTTTAAGCTACTGTCTATAGACAATTGGTTAACAGCTTAAAGATTTGTATAATAAGTGCCTACTGTAAATGGAGCTGAAAACTCAGAGAAAATGGCCCAATTTGCTCAGTATTCAGAAGAATAAGCTGGTTTGTCAGCCAGTTGTATGTGATTCTGATTAATTGATCACAAGTGGTAGCTCACTGTTTCTTAAATGAGTGCATTCATCTTTGGCAGTGTCCTGTAAAAATGCATATTGGTACATCATCTACAGTATAGCTAAGGTAAACGTGGGCTATGCCCTTCAGGTACTGTATCTTCTCTTCATTAATTTTTAGCTTGGGCTGGTTTTAAAGCCTTTTAAAGTTAGATAACATGGCAACACAGCATGAACACTGAGCAGTGTGTCTGTGAGGAGTACCATTTAGCATCTTCAGCACAATTACATGCAAAACTGAAAAAATAACCTCTATTTAATCTATTTTGGAATATTTTTGAAAGAGAAGAGCACACAGCTTGAATACAATAAAAGCATGTAATTTCTGACAAATCAACTTTTTCTTTACAGTGACACTGTTTACTGGATGTAAATTATTATATTTTCTTTTAATATTTGAGAAACAGAAATTAATAACTACTGTTTTTCTCAACATTCCTAAAGAAAACATTTTTCCCTTCCTCAGTGTATATTGTTTGAAGTTGATAAACTTCCCACTCCAAGGCTGGTAAGATGAGAACTGCAAACCTAAATGTCCGAACCTATTGTGATTCATTCTTTGGGAATTAAAGGGCAAATGAAAGCATCTAAAGGGTACCCGTGATCCATAAATGCATGCAGTAGCAAGTTATCCAGTCAGTCTCTGGAAAAATCTCTGATTTTCTTTCAGTACAACATCATATTTCATAGAAGTCTCAGTAGGTTGTTCCTCAGAAATTGAGAAAAATATGTCTAGAAAGCTGAGACCTTTTTACATTGACTAAGTGTTGTGTTAGACAGCCTGACGGCATCTTCGTGATAGCTGCATAGGGGGAGCTCAGATTTAACACTAGATCAATATGAAGGCAGCCAGGGTCTGGCGAAGGAAACCAGGGGACACATTGTCATCTTGTCTCTGCTGCCTGTTGTACAGCTCATACAAATCAAAGCACTGGGACAGTGACAAGTGATGTTTCTATTCCTATCGATCTCGGCTGAGTGAACCATCCTGAAGGAAATCAATGTCTTCCAGAGCCAGGTGTCCTGTGCCTGGGTTTCAGACACATCATGAGCTCCATCAGTATGAATGGTAGAAGTGGTTAGAGTCTGAGCTGATACCTCTGCTTTGGTGGGAGCTGGAGGGAAGCTGCATGTTGGTTCTGAGCACTGGTGAGCCTGGCCTTTGGTTCTCCCAGGTGGTCTGAAGGCAGATATGCCACTTGATCAGCAAAGCCAAATTTGGAGAAGTTAAAAGTCCAGCCCCCTGTGCAATACACATATTGTGAAAATTCAAGGTGGAAAACGGTGAAGCTGTGCTGCTTTCAGAAGTGGTATGCTGGCTTGTATCAGCTGGTTGTTTCCACAAAGGTTTATTTATTAGTAGAGGTTGCCTATCATGATGTTCTAGATGCGCTTCAGATTGTAAGCAGGTAAACAATACACCTGCAGAGCTGCTCCCAGCAGCAGGGTGCATGGGAATATCAGCCACGAAATGTCAGTTAGCCTCACCATTACAGGTAGTAGGCAGATTTTTTTTATTCTTTGTCTTATTTTTTTGCAAACCGAACAAGTTTTCAACTGATTTTTCTCTTTCTCACACAAAAATCAAACTGCAACAGCTTGAGTCAAAGCTGAGGCTGAATAGTGACTGACTCAAAAACTTCCTGGCACAGTTTCCCGTTAGCAACTCTCTGGCACAGCTGATCATATGGGGCTCAGACTTTGCTGTTTGAATCCTTCACAGCTACAGCAGATCAAGGCTGCCAGGCACCTGTGCTCACTGCATCTGTTTTGAAGAAGTTTCACTAGTGGGGAGCAAGTTTCCAACCCATGGAAGAAGAGGCTCTATAGAATATTTGCCTGTTATCTTAATGTATTTTCTGTTTAAATTAATAATTGCAATTTTGTTATTCAATTTCAGATGTTTTGAGGAGGAATGGTAGAGAGTATTGTAATGTACTGGCGAGGAAGACAGACATTTGCTCTTCCATTTTCCTGCTTGCTAGCAGCCAGGAAGAATGGAGCTCTATATTTATTTAAGGGGTTAATTAATATTTGATAGACAAAATAAGTGCAGTTTTCCCATATAGGTTAGCCAGAGAACAAATAAGATGATGAAGCAATTTTATATCTATTAGTTTTTGTTTTTTTTTATTCTACCAATGTCACAAACAGTTTTATTTAAAATGTTGGTAGGTTTTGCAGCGTGGAAATTTGTCCGCATAAGACTGAGAAATTTCCCAAACATTTTTTACAGTGTTGTTTCATGCTGAGGCCACAGTGAGCAACGTGAAAATATCACATCTATTTTTCCCGATTAAACTGCTCACTCATCTTCTGCCTAAGTCATCAAGATTGTAAATCCTGCTTTAAGGAAAATGAAAGGAGGAAAAAAACCACCTTACTAGCCTACAGAGAACTAGGTGGGACTGTGATAGTCACACACCATGCAATTTAAGTAGTTATTGTGGAAGAAGAGAGAGTGAAGTGTATGATGCTAATCGTACTTTATACTGGTTTACATTCATTTTGCACTGTTCTAAATTGCAGCGTGTCATACAGCACAAGAAATCCAGCTGACATACCAGCAGCACTAAGCAGAAATGATCCTGCTACATACAGTTTCAGAACTGATAGCATAGTAAACTGATAGTCCTATATTTTGCAAGTTTTACAATAGCTGAAATGGAGTGTGTGATTGACACCATTTCTTCTTCACTCCTATCACTGGAATTGCAAGATATGAACTGTTGAATTTTGAAGCATATGAGGACATCTGTCACAGTAAATCTATTTTTGAACAAAGTATCTGTGCTAAGACTGCAAAATTCTGCCAAAGTATATGTCTCATAAATTGCATGGTCTGTTCCATTAATAATGTCTGTTTTGATGGGTGACAGTAGTGAAATGTTGCCTTCAGGACACAGACATTAAAGACGTTTCTTTCTTTCTTTTTTTTTTTCCTTCCTAGATCAGCATGTTCCAATTGTAGTCAGAACAAAGAATCTTCCTCTTGTTTGGTTGTTTGTTTACTGACTGACTTTATGCAATCACTTCAGTTCTACTGGTTACTTGTATTAAGTGCATGTAGCGTCTGGCTGTTTCTTATGTGCGCTAAGCTAATTTTCATTAGATCATCAAACATCTGAAGTTAACCTATTGCCAGAGGTTTGTGTAGCTAGTTTTGAGTGCTTCCAAAAACTCAGTTTAAGCTCTAGCATGTATAAGTGATAAAGAGAAGGCAGTGAAAAGTCAAGTTGCAGCTGGCAAGTGAGAATAGAGACTTCTCAGCTTCCTTGCTCCATCTTTGACTCCCTGCTTAACCTTAGACTCATTATTTATCCACTTGGTGTCCCAGCTACCACAGATACAGAATAAGAACAATATCCACTTGCATCAGTCTCTCACAAATGGGTAGATGAAAAGTGACGGAAAACGGAAAGTAATATTATTTATGCTTCCCATTTGTTTAGCTGTGGTTGCAGGTTTGAAAGCCTCATCCCAGCCCCAGGGTACCTGCCATCTGAGGAGTCCTGTGATGTTCCAGTGAGTGTCTAGTCACTGTCTTCAGTGCTAAAGCTTTTGTGACGGTCTCTTTGTTCTCTACTGGAAAAATAACTAAAAATATTGCTGTTTCACTGGTGTTCTGTAATGGCAATCAAAATCATTCTCTCTCCATCATTCCTTTAAATTTATCTACCTTAAGATATCTATTCGGGCAGTTAAAAGTTTTGGTTTATTTTCAGTAAAAAGCTGAGAGTAAAAAATGACTCCATTGACAAAGATTTGAGAGGGACGAGCAGGTGGCCATTTACAAAATGCTTTGTGTGGGACAAACCCACTACTGATTTAGAGGGAGCAGTGGAAATTCCACATAGAAGATGATGTCTTGGATTGCAGCTGTGAATTTTAAAACCTCCTCTCCTGGGTGTTGTCTCACTACATATATCTAAATATCACTCTTTTATGATATAGTATATTCAGAAATGTTTGTACAAAGAAGATGAAATTTAGTTATGAAGTTCATACACATATGCTGTTTAATCTTTCTTAAATAACTAGTAGAGATGAGTACACTTGTTTATAAAAGGAGATCCTGAGGATTATAACATCTACTTTTTCTGGGGTTTGTTTGAACATAAAATACATATTTTGAAACTATCTATGGAATCCAGTATTCCTATAGCTTAATTATTTGAAGTATATTTAGTTCTTCCAATTAATTTCTGATTTGTGTAAAATAATAAGATACCTTAGGACATCAGTATCCTAATAAATTTTCTGTGTACGTCTTTTGATGAGTGACTAGCTTTGAATAGCAGCTGATGACTAATTTTAAAATTGGAATGTTAAAAAGTCTTATTTGATGAGAGTCTCCTTTTTTATATCTAATATGTTCTTCTGGGAGAGAGACAGTTTCAACCTCGGAATTTTTTCTGCTTGTTGTAAAGAGGACAGTTACATGAGTTTGTATTTCTTTGCATCAAAAGTGTCGCACCGTAGAGAAAGTGAATAAGCCAGTAGTTTTCCCAGTTGATGTTCAACAGTGTTTAACAGAATTAAATGCTGTTAACATAATTGTCAGTTAAAACTGTGTCTATAAACAAGATCATTTAATAGTATTTGAATCATATTTTTTTATCCCTTGCTCTTGGGCACTGTCTTTTACCTCAGTTTTCAGTAAGTGGTCCCATTGATAAAATATTCCAGAAGAGTGAGGAGGGTGTCTTTTAAGTCATGGGTCTGAGGCTTTGTGGTCAGTTTTGGTTATGTAGGGTTTTTTTTTTTTTTTGATAAGTCCTCTCTTCAGTTTTGTAAAGACTAAATCACTGGAACTGTAAGTAATAGTTTAGATGAACAATAACAGTTTTCAGCATATTTGAAAGTCTGTATGTAGCTGATTTTCAGCGTGCATTCCACAGTTTTCTCAACTTAATTTCCAGGTTATCCTGTGAGAATTAAAAAGCTTAGAAGGAAGTAGTTCTTACTGCTGTCTAATTACTCTTTTTAAGGCTTGTCTTAGAATGTGGGGAAGTTGTGTTAGTACATTTCTATACTTACTATTTTACATATTACATATTTAAATACTTGGTTTCGGCATCTTACTTGATTTAAGAATGTTCTTTCTCATTTAATATGTTTTGGGTTAGATTTTTTCATTCATAGGAGAGTATATCTTCTATGTTCTGTTTCTCTAAAGTAGTTTGCTCAAGATTCTAACATGAAATGTCTCCGATGTGATTTTGGGGTAAAATGCCTATATGGCTGAAATTATAACAGCATTATTATATATTTCAAATCTTTTATTTTTTCCTTTGAAAGATGATAATCTATGAGTCTCATGGGTAAGTTTCCAACTGAGGTTTTTGTGGTTGATTTCATGCCTCTCTTGGATCCTTATATAAGAGCTGAATCCTTCTCTTCCTCAGTTACTTATCTGTGTTACTGAGCTCTAAAATCTTGGGGATGGTGATAGGTTCAGCATAAATTGTGCTGTTACTCAGTTTTGATTAATGTGAATAATACTGGGTTGTTTATTTTCTCTGTTTTCTTTTGCTTTGTCTGTGAATATGTGAGCATGCTCTTTGCACAAGTGGTTTGCATAAAATGCAGATTTACCACTTGTCCTGGCTCTGGCATCCTTACATAGCTTCTTAAAAATTTCTACGATTCTGGAAAGTGCTATGACTATGCAGGTGTTATCTTCATTTTCAGAAGCCAAAATGTTGAAGTGCTTGTTGCATTGGTGAAAAGCTATTCACCTAACTTGGAAATGAAGTGATTTTCAATCTTCATTTGTATGATATACCATAAATTATCTTCATCAGAATTAGAATAGTTCATTTTGACAGGACCTATGCAGATCATCGAGTCCAGTTGCCTGACATCAGGGCTAAACAAAAGTTAAAGCACTTTAATGAGTGTGTTGTCCAAATGTCTTTTGAGCACTGACAGACATGAGGCACCAACCACTTCTCTAGGAAACCTGTTCCAATGTTTGACCACCCCCATGGTAAAGAGATGTTTCCCAGTGCCCATCTGACCCTCCCCTGGCACAGCTCTGTGCTGTTCCCACTCTGCCATCAGTTTCCAGGAGCAGAGCCCAGCACCTCCTTCTGCATCCCCTCCTCAGGGTGCTGCAGAGAGCAGTGAGGTCATCTTGGCCTCCTCCAGTCTGAGCTGCCCCATGTACTCAGCCTGTCCTCACAGGAGATGCCTTCCAGCCCTGTTACCAACTCTGCTGAACTCCTCTGGACATATTCTTTGCAGCATGTTTGGCAAGACTGATATTAATCTTTAGAGGTTAACAGCCTCTGAGGTTTTAGTCTTGATGTACTTAATGTGTTAGAAGATCTTGAATTGACACCTTCAGTACCTCAGCTCTGACGTGTATAGCCAAGCAATCTGTTTTTCCTGATGGAAGGACCGGATAGTGTTAGACTAGAGGTTAAAGAGTGGCCTCCTGGAGGAAGTAATTGTGCCCAAGCCCAATTTGAACACACCACTGTTGGAGCGGAGTGGTTGCCTCTCTGCATGGAGGGCTCCTGCCAAGTACTGCGCACAAGCCTGCTGCAGCCGTGAACAGCCCGTGCCAAGTGCTCAGCTTGTCCACACAAACATAGCATGTCCTGCTCCAGATATGGCTGTGCCAAAGAGAGTATGCTAGCATCCTTACCTTTGCTCCCCAAGCTGAGAAGTAGAAAAGTGCCTCTGCCTTGGAAGGGGCTCACGATCTGACATCTGTGGGCTTTTGCAGATTCCTATTCTACCAAAGCAGATGGTTCTTGAGATCATTTTCAAAAATGATATGCTGGTCAAAAATAGTTACCTTGCATAAACCGCAGTGATAAGACAGATTTCTTAACAGCCTCTAGCAGTCAATATGGTTGTAACTTCTACAGTGTGGTTGCGTTTGACATGCTTAAATGAGTGTGAAGAGGCCTACAAAAGCAATATTTAGTGGCAGACAAAGGACATTATGTCAGACTTGAGATACGAGACCATTGTTCAGCTACAGATGTAGACCTTTACCACCGAATTCCATGAGGTACAAGTTTTTGTTTGTCTCTCTCTATTCTTTGTAGAATAAATGTTACTAACACAAACAGCCAATAATATAATAGTGCTCATCGGATAAAGACCCTTGTGTTTGCCTGCATTTAAGCACCACAGTACAGTAGACTTCACAGTCTTTAAAGCAGTTTAATACAGTCATCGAAAATGGCTGTAAATGCCAACATGGTATATCACCACAGTACTTCATTTGTGTCAGGGAAGCTATGTAACCAGTTAAATACTTCACCTACTCAGAAACTGTATTTGGCATTGATTTCTACAGATGTTTAGGAGGAAAAGCATATTATGAGTGAGATCCGTCTTGCTCTGTGACTGGCTAAGAAAAATGTATCTTTCATTAATAGAAGAAAATACAGTTGTTTTATAAATCTGATGAAAAGTTGAGATGTTTTGCTGTAGACTTCATGCACATTTTTGTGTGCATTATATACTTTAAGACGTATGTCAGCACACTGGTGATAGAGACCTGAGGGCAAGAAAAAAAAAAACAACACAAAAGAATCAGTCCTTTTGGGTCCCTGTTTCTAAACATACATTGTTTCATTGTTCCATTATTTTTTTTTTCCTTTCAGCACCAAAGCCTGAGATCTTACTATACTGTGTGATTTGTTGCATTGGCAGTCTCTCAGTATAACAAAGACATGCACCGCATTTTATCCCCTCTCTTGAACTACATCAATATAAGATAGATTGCTTTAGGTTACAGTTGAGTGGAATTCCCTTTAAGTAGCCTAACTGAGTGGAAACTCTATTTTAATGGCCAGTAATTAGTTGGAACATGGTAATTCACGTAGTTTCTGTGCACATGTCATCACATACCTTTTTCTGAAAAGCCAATGCTGATTTAAACAAACAAAAAAATCATCTGAAAAGTAGCTTACCATGCAGTGGTTCCTATGGGAGAGAGTGCTGTTGATCATTGTTCTTTCTGTGGACATGCACAGTACCCGACAGCCACATAGACAGATGCTATCATGCAGGTATATGCGAAGCAGCAAAACCATTTGAAATGAAACTGTGATGTTTTAGAAGCCTTTAAATTTATATTTTACATGGCTTTGCTCCAGCCGACTCTTTAGAGGGCCCCAGGAGCTTTCTGATGTAAATACTTGATGGAAAATTAAGTCCTCAGCTGAAACATCAGAGGAGTCATCCTTGTGTCAGATGTAAAATACATGGTATCAAGGGGGCTGTACTAGTTTCAACCATTGACTGCTGGTATGGACTAGGGAAAAGCTTTTAACCTCTTCTTTTCTTTTAAAGCGTTTGTAAAGATGCAGTGATGGTACCTAGTTACTATCCTTACACTCTTAGAATGATAGGGGTTTTGATCAGTTTGGACTTAAATACAAATGTGTTAAAAAAAAAAAAGTGTGTGCCCCTATTGAGTTGTGAGTGGTGCTTGACTTGCTGATAACGGTTTTTGGTTTCCTGCTGAAATACAGCCTTCCCTTTACAGGGCAAGGAATATAATCATTTTCTCCTTATTAGGAAAGATACAGGCAGAGGGTAGGAACTTGGTGAGAAGTCAGGTATGGACTATTGCTTTCAATATCTGTGTGATACATAGACGGCATTTTCTTCACGTGCGACTTGCAAAGCTGTGGAAATACATACATGGCAACATAGCTATAACTCTACCCTTGGAGATTTGGTTGCTGCTTCTTAGAAATAGTATTCCAGAGCTCACTTACAGCAGAATAATAGGCTGCATCTCATTGAAGCACTGTGGTGTTGAAGGTGTTTTCCCCCCTGAAAATTTCTTATTAGAGGTATTTTCTTAACAGCTCTGTGTTAAGGAATATATTTCACACCCCTTTTTCTCTTGCCTATACCTTTAATTTGGCAGCGGGGGCAGAGGTTGGTCTGTTAAGCTTTACCTTAATCTTCGGCAGAAATGAGGAGCCTTACCCCTGCACAAAGAAACATACTGAAAAATACTTTGTCTGTTTCAGCTATTGAGTGTGACAGGGAAATAACACATTTATACACTAAAAATGTTCTGTACCTAAGATCTCAGCCTTATCTCCGTGCAGTGTTGTATACTAGACTTGAATGAACTATTCCTGAAATTTTTGAAGGCATTTTTCTTAGTGAGTTTAGGTTTTCTTTTCTTCATCTGTATATAATTTACATAATCTTATCTGTACATTCCCTGAGTCATATTTCAGTACTGTGGGGCATACGTGTATGATCAAATGGGATTTGATAAAGTTGTTTTGTATAAAAGGATAATGACTTCTCTCAAAGTTCAACTTCTGGCCGCGTGAGGTTTGTAATGCTTTTGCTTCTTAAGGAATAAAGTGTGACACAGAAAGCAGTCTGCCGACACAAGATTTTGCTTTGGAAGCTAATTTTTTTTGGAAGCCTGGCTGATTTTCTGTGACCCAGGATGGTACACATTTCTGTAACTTTACAAAGTGGTAAAAAGCTAAGGGAATACATACTTTTTTGCATCGTCCATGAAGGCATGCAATTTCTGACATTTGACCCTGAAGGCAAATGCTATTCAATCCATAAATGTTAGGAGAATTACAATAAATCAAATAATTTCTTACAAAACATTGGGAGTTTAACAAGCACCTTATGCACAAGAAGGGTCTTTCACAGATATGCTCTTTTGGTATTAGTAAAACATTCCGCTACCGGGATAGGGCATTTCAGAGGCATGTGCAGGCCTTATCTGAAAGCAGGGAAATGGGTGGAACCAGGGGGCAAACCTGGGGACCCAGGCTTGTGTGAGTGATGATGGTAGCCTCTGTTATTGTTATTTTTATTTAGTATTGATTTTTTTTCTGAATAGTAAAGGTCTTTTTGTTGTTTTCCTGCACTTCCATGTTTGGCAGACAAAACGCTTGGCCTGGGAGAGCAAATGAAAATCCCATGATGTGAGCAGCTATCCCTGGCAGTTCCTCTCTGGGGCTCAGTGATGAGCTTTTCTCCCTGGATGTGAAATTCTGAGAAGACTGCTCCTCACCTTTCCTGAAAGAAAGGGCATTTGCAGACACCCAGGTTACACGAGAAGCTGCTCTCTTTAGCACTCCTAAGACATGCAAGGCATGCCTGGCTTTGAGAAAAGTCATGATGTTCTTAACCTGCAAAACCTAATTATGTGAAGCGGCTCAGTGTGTCTGCAGAGATGTTTAAGGAAAGTAATAACTGCCCTTTTATTCCTGAACAAAAGCCCAAGCCTGGAAGAAAGGGGAGGAAATGAGAGATTTTTATACAGAATATTTGAATAATGAGATCAGTAGGAGATGGCACATGGAAGATACCTTTTAGGCAATTTAGGTACTTAAGCTGAAGAGTTATTATTAAGCCACTAACTGAGGACCTCGAAGTGCAGTGTTGCATGAGATTATGTGCAAGGATCGTTTCCCGCACTTTATAACTCTGTCACTTGCTGACAGGAAAAAGAAAGAAACTTTCTCTTGCGTGGCTAAAAGTTTGGGCTGATTAATGTGACATGGGTGCCCTACTGGTATGATATATGAAAACCTCTCTTCTCCTGATGAACTTCTTGTTGTTTCGCAAGAGGTTTGATGTATTTTGAGCAAGTTTACATTCTGCTTTGTGACAGCTTCGGTGCCCAGGCAGTGGAGATAAATTGGGGATGGCTGGCAGTGAAACCTTAACAAATGTGCTGACATCCCAGCTGAACCACAGGCATATGATGTGATTGATTTTTTGGCCCTGGGGTGGATGCAAAGACTTGCTGTCACTTGAGGTCTCTCTGCTCTAGAAGCCTCCAGAGATAAGCATTTTTAATTGATGATTAACTGATAATTAGCTGAACAAATCAGCGCTGTTCTCACTCACCTCTCATGCTTCTTTTGCAGACTTTGCTCATTTCCTCTCACTGTTGCACTTGATACAACAGGCTCAGGTGTTGGTATATGCAGTCAGCACTTTCTCTCCCGTTTCCCCCTAGCGTAATTCAAATGCCATTGCAGCCTGCACCATCGCTTCTTTTAAGTCATGTTTGGCAGGCTGATTTCTGAAACTAAATAAAGGAGAGGAACTAAATAACTACTGCTGGTACCTGCCAGTGCTTGAGGTAATGGCCACTATGAAGGAGAGCCTTGTGAAATTTCCCATTTTTTTCTGATGTTTTAATTGCTCTGGTTATCCTATAACAGCAGTCAGCACTCAAAGTAGCATTCATTTATTATTATAAAAAGATTATTAAATTTTTCCTAACATCTGATAAAATGAAGGAGTTACTCTAAACCTGGTATGCCTGCCTCCTTTACTGCTCTTTTACAGTATGAGACATTTCCGCTCTGTGTGGTGAGCTGGGAGAGCAGCAACTGATTCTTCAGTTTTTAGCTGTCTCTCTTCATTGTACCTATTTACCTCCACTCATGTTTGTGTCTAACCATCCTGGTTCAGCACTTTGTGCTCCCTACTTCTCTAAATTCTATATAGGACCCAGCTTAGTTCATATGCAGTGCTCCTGTACTGAATATTCAGCAGTGACTTTGCGTCTTGGAGTCTGCAGTTTTTCTACACTTCTTTCATATAAATGGTCTTTGAATTAAAATACCGGTTAAATGACACACAGTAAGGTCAACCACATTTCTGCTGATCACCTACTCCAGGATTTTGTGTCTCTGAGAGAGTAACAGGCAGCAACTCATTATCATTCCATGTAAGTTATTACCTCCTGTCAGCATCCTCTTGCCTGTGAAGTTTGGAGGTTTTGTTGTGGCAGCTTTTTGAAAATCAGAGCAGCAGCCCCATGTCTGAGAAGTCTTTGTTTTGTTAGATTAAAATGTTGCTCGGCATTGACACAGGCAACTTCAAGTGGTGCGCTAAGTTTTGGGAAAGCGACGCAGGAAACAGAAAATATCTAGACAATATTTTTGTCCAGATATTCATCAGATCATGACTTCATCCCAGAGGTCATGCAGACTGTGAAACAGGAGTCTCAAGAGGATGCTACTGACTAGCAGGAGAAAGCGTCCTAATTAAAGGAAGACGTTAGTACATGTTAGTGTCAAAATGAATATCTATCTGAATTGCCAGCAGGTCCCTGTTAACTCTTCATTAACGTAAAAATACCGTCCTATGGTGTAGTGCTTGCCTAACTTACTCTTTTCAGAAGCAGAAACTGTAACTGTAGGTTTTTCTGTTTCCAGAAGTTTATTATAATAGCGGGGTAGGTACAATAAGAAGTTCCTTTGTCTGAAAGGTAAGGAGCTTCCATTTATTGTTGTTATTATCTTAACATCTATTAAATTTTTAGTCCTGCCAAGCACACACTGCATACTTTCTAAGAGAAAAAAAAAATAATGCTGCGCACTTGTCATGAGGCAGCATTCAATGGCTTTATTCTCTCCTTTGAGGGGGGTGTCTGTGTTGAATTGTTCTTAATCTTTCGCTTTCTGTGGCTGCTTTTCTTCTCCTCCAGTTTGCAAGAATTAAATCACACCTGCTTACATGTTGCTGGTCAAAAGTAGACCTATTTTAGTGCTTGATATTTTCTCTGTTTCTACTCTTAAGATGAAGGAATTTAATTTGAAAAGGTTGAATTTTTTGTAATATAGTCCTTTATAAAAGTTTGGGGGTTTCTAGTGCTGCTACCTCGACAAATGAAAAAAATGGATTACGAAGAGAATTTCTTCAAGTTTTCCACAACAAGCAAGATGAGTATTTCTGGTGCAATTCATATAACTCGGTGCTGGGACCTGTCCTCTTCAACATCTTTATTGATGACTTGGACGAGGGCATTGAGTGCACCCTCAGTAAGTT
>JANHGO010000072.1:18159119-18219079 GCA_024606505.1 Aquila spilogaster
CTGTTCTATTAAACTGTTCTTATCTCAACCCACGAGTTTTACTTCTTTTCCCAATTTTCTCCCCCATCCCACTGGGTTGGGGGGGAGTGAGTGAGCGGCTGCGTGGTGCTTAGTTACTGGCTGGGGTTAAATCACGACAAAGGCCAAGTATATAATAAATTTCTCCTTATTAGAAAGCATATGAGCATAGGGTAGGAGCTCAGTGAGAAATCAGGCGTGGGCTATTAAGATCTGTGTAGTACATAGACTGCATTTTCTTCACATGGGACTTGCAAAGCTGTGGAAACACATACATGGCAACATAGGTATAACTCTGTGCATAGAGATATGGCTGCTGCTGGTTAGAAATAGTATTCCAGAGCTTGGTTACACCAGAAAAATATTTTTCTTTCTTAAACTTTAATTATGACAAATATCTGGTCTGCATGGAAATCTTTAACTTTTTAATACAAAACTGAACACTTTAAATTGGAGAAAAATGTTTTTCAATTCATACAGAAAGTCTTGATTAGAAACTGTCATTTTGTGACTGTAATATGCATTCCTTTAATTTTCTGTGTTAGGCTGCCTGTGTAGATAGACTTCATCTCATTAAAGCACTGTGGTGTTGAAGGTATTTTTTGACCCTGGAAGTCCCTCATTAAAGTAGGTTTCTGAACAGCTCTGAAAAGGAACATGTTTAACCTCACTTTTCTTTTACCTTTAGTTTGGTCTTGTGGGGAGAGTTTAGTTTGGTAAGCTTTACTTTAAGCTTTGTCTGGCAGAAATTAGGAGTTTCCCCCTGCACACACAGAATCACCCTCTCAGAAATGCCTTGTCTCTTTTGGCTGCCAACTGTATACACCTGAGTATAATTTACAAGATTTTATCTGTAAATCTTGTAAAATATATTTCAGCATTTTGGGGCATATGTGTATGATCAAATGGGGTTTGATAAAGTTATTTTGTATAAAAGGATAATGTCTTCTCTCAGAGTTCAACTTGTGGCCACATGAAGTTTGTAATGCTTTTGCTTTTTAAGGAATATAATGTGAGATAGAATGTAGTCTACCAGCACAAGTTTTTGCTTTGGAAGCTAAATTTTTGGAAGCCTGGCTGATTTGCTGTGACCCAGGATGCTACACATTTCTGTAACTTTGCAAAGTGATAAAAAGCAAAAGGAATATATCCTTTTTGCATCATCCATGAGAATATCCAATTTGTGGCATTTGACCATGTAAGTGAATGTAATTCAGTGTATAAAGGTTAGTAGAGTTAAAATAAATTGAACTATTTATTGTAAAAGTTAATAGCTTAACAAGCACCTTATGCACAAGAAGGGATTTTCACAGATAAACCCTTTCAATATTAGGAAATAGTAAAGCCTTCTGCTAACAGGACGCGACGTCTCAGAGGCATCTGAAGGCCTTATTTCAAAGCTGGGAAAATGTATGAAACCAGGTGTCATGCTCAGAGACTCAGACTCGGTGACAATGATGGACTCACTGTTGTTGTTGTGGGTTTTGTCGTTATTTATTTGGGAGGCAAAATGTTTGGCACAGCAAGCAAATCATAACCCTACCTCCCATGATGTGAGTAGATACCTTTAGCA
Organism: Aquila spilogaster; assembly: GCA_024606505.1. Classification (NCBI taxonomy): domain Eukaryota; kingdom Metazoa; phylum Chordata; class Aves; order Accipitriformes; family Accipitridae; genus Aquila; species Aquila spilogaster. The sequence continues at coordinate 18,160,711 of JANHGO010000072.1, forward strand.
GTTTAATGTTCAATTATTAGCACTTCTCACCAGGTACGTAGTTCTGAGAAGACTAATCCTCACCTTTCCCAAAGGAGAGGGCATTTGCAAACATCCAAGTTATACAAGAAACTGCTTTCTTTAGCATTCTTGAGGCATGCAAGGGATGCCTGGCTTGGAGAAAAATCGTGGTGTTCTGAACCTGCAGAACCTAATTATGTAGAACAGCTTGATGTATATGCAGAGATGCTTAAGGAAAGTTAATAAATGCGCTTTTAGTCCTGAACAAAAGCTCAAGCCTGGAAGAAAGGGGAGGAAACAAGAGAATTTTTTACAGAATATTTGAATAATGAGGTCAGTACGAGATTGAACATTGAAGATACCTTTTAGGCAATTTAGGTACTTAGGCTGAAGAGTTATTATTAAACCACTAACTGAGGACCTTGAAGTGCAATGTTGCATGAGATTATGTGCAAGGATCATTTCCTGCACTTTATAACTCTGTCACTTAGTGACAGCAAAAAGAAAGAAACTTTGTTGTGCATGGCTAAAAGTTTGGGCTGATTTATGTGACATGGGTGCCCAACTGGCATGATATATGAAAACATCTCTTCTCCTGATGAACTTCTTGTTATTTGATGTATTTTGAGCAGGTTTACAATCTGCCCTATGACAGTTTCAGTGCCCAGTCAGTGGAGATAAATTGGAGATGGCTGGCAGTGAAATCTTAACAAATGTGCTGACATCCCAGCTGAACCACAGGCATATGATTTGATTGATTTTTTTTTTTTTTTTTTTCCTGGATGGATGCAGAGACGCGCTGTCACTTGAGGACCCTCTGCTCTGTAAGCCTCAGGAGATGAGCATTTTTAATTCATGTACACTGAAATAAATCAGAGAGCGCTCTTTTCACTCAGCACTAGTGCTTCTGTTACAAACTTTGCTAGTTTTCTCCTGCTATTGTACACAACAGGCTGGGCAGCTTTTTGGTGTACTATGAGCTCAGATGTAATATGTAGTCAGCACTTTCTCATCTGTTTCCCTGTAGTGCAATTATAAAGCCTTTGCAGCCTGCGCCATTGCTTCTTTTCAACTTTGTTTAGTCAGGCTTATTTCTGAAATGAAATAAAGGAGAAGGAACTGAAGAATTAATACTGGCACGTGCCAGTGCTTGAGTTAATGGGCTATATGAAGGAAAGCCTTGTGAGATTTCCCTTTTTTTTTCCTTTCTATTTTAATTATTCTGGTTATCCTGTAGCACCAGTCAGCACTCAAAGTAGTGTTAATTTATTTGCGACAAGTAGTCCCATAAAAAGAGCTACTTCCACGTGTAATTTCAACCCTTACATATTTCCTAACATCTGATACAATTAAGGAGAAAGCCTAAACCTGGCATTTCTGTCTCTTACAAAAGCAGAGCTTCAGCGTGAGTTGTTTCTCTGCCGTATGCTGAGCTGGGAACTGTGAAGGCAGTAACTGACCCTTTGGTTTTTAACTGACCCTCTTCATTGCAGCTATCTGACTCCACTCATACATGTTTCCTGACCATCTGAGTACAACACTTTATTTGTGCTGGTTGCTGCTTTTGGCTGTTGCATAGAAAGAGATATCCTACATAGGATCTAGCTAAGCCGATTTGGAAGAGACAAGTCCTGCAGCACTCCTGTGCTGAGTATTCAGCAGCAACTTTGCGAGTTGCAGAGTTTTTCTTTGGGTTTTTTTCATATGACTGATATTTGAAATTAAATAGTGGTTAAATAACGCACAGTAAGGTGAACTGCATTTCTGTCTTGCTGATCACCTATACCATGTTTTCGTGTAGACTGGACAGTAATAGGCAGCAACTCATTACCATTTCATGCAACTTAGTGTCTCCCATCAAAACATCTCTTGCCTGTTACGTTTAAGCATTCAGTTACTGCAGCTTTTTGGAAGTCAAAGCCCCAGCACCGTATCTGTGAAGCCTTTGATCTTAGATTAAAATAATGCTCAGCACGTGAGGGTGAAACTCGGAATGGTGTGCTGAGTTTTGGAAAGGTGACATGGGGAACAGGAAATATCTAAAGAGTATTTTTGTCCAGATATTCATCCAAGAGTGGCTTCATCAAAACAAAGGCCATGCAAACAGTGAAACAGCAGTCTCAAGAGGATGGTAGCAGGAGAAAACCACCTAATTAAAGGAAGACGTTTGAAGTGTCAAAATGACTCTTTATCTGAGTTGCCAGCAGGTCCCTACTAACTCTTCATAAATATAAAAAAATCTTCCTGTGGTAGAGTGTTTGCCAAACTTTCTCTTCATACAGGCAGAAGGTATAACTTCCAGATTCTGTGTTTCTAAATGTTTAGTATAACTACGGTGTAAGTACAATAAGAGGTTCCTTTTCCCATGTCTAAAAGGGATGCCTCATTTTTTTGGAAAACTTGTTCACTTTTTAGTACTACAAAAAAGACACTGCATAATTTCTGAGACATCAAGCTGTATACTTGTCATGGGGCAGTGAATAATGGCTTTATTTAACACTTCATTTTTAAAATGGGAATTGCATCTTCAGCTTTCTAATAGCATTTCTTTTTGGCTGAAGATTGCTATTCTCTTCTTTGGGGGTGGTTGAGTTTTTATCTTATTTTTTTTCTTTCTGCCACTGTTTTTCTTCTCCTCCTGTTTGTGAGAATTACATCCCACCTGCTTATACATTACTGCTTCAAAAGTAGTCCTATTTTAGTAGTTCCAACGTAGAAGCCTCTTCCTAAGGTACAGTGGCAATGTAATAAGGAATTACTACATCAAAAAGGAAATTAATTTTCTCTGTATTTACTGAGAATAGTTACTTAAAATGAAGGAATTTAATCTGAAAAGATTGGATTGTTTGTGATGTAGCCCTGAATAAAGGAATTGGCGTTGCTTGTGCTGCTACCTTGACATCATCCTTTAGGATTACCAAACACAAACACACTAAATAAATAATCAGAGAAAGGGAAAGAATTTCTCTGAACTTTCCAAAGCCAGGTAAACAAAACATTTCTGGTGTAATTCACATGGCTCTATCACAGTATTTATTTGGTTTGTTCTTGTAACTTTTTTTTTTTCTCTTCTTTTTGTCTAATTTAATATTGGTAGTTAAGGCTTTGAAGGATTTCGCTGTCCTCTCTGAAAATACGAATAGTGGACTGTAGATAATGCTTTGCTCAGTATGAAATCTACCTTAAAAATATTTCTCTTTTTTACTATGCATTTAAATCCATTTCTTTTTTTTTTTTCCAGAAAGTCAGAAGTATCTTATTTATGAGAATATTAGGATCAAAGGGCATAACTGAAGGTTATTAACTTTCAATGCAGTTGCAACACTTAAGCAAAAGGAGGGCCCCTCATCTCTCTGTGCATGCATGAATAGCACCATAGCACCAGTTCAGCATCTGCCATGACTATTTAAAATAATAATGAATTTTGTTCTTAGGAAAGCAAAAGATTAACAACAGTAGCTCATGCCAGGATTAGCATAAGGAAGTGCTGCAACAACGTTTCTCAACCACTCTGCCAAGACACTTGAGTTTTAGCTGGTAAGAACAAAGCTGTTCAAGTAATTCAAATTATACTTTGCAGGAGGAGACTCCAAGGTCCCAGAACACGTGTTCTCAAGATGTGGGTCGTAACCATGTTTCAGTGTTTGGTGCTCACGCTTGTCTAATGGCTGACAGGGAGCAAGGTCATTATGCTGCTTTGTTTATAGCAAAATCATGTCATGGCAAAGGTTGAAAGTAAGAGTCAAGAGATATTAGAGCTGAAAAAGAGTTTCTGGAGTCATTTTGTACTTAGCTTTGGGTTATTACATGATAGTACTGCTAGTTTTCTACAGTAGTTCTTTGTCACATCCAACCTTGAAACCTCTGTTTGAAATGGTGATCTCAGAATCTCCTTTGCCAAATCATTACGCTATTTGTTTTTAGTAGTTTCCTTTTCATCTTTTAAGATGTTAGCTTTAGTTTTTTGACTACAGGCATTTTTCTCTTGCACTTGCCTCACTTTTTATGAATACCTCCTAGGCTTTTATGAATAGTGTTAAATTTTAGCAGTTTTTTCTCTTCCTCTGGTTAGCTGTTGAAACCACTTTTAAAAAATTGGTCTTTCTAAACAAATACAGAATTTTGTTTCCTGACATTTTCTGGATGCTTTTCTGGACAGAGTTGGTGGGCATTTTTACTGTAAACACTGTACATATGCACTTCACCACTAGGTAACAGGTAGATGGACCAAATCCTTCCAGCATACTGGGTGAAAGATTGGACATGCCTGGGAATGCTACTCTTTCTTCAACTCCAAAACAGAAATTTCACTGTCCTCTCCCTAATACAACAGTATTTTGTGAAGTTTTGATAAGAATGTAAGATGCTCTGCTTGTAGCTTCACTCTTGCTATTGCATGAAGTTCAAAAGTACGATCTTGAAGCAACACGTCATTCTACTTACCAACCCTGTATGGACTTTTTTTCTGCAGAAGTATCCCCTTGCACAGCTATTTATGGCCTTACTTTAGTACTGTCTGCTTTTGGTTAGCTTGTCTTCTCTATGCAGCCTTGATTTCTCTGAAATGCCCCATATGGACTGACTGAAGTTTTAAATCCATTTATCTAGTCTTGTCAACTGCATTTGCCACATCTGCAATAGCATTAGCCCAGGAAGTTTTATGGGGATGGGTAATATCCTTGGAGTTGCCTAGTGGTCCTTGGAGAACTCAGACACTGCCTTGATGACGATCCAGTATGTCACTAGATGTGGTTGTATTTATTTTCACATTAGTCAATGCATGCTCTTGTTCTGCCAGCTTCCCCTTTATCTCGGGAAATATTTGCCGTGCGGGTTCTTGCACTGTATTTTGGCACTGCTGTTCCAAAGGCTGTTTTCTTTTCTGTTCGATGGTTCACATGCGTCAAATCCTTTCTATTCGAATAAAACTTCAGCAGCTTATTGTAACTGATCGTCTTTCTTCTTGCTCTCTTTTTTTTTGTCTTTTCTCATTCATTATGAATACCAAAGTTCACCAGTAAAATAAACCAGAGAATGTTGTTATTACCTTTCTTCTGTGCTAGGTCTTAATCTTGGTGGCAGAAAATTAGTGGGTGGGATAACAAAGGGACTTTGCATTGCTTGCGCCTAGCTCCAGCCATGTGTAGCAGCAACCTGCAGCCTCAGGAGTTGTAAAGGAGGAGTTGCAGGTCTTGGAGTTGTATAATGAATGAATATTTCTAAAGAGTTGGAACAGGCTGGAACTCAGTAGGCCATTTGGCTGAGTGTAGGGTAATAGAAATCTTGAACTCCAACAAAGGATTATTCTGACATAGGAATATGTTTGGTAGTCTGCTGCTTGAATCAACTGCTTGAATTAGCTTTATGTGGAAGAGAACCTCAATTTCTGCACAGTACCACAGGTTGTTCTTAGTAATGTCTGGCAACTCTGTATCTCAGATATTCAAACAACTATGTTTAGCTTAATTAAACAGCAGATAGCTAAAGGAAATCAACATACTAACACTGACAATGACTGTGTTACGTTTCTAATATTTTATGTTTAGGAATATAAAACAGTAAATAATGGAATACGTGCATTGTTCTTCCTAATAAGAAATTCCCACAACTAATGTTACTGCATTTATTTATTAGGGCTTATACATTTCTCCTTATATATATAAAAACCCCATACGTTTATACATATATATATATAAATATGTATATATTCATATTTGTCTGTGCAAATAGCAGGTAACAAGAAGCGTTTGAATCATCATAGACCAAGCTAACAGAAATCAATCATCGTCCAAATTGGAAGTTATCCTAGAAACAGCTGCATTCACCAAACTTCATGTTAAAGGAAATAAAGCACTAAGTAAAACAGCTTCAAAATAAGAGTGCTGGGTGGGTGACTTGCACTTTAGAGGCAACTCTGAAGATGAAAGTCTCATTTGTAGGGCAACTGGGAAATCCTTCCTAGCTACCACTTCTAAGGAAAATTAGAAACTGTTTTTTGAAAAATGAGGGAAATATTCTGCTATATCTATGTGATAGTAAGCCTTTAGGAAATCACAGAAAATCGTTCTTGTACTATAATTGCACAGGTGAAAGGAAAAGGAGAACATAATGAGAACACAACTGTGATGTTTTGGTGTGGTTTATTTTGCACACTAGGGTGAGAGCTGTCACAGGAGCTATAATGGTGACGTGGCTCTGAGCTGGGGAAGAAAACTCAAGAAATGCTCAACTAAGTAAAGACAGAAAAGTGAAAAAACAGAGAAGTCCTGGGATACTGTTGTGGAAAGACAATGAGAATGGAAAGATAGGACAAGCAGTCCTGTCCTAAAATATGGGAATTAAATAATTAAACTACTGCTGTAGAATTGGTATGGTTTTGGCCTCTTTTCAGTGTGAGTTGGGATTTTCCCACAGAAATTTTAGAAATGACAGAATCAGTCATTTTGTAATATGTATTTTAGCATAGATTTTTGATCTATGTTTATCAGGAAATCCTGTTGGCTTGCATTTACCGTTAGATATGCTGGTGTCCTGATTAGTGAGAACAGCTTAATTAGATAATTGCAAACATATGTGGACATTATTCTGATTTAAGAAACTCTTACTTGGATTTAGTGCTTATATTCTTGTTTAGCTCATCTGCAAGCTGTGTAGCTTTAGGTGAGGTGGTTGTTTGAAACTGTTTTATTTAAGCTAGTGCTACTTTGTATAGATCCTGGCTTAATTTCAGGCTAATTTTGGTTTAACTGGAATTGATTAAGAAGCTATTTAAGATCAGCTGATATAAATGACCGTTAAGCAAAAGATGTACAGAGAGATTTACAGTCATGGAACTAAAATAGGTTAATACACACATTTAGGTGGTCCATCTGTCTCTAGCAGTTACCTGAAATGTGATTAGCATCAGCAAACCAAAATAAAATTGTGTTGAATGTTTCCACACAGAGCACAGACGCATGGTTGAATTACTTTGGATCTGCTGAAACTTCTTGCAATAGTTTGATACAGGTTGCAGTTGTTCTTTTAGAGCTTGGCTCTGCATGGGAGTTACTGCAGCTGAGTAAGTCGTGGTGTGGAGGAAGGGTGAGGATCTGCCACATCTGCCATGCCTGTAGCCCACGGTAAACAGTGAAGGAAGCTTACATGAGTGCATTTTACAGTCTCATATTTACACCAGGTGAAGAACATACACAAATGCAGTTACTAGTGCTCATGATAACCTCTTATGATGTGGCTAGTCAGTCATGTTTGAACTCTGTTGTCTGCTTCTAAACATAGCCCAAGTGGGAAAAAAAAACCCAACCAAAACCAAAAAATCAAACAAAAAAAAAAAGTGAGGATTTTGAGAGGAGTTTTTGAAAGATTTTTTTTTTTATTATTATTTTTACAAGTACTTCTTATGTATCCATTAGGAGTATGTTTCAGCTGCTGCAAAGGAGGATTGGTCTTATTTTATTGCTGGCTGTAAAAATGCAAAGCTTCAGATTAAAGTATGAAGATATAGCTAAGAAAAATATTGATATACAGAAGTTTCTATAGCAATTGCTGAAAGAGAAAAACGTTATTAGCCAGTTATAATGGTGTAATTCTATGAAATCTAGGGACTACCATGTAGAATGGACGGGGAAGAGTGGTTTCCTGGTCTGGCGTCCTTTCTGACAGTGATCAGCCCTAGATGCTTGTAGTCTGTGGTCTTTTTTTCAACTTGTGAATATGTGATGATGCGAAAGTATTTCTTTCTCATGGGTTTTAAAGGCCCATCCAAGAAGTTCCTGGCCCTGTCTTGAAGTGGGAGAGAGTAAGTAAGGACCTTACTGCAGGGCCGTCAAAGTGGGCAGGCAGGGCTCTTGAGAGGACTTTTAGTTCAGAACTTACCTACTTTTCCCATGCTGACTGGTTATTTACCATTTATAATCCAATCATGTTCCCTTTCACTGGTGTCACCCCTGGAAACAACCTTTTAAATTTTCCAGAGGAGAGGGTTGGGGTTTTTCCCCCCTCACTTCTTTTTTTGTTTTCTGTTCTCTTTATCTACCCCTGAACTAAATCACTGCTTCAGTAGCTGATCGGTCATTTGGGATCTCTTGGACTCAGAGTTGGACCCTGTTTTCCATATGTGGCAAAAGACTGGTCTGTGTAATAAGTTTTTAATAACTTTTGCGTTATTTCGTATGCTTACTTTCCCAGTCTTGAGTATATAATTAGAGAGATAAAGTCTATAGATAAAGCCAAGCCCTTACTAATCTGGTTTAGCTACTCAACATTCCTGCAGTCAAAATCAGGCTAGGTAGAAGCAAATGCAATTCCAATTTGGTTTAATGGGAATTCAGGATTTTTAGCTCATGGCTGATTAAAAGTGCTCCTGATACCAATTTGTTGTAAATTATTCTTGTTTTGCATAACCCCCGAACATATTAATTTGCTACTTAAAACTGCTGCTGCCTGCTGCTAACAATTAGATAACCAGGTTGTCACTCTAAGTTTTTCACCACTGAACTTGGCAGCGTCTTCAACTAGCCCTCTTCTGTCTCATCTCTGGGAGTCCATCCCCAAAGAGCCAATATTAAATTTAGCAAACATGAAGACTGAATAATCACATGGATTCCTAAGTGCTCATGTAGGCCAACTCTTCTCTTGCTGAAGTTGGAACTGTTTCAAGAGCTCTTATAAAACTGAGTTATTTTAGTAATCTGGAATTCATAGAATATTTGGTGTCGTGGTTTAACTCCAGCTGGCAATGAAGCAGCACGCAGCTGCTTGCTCACTCCTCATGCCCCAGTGGAATGGGGAGAGAATCGGGGAAAAAAAAGTAAAATTCATGGCTTGAGATAAAGACAGTTTAATAGGACAGAAAAGGAAAGGAAAATGCTACTGCTAATAATACTAACAGAATATACAAAATGCACAATACAGTTGCTCACCACCTGCTGACCGATGCTCAGCCAATCCCCGAGCCGCGGTGCCCCCCGGCCAACCTCCATACTGGGCATGACGTCCCATGGTATGGAATACCCCTTTGGCTCGTTTGGGTCAGCTGTCCTGGCTGAGTCCCCTCCCAGCTTCTTGTGCACTGCCTTGGCTGGCAGGGCAGTATGAGAAGCTGAAAAGTCCTTGAATTAGTCTAAACGCTGCTTAGCAACAACTAAAACATCAGTGTGTTATCAACATAATTCTCATCCTAAATCCAACACACAGCACTGTACCAGCTACTAAGAAGAAAATTAACTTTATTCCAGCCAAAACCAGGACATTTGGCTATGAAAATATCATAGTAACTTTTTCCTGTGTATTAGGAAGGATACTACTTAGGTACTGCACACAGCTTCTACTTTATACTTGGACTGTGGTATCTTAGTGCAAATGAGTGTTGAGGTAGTAGGCTTATTTGAAAATAATAGAATTTAGATCGGTAAAATGCTAATTAAAATATTTAGTCTCTCCTCCTGTTGTTGTTTTATGATTTTTTTCTACTGTTTTCTTTATGGCCTTAAATATTTCCTTCCCTCTGTTTATGGTCCAGTAGAAAATTCAACTTGACATTTGCTTACAGGCTTCATTTTGAAATTGTTTTGGCTGTACAATGCTTTTCTGGGGCGGAAAGGGCCACACGTTTCTTTTTTTAAACCTTTTCTTAGAGAAAGTTGTCTTTGTAAGAAAACCTGAAGTAGTCAAAGACTAGAGAAAAATGGAGAGGGAGCTCCACTGTATCCTTTTGCACATTTCCGATGCAAGGGGAAAATGGGTTGGTTTTGCTGGGAGATGGCTACTGTTACAGCTTTCTTAAAGTAGTTGAACATTAGCCATACGAAATGAAACTGCCATGGATAAGCATTCCTAATGTCTGAGAGTTTTATTTTCCTTCCCCCACCACTTTGGAAATCTTGTTATGCTGTTGCAGAGACTGGCATGGTGTTGCCTTAACCTTGAGAGGTAAGCACATTGTAAGCTGGGAGTTTCAGGACAAAGATGCTTTTTGTAGAACATTTTACTGCTGGTTGAGCCCTAACTCCTATTCTGACTTTGTTGTGTCACAGTTGTAAAAGGTGGAGAAAAGACTCTGTAAGAAGAATGAGATAAAGTCCAAACCTTATCAGAGACTTTGGAGAGTGCATGGAGAAGGGGACAGGGATTCAGTATTAAATGCAAATCTAGAATTTGGTAATGTGATATTAACAACTGATATTTTCAAGAGGATTGAAAGCATTGGTCACAGCAGTTTCAATTCTCTAAGGAGTCATGTGTCTGTGAAACGAGCTTTCATTTCAGAGCTGTCAGTAGTGCAGATACACAAAGACTGATAGGTACAAATCGTCCTACAAGCCAGAAGTCTAGAATTTCTGCCCCCGGCCACTAGGCAGCTGGATGTTTCTTCTGGTGAATTTTAGATAATTATTTCCCCCCACCCCCCACCCCGCAGATTCAGAGAGAAATAATTGTAGGATGTGCAGAAAGTGTTCCACATGTCCCTCTGTTCATTAGAAGAACCAGCTCTGGGAAGTGCTGCTCCTTCTTCCCCACGATGATCCATTGAGTTTAATCTTTGCTTCTGAACTTTGGAAGTGGCCGCCTATTAAATTGGGTGAGAGTCTCATACTGAATTGATCATGGTAGTATCAGTCTCTGAGTAACTTCTGAAAAGCTGAGGATAGGAGTCAGAGAACCATTGCTACAGGTAAAGCAAAGCAAAAGGAGGGTGCCACTGAACAGGCAGGGCAGTAACATTTCCAACTGTTTGCAGGGTAGCTGGGGGGATTAATATGATTCAAGACAAATTTATAAGCATTGCATCACCCTTTTCTAAAGTGGGACTGTTGGCAGCTATTAAATCAGTTGTAAGTATTGCAGCTCTTAAGTTACATTATTCATCAAGAATAACAAGGCTAGTTACTGCTAGCCTATTTCAAGTATTTGCTGTACACACATTTAACCCAGTGTTTGTTGTAACCAAGAGAAAAAGTGGGAAAAGAGCAAAACACTCCTTAACAGTGAGTCCTAACGTAGAAGCAAAGTTTTCCTTGTTAGGGAAGAGTTAGAAAATGAACTATAGGTGTATCTGAAAGTGACTGGCTTCCCGGTCAGTGCAAATCAGTGTCCCTGTTCACAGCTGGACCGTCTGTCCCTGAACACAGCAGCTCATAATCCCTGTCCCAACTGGCACAGAGCAGTCGAGAAAATTGTGACTAGGGTACTAGAGTAAGCTACCTGCCCTTAGGTTGCTGGCCATGCGTTGTTCAGATAAGGGCATTTTGTCAGTATTGAAGGCAGTCCAAAGGAGTTTGACTGCACAGTTAATTTATAAGATGGGAACAAGTCAAAATGAAGGGTTGTGTGTGCCGTTTTCTTGGCACCAGGTGGGGATGTGAGTACTTAAATCAGCTGCTATGGCATGATGTTGGAACTACGGTGCCAGGTTTATAACAGTGGAAAGCTGTCTTAGTCTTACTTCATGATGTCAGTACAGCAGACCGCAGTATTAGTGACATTCATGTTAGTGGAGGATCATTTCAGATTAGTTATGCTATAATATGGCATTTCATTAATGCATTTTGACAGTGCCTTCAAAATACAGTTATACTTGCTTGTCGTAGTCGCTTGTTGTATACATCTAATCTGACATACAGCGCAGGCAGCAAGGAGAGGAGCAAGGAAAAAAAATGTATAAAAGCTTTACTGACTTACATGGGCACTGAGGGTTATATTGGTTGCAGAGCATGTTTATCAATGGTTTTGCTTTTATTGTTACGAGGTTTCTATTATACTTCAACTAACTGGATTCACCTGTCTGAAGAAGAGCCGCTTATGCAGGAGGAAAACTGCATATGGGATGCTTACAACTGACGTACGCACTTACTCTGTGGTTTTGGTGGTGAAATGAGAGTTCATCATCTGCTGAACCATAGCTTTGCAGAAAGATACAGTTTAAGTAACATCTTCCAGTAGTCCAATGTTGTCCCAAGCTGAATCCTTGTGCAGGCTGTGGACGAGCTACACCAAAGCAGCAGGTTGCCTCCGGAGCTGGCTTCCCCTGTGGTGCACACAGCATCCCAGCACGGGGCTGGGAGCTCCAGCTGTGGCCAGGAAGCTTATATATGATCTGACCAATCTGCAAAGCCTTTACCTCAGGTGTAGGTTTCAATCTATCAGTCCTGGGTTCTCAAAAATGCACATGGTTAGTAATGGATGTGGGACATGTAACTGAGTCAGGGAGGAACCTTTTTCCTATTCTCCTCCCTGTGTCAGCTTGGGAGGACAGCAAGGATTCTTAGGATCTGAGTTTTATATCTTGTTTGTTGAAAAAAGAGATCATTTTAAGTGCGTTGTGTACCTCAGGATCTTTTCTGCAAAGCAAAGCGATGGTATTACCTTCATTTTATCTATCTCAGTGTGGTTCTGATCTAAGAATCAGGGTCTGGAAGGGGAATTTCTTGTCCGATGCCCAGTGATGTTCACTGCTGGACATTCAAATGGCAGTTTTTTCAAATGTAGTATTTAGTGACAGAAAGCTCACAATGTTGTGTGTGCTGGAAACCAATTGTCCCAATCGAAGTCATATTAATAATCAGAACATTATTTTTGTTATAACTTTATTTTTCAAGAACAGACTTTATTTACTTGGTTGTTTTCATTGGAGAAATTAGCTACTTTGTTTATGTTCAACAGCATAGTCCTTGTCCGTGTTAGAAATATGCTGCATACCCCATGTTAAATAATGTTGGGGTCATCCACCCTTTACTATCTATTGCTATGGGTAGGACTGCTGAGATTGCGTTCAGAAATGTACTCTAAGTTGGGGGATACTGTCTGTGCCGTTGCAAGCTCCACTTGCTTTTTCTTGAATCTCTGCACACCCCGGGTTTTGCAAGGAAATTTATGAGAATCGGGGCAAGGAGAGAGTTTCTTGCTGTATGACATACAGGGTGGTGGAAGAAAAAAGAATAGAGGACTTAGGTATGCTTTTCTTATAGCTTTGCCAAAAGCCATCCGAGAAGAATATTTTTCAGTTATCTGAACTGATTTGTTTAACTTGATTTTTCAGTTAGCAATAAAACAAATCTTTTGTGTCCAGTCTCTTGGACACAACAAAGCTGATATTGTTTGGGTTTATGTGCTATTTTCTACTATTTGGCTGTAAGTTTAGTGTGCCGAGAGCTTTTCTTCTAGATGCTTTTTTGTTCTTTAAAATAATATAAATAAATAGAAATACTGAATATGTGACTTAGCCAAGAAAGAAGAAAACCTTTTTCATTGTCTTGAGATTTGCTCTACCCTCTATGGCTGTAACTTGTTTTAATTTTTGCATATAATAGAAGATTTAAAAGGCTTTATTAAATGATAAAATATAGGCCTTTCACTACAGTTACAACCAGAGCAAAATTGTCTGTGCTTGAATATATTGGATATTCTTCGGAGGGCTGATTAAACTACTATTCTATTAATATGCAACAATTTCCTGTGTTTTATATACATCACTGTGATGGTATATCACTTATAATCTAGACAGCAAGGGACTGCCCTGACCCAGTAAGATTCAATTTTTGTTCAATATCCTACCATATAATTTACTTCATTATCAAACGTGCCATCAGGTTTTATGACCTGATTTGGTCAGAACAAATCAAATAGGTCTTTTAGAAACAGATCTCTGATAAGGGTTTCGCTAAGCAAAGTAACAGGCTGTAACTTGACTTCCCTATTTCCAAGATGAAGCAGAAAAATTATTTCAGCTCAACTGCAGAGTGTGTGGCTTAAAACTCTTAGTCAACTCCGAAGGATTCTAGTGGGAGTAGGTGGGAATATTCGTAGTAGGAAAAAAACCCATCACAACCCTTCTTCTGCATCAGTTGGTACCGATGGATGCAGAATTTCATATCTCATGGTGGATTTGCCTAAATGCTTTCAACTTTTGAGGGGTTTGTGTGTCCCTTCAGCCTCCGTGGTTTCTGCTTTTGAATTGTTAAAGAAAGAAGAGGAAAAATGAAAATAAAAACAATGATGTAGTTAAATCCTTTGTGCTTACAATATTCTTCCTTCAGTCAGAAAATGGTATGATGTCTATACAGCAAAAGCTTTTGTATAAAACAATGCAGTCATAAAATGTATTTTAATGCTGTTCTTCAGTTCTCTTCCCCATAAGATGCAGTGGTGTTAACTTGCTGCTAGTGTTGAGCTTCAGTGGAATTGAAAACTGTTAATTGAGCATGTGGCATTTTATACTAGTACAGAGTATCATTTCTTAGAGAAAATACATACAGAATGCAATACTGCAAACTTAGTTTCCTCTCCCTTCTGATGAATTTTCTGCATTGCAAAGTGAATGCTGTTGGAGAATATTGAGTTCTTGTTGCTGTTACTGTTTGTAAAGCTTCCCCACTTCAAGGAGAGATTTGATTCTGTAGCAAATATCCTGTAAAATGCAATACATCAGATTCTTTGTTTTCTAAACAGCTGAGATTCTACCCCTCCTTGAATTCACACAGGTATCAGGCTAGTGAATAAAAATGCTGAACTATGGGTTTTTTTTTAATTTACATTTAATTGGGTTTTTGTTCAGCAGATAATTGCTTACCCTGCAAAGCTAGACATTTTTAATACATGCATAGAAAATGCATGTTAAGTAATTAAGAGTTCTCTTTTAAAAAGGCAAAATACCAAGGAAGTCCTGATAAAAGCTAAAGCATACAATGTATAAATACTGCACTTGAATGGTTAGATAGTTTTGCAAAAGCCTTGGGCTTTTCCTTTCAGCTGTGAGAAGAAGATTGTCAGTGCACAGATGTCCCCAGAGACCGTAACTGTTTAATTTTCAGGCTTTCCGCTGCAAGGATGAAAAATACAGTCAGTGAAAAAGGCACATGAAGAAGAGAGGTTTTTATGATGAAGATGAAGCCGTAATGTTTTGGTCTTCTGGTTAAAGCCCTTCTTTAGTAATCACTGAAACCTCTCTTTGTGCCTATTCAAGTCCTATTAAATATGGTAAAATACAGACAATAATGTCTGTTTATTTGTGGTTATATGTTTAATGGCTTTATAATAATAAAATCATTCTCTTCTTCCATTGCCAGGGCTTTTTGAATCTTTGCTCTTATGGAAATATCTAACAATTTTAGCAACGCTGACTGTATTGAGATATTTGAAGGCTGGTAATCATGCATTAAGTCTGCATTAGCAAGTAGCGTAGCCAAGTAAGAGCAGATCAGTAGCGTTAAGCGGTTGGTATGAAGGACCCAGTACCAATACCATAACCCCTTCAGCACATTTTACTCCAGAATATCTCTGGTCAGGTCCGGTAGACTCCCTGCAGCAAGGAGTGCATCTTCCAGTGTACTTATTCATGTGCTCTGGAGAACCTTTACATTGTGAACCAGATCATGGCAAGAGGGGAGAACTGGGATTTTGCTTTAAAAGTGCTCTCCAGATCTGAACTGAAACACTTACGTAGATACACCCATTAAGTGGCATTAACAGCATCACTAGCAAAGCAATGGCTGTTTCTTGTACACTGTCAAAAATTATGACCGTGTTCTGATACACTAAATTACATCCCAGACTTATGTCAGCAAGTAATGACAGCAGCTTAAACCACAGGAATTTTTTCATACAGGTTTAAGCACCTGCCATTACAGCACCATTTCTCTTCTTAAGAGTTTCCCTTTCCCAGCACCACCTCTCAGTGAATTCAAGCAGCAGTATGTCAGTGGTTGGCAGTGAAATTAACAGTAAAGGATTCAGTAGCCCTCGCTGAAAGAGGCACAGCCACACGATTTTAGCTTTTCATCTCCTGTTAATCTGAGTGCTTAAAAATGCCAACTTTTCTTTTTCTTTTTTTTTTTGTTAAGGGAAGACAGTATAGCATCTCCAGTGCTTGCTTCCTAAACCTTAAGGCTTATATGCATCTAGCCATGTCTTGCCTCCAGTGGTTGAATCCAGAAATATCTTAAAATTGGGAAAACAGTGCACTATCTTTTGGATACTTCTGCAAATTAGAGATCAAATGAAAGAACTAACTTTGGGGTGTGAGAAAGTGAGAGTTCATGAAAAATGAATGTATAGATATTCTAGCCATTGGCCATTAATTGAGCCATTATTATTTTTATTTTTTTTATTTTTTTTTAACCAGAAGCTGGTATATTTCAGTGTTATAAAATTGATTGTCTTTTTTATGTCAATGGGCTGCTTGTGACAGGTACTGGATTAACAGCTCCAGAAACCAGTGTCCTCTCTTTTTATCAACAAAACAGGTTCAGTGAGGGCATAAGGAACATAAGCTTCCCCCACACTGCTCAAACAATATGCCTCAACCCTGACCCAAAAGAATATCTCTAAGGGGAAAGGCATTTGTTAAATTTCTTTTCCAATTAATTTGACAGCTCTGGTGAGACTACTAACAAAAGTACTAATTCATGCTAATTGCAGTAGTGGACCTATGTCATTGGGGAGCTGGGCTGAGCTCTACGTAACATCCCACAACCCACCAGGCAGCATTTTGATTAGGAGGTGTCACTGGAAGAGCGAACACTGGATTTGGACCCTCTTCTGCATTAATTTTTTCACCCTCAAAATGGGGACAGCAACACTCTCCTGTATGTGTTAACAAGGGTGGAAAGTTCCAAAAGAGCATTCAGCCTCAGTAAATGCAGAATCATCTTCTCTCCCTCCCACAGAGAAAAGTAGACTTTTTGTACGTCTGAATTGACTGTTTTGGTTTGGGATATGTGCATTGACACAGGCAACTGGGAGAGGTAAGCCTGGTCAATGCATTGCTGGGAATAAAAAACAAAACAAAGCCCCAAATGTGTTAGAAACAGAGGGTAAGAGATAAAATATAGGCCAACATATAAATCAATCAGTTTCGTCAGAAGCATTGTGGAAAGAATAAGAGCATTTTCCACCTGATAAATGACACTGCAGAACTAGAGATGAGTATAATCAAAGGCATAGAAGATATTCCTATAAAAGGTGATTGAAAAGTGTGTGTTTGTTCATCACAGAGAAGATAAGTTTATGATAGATCTTTGTAAGATAAGGAATGGCTTAGAGAGGATACATCAGGAGCAGCTGGTCTCCCTGTCTCATAGTAAAAACCAAGGATACATTGATTTGGCTACAAAGCTACCAAATCTGAAGGTAAACTGAAGGAAAGATGTATTTTTTCACTTCACATTGACTACCTAGACTGGAGAGGAATGTCAGAGAAATTCTTTGAGACCGATAATTAGCAAAAAAAACATTGGATATTCTACATGAAGGACAGTACAATGGAGGATTATCATAACTAATCTTTGTTAAAAAATAAATTAGCAGATATATTGAACCTTGGGTTTCCAAGTCTTTGAAATAATATCTAGGTTGTAGGGATGAGGGTGAAATAATGAGGGATGGCAAATGATCATCCACTGTTGGCCTTTCTCTTGCACTTTCATCTGGTGCTACCATTAAATGCAAGATAGGCACCAGGGTAAGTGTAGGGCTAGATGTAATCTGCATGACAATTCTTTTTTTCTTCTTTATTTATATTACCTTTCATATTGTTAACCTGTTAATCTGGCCTGCTCCAGGCACAGGGAAATTATATAAACTTCCCCAAGTTATGAAAGTTGTTTTTCACTTATTAGCTAAATCTAGCCTGGGAGCTTTACTGGGCACCGAGCTGGAAAGGAAACATCTTCTGCAGAGCTCGTGTCTTGTGGGACAGAGGCTGACGGGTCTGTTTGGTTTGCTTTGGGGCTGGGGGGCTTGGTTGGTTGGTCTTGTTTCTGGTTGTGGTTTTTTGAAAGTTCTGACATAGAGAGGGGAGGTTGAGGAAAGACTAAACCAGAGCGGTACCACCGTTATCCTTTTGCAGCACTCGACCTGATGTTAGAAAACATTATTGTTTGAAGCTGTCGGGATCCTACGTCTAGTATGCCTTTGAGGAGTCCATAGTGTAATTTTAATTCAAGGAAAAAGTATCTCTTTACTTTTTATCTTTGCCAAATGGTCATTTAAAACTTCCGTGTGCGTGTGTTTGTACAACCTTTTTTTTTCCTGTTCAAGTTGATGCTGGTGGGTTTTTTTCTGGTATTTCTTTAATTTAGGGATTTTTTTTACAATGCTTCTTGAATTAGGAAGTTATTTTTCATCTCTGTGTGGATTAAATTAAGTTTTAAAAAAACAGAACATGGAATTTCTTTGTTTGACAAAATGATAGCTTAATATATCTCAGTGTGTCCAGGCTTTGCTTCAGGAAAACATCTTGTTTAGGGCAAGTGAAAGACAGTCCTTATAAACACGGGTTTATTAAATTCCCTGGTTAAGTACTTGTTTAAGTGATTCACTAAGTATGGGTGGAATTAAGGTAGAACTTTGTTTATTTTGCTTTAATTCTGAATCAAGGCTGCAGTTCCCAAGGTTTTCCTATTAATGAAAGATTTCTTTTCCCCAAAACTGCCTGCAAAGAAGCTGAAATGCCTTATGCATTTTGAAATAAGATATTTGTGTACGCACAAGCGAGAACATCTTTGCTGTAATGCTGTGTTTTAGACATACTATCTTTGACATTGCACTTCCAACAATATTGCTGGTAGCAATCACGGCTGTAATGCACTTCATAAAAAGAGATACAGAAGCCTGCAAGGCATAACGTGGAGCTATTACAGACTGCGGTTGAAAGGTGCAGTGTTATTCCCTCAGGATAAAGCTATCTCTTATGTACATATAATTAATATGTCTGCCAGTAACAGTTATTAAACAAAGAACGGGAATTGTTTCTGCTGAATGACTTGACCTGGGAGTAAAGCCAATTTAAAAAGCATCTGATTAAAATATGTTAAGGTCACAGATCACTATAAAATATGAAGTGGGGAGGAAAAAGCAGAAATTTACCCGTGAGCAAGATTAAATACTACTGAGTATGTTTTTTGTGCTAGCAGCAGCTTTCAGGTATAAAAAATGAAAAGTGCTCATTCCGAAGAGTATTTTTCTAGAGGCATTTCAGCGTCACATTGCACCGAATCCTTGCCCCATGCATACTGCACAGTCCATCCTGCTGGCACAAAGGCTGGAGAGGTTGGAAAGAGTGGAGAGAAGAGAGATCATTTCCTGAGCCCTCAGATTATTGGTCTCTTACTGTTGGAGGAGCCCTGGTGATAGGAAAGAAATTACATCGGTTCTGTTAATTGTTGATTTCTTCTCACAGTTGACAGCTGCAGCTTTGGCTGTGATTACGGTATTTTCCAGTCTAGAGATGCAAAAGTACACATGATGCGTGTTTCCTTCTGCAGTAGTTTGCCCCCCAAAGATAAGGTATAGTAACTAGCAGTTGCATTTTTCCAGTGCTATTGCACATCTAGTAATGAAAGGAGTGGTGGGAATTCACTTTAGTATTTAAAATGCAACTTTTAGTTTTATGCCTGCATTTTCAGAATAAAAAGTATGTCTCGTGCACAGAAAAGGCAATATGAGATTTTATTGGTTTGCCTATAATGCTTAGCAAAAATGGCTAGGTCACTTCTGCTGCTGGTCCCAGCACTACGTGTTTTGTAATTATTCCAGGTATTATGTATAGTCTGCTGAGGACTATAGGGAAGACAATGTAAGAATGCAAAGAATACTAAGAACAATTGTAAGTTTTTATTTCTCCAACAAACAGAATAGAATCTTATGGGCAATGAGAGAACGCCAATGTCCTCACCTCTTTCTGGGGATATTCTTACCTTGACAGTAATGGGGTCCATCCCCACCAGAGCTTTTAGCCCTCACTGAAGTCTTTCTCAGTCTTATTTCCCTCCTCCCCTGAGCGCAGACAGCGTACGTGCCAGCACCACAGCCCAGCACAGAGAAAGCGTGCTCTGCCTGTGCGGCAGTAGCCTTTAGTGGGGATCCCCACCTGCTGACAAGCATTAGGGCTGCCCCTGCCTCCTCCTCCTCTTCTTCCTCCTCAGCAGGCGTAGGGAGTAGTCAAAGTGTAGCAGTGACATTCAGCCCTGTACCTCTATTTCTACTGTAAGGAGTAGTACTTAGCTTTGAGACCTATTACCTCAAGTGGTGTCTTACTGTTTACTCTGATCTGGTGACAAAAAGTGTGCCTTCAGTTCAATGGAAATAAGAATCCAAAATAGACTGTAATTTGTAGAAGCCTGTTTGGGGTAGCTGGGTGTGCAAGAAGGTACCTAGAGGCCCAGGAGAGAGAGAGGATGTGCACATATGTAATGCCATAGATTAGGTGGCTTTTCATATACTAATGGACAAGGAGAGCTGCTGAAGATGGTTTCTCCGCTCTGAGGGATTTTGCAGGAAACCTACATTATAAAGCATGGTTTCCTGCTGAGCGGGGTGCCGTAGTGAACAAGGGAGATAAAAATGAGACATTTTCAGTGTTGTGAATGACACGTGATACAAACTGAGAGCGAGATGGCTCAGGGCAGACTTCTACCTTCATTTCCTACGCTTCATGTATCTGAGCCAGAACTATACCGTATCTGCATAGTGTTATTTGTAATATAGCAAGTGTAACACGTATGGCTGGATATAATTTGTGATGGAAGTGTGAAATGAACAGTTTTGAAATCTTCATTTAAAGTTAATCACGATTTTCACCTTTTTGTTGTTTCTCAAAGGTATAAACAAAGCACAAGAAGGGAAAGAGATGACTCGCCCAAAGAAAATAAAATGGTTTTGAAAGTTTTATAAGGTTAATCTGTGCTGCTTGTTATGCTATCCATTTTCACAAGCTGACAGCAGTGTTACATCTCATTTTGCATGTGTGCGTTTATGTATGGGTGGGTGAACATGCAATTCTGTTACTGGTGATAAACATAGTGCTGTTGGCATCTCCAGAGCATGACTGTAATATGCGTAGTGAGAAAAAAAGACGTGTAAATGCTTTTAAAAGGGGACTTGAGAACATTGCAAAGATGTAAGGCTCTACATGGGCATCCAGGTGAGCCAGTTGGTAGAATTCACTTCCCAGCACGGCTGCACAGCCAAAGGTCATCCTGTGGTTTGAGGTCCAGCGTAAGGACCTCAGCTGCTGCTCATTGGCATGTCATTTCCACAGGTGACAGCGGGGTTGGTTTGCAAAGCCCCTCTAACGTGGACCACACGCGTGGGGGATGCTTCCCTGCCCTCTCTGCAGGGGACAGGAGGCTTGTCCCAGGGTTGCCGTCATCCGTCTTGCTAACGCAAGCTACGAGAAAATGTTAAGGTGTCCGTGAGCTGTACAGGTTTATGACTGAATTCCCTTCTTTTCTAAATGCTGTAGTTTAATGCCACAGTGGCATCTCGCCCCCAGGCTGTTTTATCGAAGAGCAGAGGAACAAAGGAAGGAAACACTGGATCGTTTGGTGGATGCTGCCCGTTGCACGCCCGGTTTCATGGCCGCCTATATCCACTTCCAGCGCGTTGCGATGCTTGAGCCTTGCCTCGAAGCATCGCACCTCTATTCAGAGCACAAAAAGCAGAGCTCCTGTAGGACTGGGGAGCGCGGCTCATTTTGCAAATAGAGAGTTGCTTTGACCTTGTGCAGGGAAATGTGCAGGCCCGTCAGGCCTGGAGTACCGGGGCTGGGAAGTCATCTGCTCAGGCAGCGTGGGCTCAGGTCGTTACTTGGTATTTACGGCTGGGAACTGGTGATATTGCTCTGTGTACAGGGGGCTGCAGGGTCAGAATACTAAAATGCTCCTATTTACTAACAGCTTTATATTTTAATTTAAAATTAATTCAGATTTAAATGAATCATTTAACCCTTAATTAGGACCACGTCTTCATCTCAGATTAGTCAGAGGCAAAATTTGCATTGCTGTTGGAAAGACAGTTACATTTCTTTAAGCAGTAACTACCATAGGTTGCTGCATGCATTTGTTTTTCTTTCACTGGAATAACTTTCCCCACTCTCTGTCTCTGAGACAGACTTACCAGTTAACAGCTTAAGGAAATTCATTTTCATATGGTAACAAGGACAACAGCAGTGCTGAAATTCTTACCAGTAGGTGACTTCAGTAAAGTCAGTGTGGCTCACTCTGAAATAAAAGAGATTGAAATCAGACTGCATACAGTTTTAAAATAATATTGCAGTTTGGAGTTATCACAGGAGTCGCTGGGGCCAACACGTATCGGGCATCTGACTTGAGGAGACCTTCTTAAAAAGCAAAACCAGACAGCCTTGCTGTACAGTTTATATCATGCATTTAGAAACTCTCAAGGTTTCTTTTACACACTTTTAGCATGCCAAGAGTTTTTCTTCCCGGCTCTTTGCATCTACTTCCTCTCGCATCATTCCCCCGTGTGAGGGAAAGGAAAATTTCTTACCTTCTAGAAGAAGATGTTGAGAAAAAGCAACTGTTGTTCACAGCTCGTTCCCGTGCTGAAATTACAGATTCTGTGAAGACTTCCTATGCTAGTCCTTTTGTTTTTAACCTGACTGAAACCAAAGCCATGGTATTCACCTCACAAAGCCAGTTCATGTAATCCAATTTATCTGACATAACAAAAATGAATGCCTTTTGAAGTAAAGGGTCCATTTGTTTCTCTTATATTTCAGAATTTAAAAATTACTAGGAAAAGAATAATACTAAGTACATTGACAACATTTTCTATTGGCACCCCCCTTTCCCACCTTCAATTTCAAGTATAATTGCATATTTTTTTTTTTTTCTCCTTTGGGCTGCAGCTGTGAATAATCTTAAATTGGTCTGACAGACAAAGACAGAAAGCGCGAGACAGCCTGAGGGGAAGACACGAGATTGGGATGCCCTCGCTAGGGCATAGCGGGGCAGCAAGGATCCAACTGGCTCACCCTCCCGCCCCGACGGCACACTCTGTACCATGATAGCAGAAGCACGAAACGGTGAAATCCCTGTCCCTCTGGAACAGAAAAAGCCCGATTGTGTGTTAAGAGGGTGCTTCCTGCATGCTCCTCTTTCTTCTTCTTTTTTCCATCTGGCCCCACACCACCACCACCTTTTCTTAAATGAGGTGCACGAGTTTTCACCTAAGGGATGAAAGAGATATTTATTAATGGAGCAGTTTGATTCCTTCCTTTCTCTTCCTCACTCCACAAAACCTGTCCACTTCTTACACAAGGTTGTTTACCTACGTTAAAATCATTGCCGTATTAAAACGTTGGTGCTAGGTGCTTTGAAAGTGTCCCAAATAAACAGTCTTACTGCAGTTCCATCCTGTAAAAGAACGCTCATGTGTTACAATGCTATGAATAAATTATGCTTAATAAGCAGTGGAAATTGTGTCTTGTAGGAGGACGAACCACAGAAAAAGGTTCAGTTTTAGGTTATTAGTCTTTTTCCAATCTTTACATTGAACTAGTATATAAAATTATTAAAACCTTAAAAAATTATACTGTATGTATTCATAAATACATCTTTGTCTTGTGTATGCCTGCCCATAAATATAAAAATGTCCCTTCAAGCTAAGTAGATATGGTTAAGTGAAACCATTTGAATTTAATACCTGGCAGTAAGTTTCCATGGGAAGTTTTGGTGAAAGTGCTGTGTAATTAGCTGGACAGATGTAGTGCGATGTTTATTCCCTAATGCATTTGCTTAGTTACTAGTGCTGGTAAAGAGCAGGATTGGTGTCTGTTCTTTTCTGCCTGGCTCATGCCAGGAATGGCCAGGAATGGCTGTGCTGTGCCGTGCCCAGAGATGGTAAAATCATTTGAGGCTCCTCTGTCAGCTGGAGGGAGGCCAAAGAGGCTCACTCTAGGTACGGCACATGTATCATGGGGCAGTATTTGGGTGGGAATGGGATTTGAGTCTTAAAAGGCTGCAACAATAACAATGACAAAACCAAAAAAGCTAACTCTGTTTCCTGCTGCATTTTCTCTTACTGGAGGAGTTTAAGAGGGGCTTAGGTTTCCTTTTTTCCCTCAAGTTAAACAGAAATCCCCAAACACCCTTGCAGCCGTCGAGGAGATGGAGATAGAAGGAACGCCAGCTGAAGGAGGACAGGCTGTGCCAGATCAGGCGGGTTGGCCTTAGGCTCCGTGAACTTCACCACAAGGTCATTTTTAGCAATTCCGCTTTCACAGGTTGCCTGTTGGGCCCGTGCCTCAGAGGCTCAAACTCGGGATTGTTTCCTCAGGGCTTGCAGGAGAGAGCTCGGAGCGGGAGGTGTCTCTCCCAGCCGCTTTGCTAGCGTGGAAGTCGGCGGTAGCAGCTGCGGCCTGGTGCCTTCATTTGCAAGGGCTGCGAAGTGCTGAAGGGTGGCTGAGGTGAGGGCGGCCTTGTGAAACACTGTTCAATGCAGTGCGAGGAGGGTTTCCTTTATTAAGATGTTTCAGAGTAGGACATACAACTGTACAGGGGTTTGTTCTCTCTCTACTTGCCAGTAGGTGTTTTGGCACCAGGAACTAATCAACAAATTTGCCTGACCCAGATATTCAGTCAGGCTTTGGTTGTGGATGATAACGTGGAAGCTGAACATCCAGTTTAATGCTGCAGCTCCCCTCTCTCCTCCATCACTTACAAAGGTGCTGGGATTTTTATTCTGACTTTTTTTCCACAGGCCGCCCATCCAAACACTTTTCTGTTTGGGCAGTGCATGAATGAACGCGAAAGACCACATAGTCTTGTATCTTGGATTTTATGCTAAGTTTATGAATCAGTTCACCTCCGTAAGCAAAACCAAAAAGTGTGTCCCTGTTCAGTCTTACACTAAGACTGGTGAACCCATTCTTTTGCCTTCAAATTAGCATTTAATTCAGTGACAGGTCCTGGGTAATTTTATCTAAGCTTAACTGTCTGGGCTCCAGACACAAAAAGAAGTTGTGTTTTTCTTTGTATTACTCTTGTTTTTACATTACATTTGTAATGAGAATCTATTGGGGTTTTCCTAGTGTGCTTGTGTGTTAAGCAGTGTTTGCTGTGGAACCAAAGTGTAGCAAAAGGTGAACGCATTTTAAGAAGTGCTCCCTTTTGTTACGTTGTCTGTATTTGGTTGCTGCTGGTATGAGTACCGACCTGCGGGTGACCAGTGTCAGCCAGAATGTTTCTACTTCGTAAATTCCATTTGGAGAAGGATGCATGTCTTGGGGGGAAGCAGAAGCTGAACAGTAGAGGCTGCTGTTTCTTATCTGCTTTTGGTCTCCTCTTTTTTTTTTTTTTTTTTTTTTTCTTTCCAGATGGTGATACCATCTTGGTGGAAAGAATTCAACAGTGTTATTTCACTGCATGAGTTTTTCATAAAAAGTTATTTGCTAAATTGTTCATTTCTGTAACTTACTTCAAAGGCTCTTTTCTTCTGATGCAAATGTGGCCCTGAATCAGTCTAAAATGCAACAGGAGTGAAAACAGAGGGAGTGTGCCAGTGTTAAGGAAATACCACCACCCAGAGTTTTTCACAAGCAGCTTTTGTGGGTTCAAGCACCATCCCTAGAGGACTGCGTTAATGTAAAAATTGTACAGACCATGAGAGTTCCCGATAGTATCAGAAGCAGCTCATTGAGCCTGATGCATGGTCCTTCAGATATGGAATAGATCTTTCACTGTTCAGGTTATTTTCTTGGTTTTGGCTTGCTTAGTCCTGCTGAACTGAAGAGACAGAGTTTACAGTTAGTGTGCCCTTGTAAGCAAACCTTGGCAGCAGAGAGAGGATAAAGTTAGCTTCTTATGCAGGATAGAGCCAACGTTCTGGTAAATTAACCAGAAGAGAAAAAAAATAAGTGAAGTTCTCAAAATGCAACATAGAAAATGTTTCTTTTTAGTGGTGAAATACACTGTTTTGTTTTCCAGGCAAAATTAAATGCAAATCCAAGTTGATGCATGAAGAGCTCAGTTCTACCAAGAGGTTTTATTTCCATCAGCTTCCTCATTATGAGAAAAATCTCTATTATTAGACCATAAACGTCTGCAAAATGTGATCTACATATGCATTGGTCGCAGGGCAGTAACAAAGTCACATGTTAAAATCAAGGAGATGTCCACGGAATCTAAAACTATACTCCTATTATTTTGCAGCATGTCGACCTGGATTCTACAAAGCCTCTGCCGGCAATGTGAAGTGTGCCAAATGCCCACCTCACAGCTCTACCTATGAAGATGCGTCTCTGAACTGCAGGTGTGAAAAGAATTACTTTCGCTCTGAGAAAGACCCTCCATCCATGGCTTGCACCAGTGAGTAGCATCATTATGCTCGGGGCTGTCATTCTTGCTCCTCCATCTGTATCTCAGCAGCTTGCTTGCTTCCTCTCATGTCCCATTGCAGTCAGCCATTCCCTGCCTCCCATGTCTTCTTACATGTTGGACAGGCTACCAAAAATTGGTGGGCTGGGTTTATGTCTATTTTCATTTCCTCCTTCTTGTTCTCTGTCAGACTCAAGAAGGAGAGCTAGGATTTTTAAATTGCTACCAGTATTTTCAGCCCTCAGTCCTGAACTGTACCCTGGAGGTACTGTCTGTCTATGAGAAAACATGGTTCTTGATAGTCTAGGTCTGTAGTCCAGTGAAATATTTCAGGAGTCTCTACAGGGAATAACTAGAAGAGTTTGGTTATTTATGTTTTTGACTTTTTTATTTTTGTGCCCTTGTTACTCCCATCTTAGAGCACTACAGAGAATCTCATCCCTCTGATTTCCCATTTCCTTTTATAGGACCACCATCTGCTCCAAGAAATGTTATCTCTAACATCAATGAGACGTCTGTTATCCTGGACTGGAGCTGGCCTCTTGACACTGGAGGTCGGAAAGATGTCACTTTCAACATCATTTGCAAAAAATGTGGAGGAAACATCAAGATGTGTGAGCCGTGTAGCGACAACGTGCGATTCTTACCCCGTCAGACTGGACTCACCAACACCACGGTGACAGTAGTGGACCTTTTGGCACATACCAATTATACTTTTGAGATTGATGCAGTCAACGGGGTATCTGACTTGAGTACACTTTCCAGACAATTTGCTGCTGTCAGCATCACAACTAATCAGGCTGGTGAGTCTCTTTCCGATTACCCTTTCTTTGTTCAAAACCATTGAGACGTAAGTACCTTTGTTTCCCTATTTTACAGGAGTTACTCTGACCGCTGGTGTGCTAGGGTAACTAATTGACTTGAATATGCTAGTAAAAGTAAAAGCAGAAACAAACCCAGTATGTGTTGCTGTCAAAGGACCTGGCAACACGACTGTTGTGATTAACTCCCAGTTCCCAGTTAATAGTATCTAATAGCAGACTCACATGATTCCTTAGCCAGAATGTGTTTTATTAATAAAACCAGATTTTAATAAAACACTCATTTCAATAATGTCCAACATAAATTGCTGTAGTAATCTTAGTGATTAATTTTGATTAAATAGAAGTGAAAAAATGCTTTGAAGTTAGACACATAAAAAGCTAATATTAAATTAGAGAGGTTTAAAACACTACTTTTTTTTTTTTTTTTTTTCTTTTACAAGTTGTCTGACCAACTCTGAATTATTGCCAACATGATGGGGGTGTGGAGCTGAATACTGAACTAGGCCCTGGTTTCGTAGCTGATAGTGTGCAAAGGGACTGCTCTGCTTCTGTGGAGACTTATTAAAGTCATTGAGGCCCTGCATGAGCACAGCAGTATGCCCTGACTGTCAGATCAGAGCTTTTGTCACTGCTGCACTATTCTACCACTTGCTTCTCGTTTGGCAAGGTTACATTTATCTGAAAGATGTGAAGAATCTCGACTCTTCTCTAGCATTTGTTTAGGTACCATTTTTTTAGCAGCAATGTTTGCCAGTGAAGAGAGACTAGATCCTGAATTTTCTGTAGTTCTGCTCCACGTGGTTCACCATCAGGAAGCTTTGTACTGAAAGCGTGCGTGTGTGCAGTAAGTCTTCTCCCACCTCCTCCCATCCCACACCCCGACCCCAAAATACCTACATTTCTCTCTTCCTCAAAGCACAAACCAACCTTGTTCTAAGTAGACGTTCTCCTAGTAAGCTACATTATTGCAAAGTTTTTCACTTTAGAGGATATATCTCTTCTCCTCAGACCACAGATCAGCTTTAGTGGGAGGCATAAAAATATGAGAACAGACTGTTTTCTGACAGCAGTCACTACGTTTCCAAATGCTCTGGAGGACTGTCTATGCAGTAGGCAGGCAGAGGTGAATCTACCCAATTGAAACATCTTCTCACGATCTCTTTTTCATTTAGGCACTGACGTCAGCTCTGAAACTTGCATTTTATGTCCATTCCAAATAACTTGCTACTGTTATAGTTACATGTTTTGTATATTTGTGCCAATGACTTGAGCAGCCTTTGTTTAGTTGCTCTTTTTTCTTCTGTTTTTTATATCAGAGATACAGCCTTTCAGCCTGTTCATCACTGTAGCGTTAGAAATCACCTGGGGACACTCCCTAGAATGAACTGTCTAGGATCAGTGAAAGGTATTTCTCTGCAGAGGCCTCCTGCTTTGCAGTGTGCTTCCCCAGGGCCCAGAGCTGGCTGCCTTTGCACTGCGATGCAAGGTGGATTTTTATTTTGTTTTGGAACGCACGGTTTCTCTGACGTGGCAGAGTCAATGCATTTCTGGCAATAGCAACTTTATTTAATGCAACCCACAGGCTGCTTAAGCAATTTGTTTGTTTGTTTTCTACTTTTATGCATAGCCATTTTTGCTTTACATACATTTAGGTGGTGTGGGTTACTACAGGCTTAATTGTGCTATGTCTTGATCATGCCAATTGGTTTACTATATTAGAATTCCCCTAGAAATTCTGCAAGTTGCTAAAATTAGACCTTAAATACCTATATAAGTAATCTTTTAAAGCATAATTACAAAAATGCAATTTCTCTTGCATTCCCCTCCTGTTTAGATCACAAAAGGGACACACCAGAAGCATATTTTTAGCTAATATCATACTTAAACACCTGGGTGGGGGGAGAAGGTCTGAAGATCTTAGACTGCATTATAATTAAGAGTTTAACTGGGGGGTGTTTCAAAAAAGAATTAAAGTACCATTGGGCTGGATCTGGAAGAGACCAAAAGACTGCAAAAGCCGGTCGTGACTCTAGGGCTGTTATTTGTGCCGTCTGATTTTAGGTACGTTGCTTCCAGGACAGAGGTATCCCCCAGTTGGATAAAGCTTGGGTTAAAAGACTGAGCTCTGCTGGACTCGGGAGCAGGAGAGGCGTGTTGCTTTGGGAGGTTGTTCTGCAGATGGGGTATCACACGGGCTGATAGGGTTCGGTACGGCCGACCGGATCCTGGGGACAGAGCCCCTGGCAAGCCTGCAGAAGGAAAGATGTCAGTCAGTAGGCTGCAAGTTTTGGAGAGAGGATTGAAGTATAGAAGGTCCCTACAACCTGGATCTCCTCAGTCTCTCCTGAATCCAGGCTATTTCACTCCTGCCAACCATGATTTGAGAGGCGTGTACCCTTGCAACGGGTATGATGAAGTCGCAGTCTTAATCTTGGATTTTCAGTATCCATGTGCTTTCTTCAAGCACTGCCAGGGCCCATCCCAGCTTAGTGAAAACTGTTCTGCAGAATGTCCCTCACCCATCCAAAACACTGGTTTTCAGGTATGTGAGTTTCTGAGAGCCTGAGGCAGAACTGCAGAATGTTTTGTATTTTCCAATGACAAAAATGTGATTTTTGCAGCAGTTCTCATGGTGGTAAAAGTTGGACATTGTACATCTTTACTTCAGATGAACTCAGTTCAAGACAGGCATTGGTTGGCGTTATGTTTGCTGGGTCTCTGAGCTACAAAGGCCTGCTGAAAATCGAACAAACATTTCTTTCCATGTTTCTCACAGTACTTGTGAGCATTTCTGCCTATGAATCCATCACCAGCCTAATAGATCAAAACGTGCATAGTACCAATTTTCTGTAATGCAGCAACTGGGAGATCTGCCAGAGTGTGTTAAAATACATTCAGCTGATATGTTAGGAGTCAGTCAGTTTGCACAGCAGCTCCATTTTTGTACATAAACAGATTATATACACATGAGCATACACATATTTGTAATTTACATAGAGTTGCAGATATATATACACACAAAAAGGGTCACCTTAAATGTTGCTGAAACATTTGCTGATACCTTTACAGTGACTCTTGAGTTCTAGAGTCTGTAACTAAAAATCTCAAAAAGATTTTCCTGGAGATTTTTCAGACCTGGTCTAGAAGTAAAGGAAAGGTGTGCTGCTTTGTCACTTGTAAGCTTTGAAACATCCAGACTCTGATTCTGCTGGTGCTGTGAGTGCAAGAAGGATAATACATTTTACAGTACAAAACTGTTGTAAAGCCAAGATCCAGTCCCCTGAATTGAGGGAAATTCAGAATCGTTTCAGAAAATGGATTGGGTTTTTTCTTCCAACTGCCTGGCCTGAGTTTTGCTGCGCTTTTATTGCATTTTCTTTTCCTTCCCTTTCAGTGAAGGTTAATGAGCACACATCCCTGAAAAAAAAAAAAGTGTCTTGGAAAATATGGCTAGACAGGTATGACACTGCAATATTTCTAATTCCCGTAAGTCTTTCTGTCTTTGGTGTGGAAGTAAAAGACAAAGGGCACACGTTTCTATTTAATTTAGTTTGTTGATCATCCTCGTTGATTGGAGCGTAATACATGCCTTCAGTTGCCGCCTGATACAGCTTCCTCTGAATTATATTGAAGCATTCTGCTGCTGCCTGAAGAAAGATCTCACCTCACATCAATATGTTGCACCTCACAGATGTTATCTCCTAATAACACCAATCAACCCTGTTTAGAAAGGGTCACTGGCTGCTACTGGAGAGGATACGGAATTCGGTACCCCTGGAGGTGGCCTGCTAATTGTGAACGTACCACACAGAGAGGCTGACAGCCATGCCACGCTGCCTGGCTTGTTGCTAGTGTGATCAGGTTCACTGGGTTTTCTGAACACAGTTCATGGGCTTTTTTAAAATGCATTTATCTGTTAAGACCAGAAGGTTGTCCATTCCTGGGAGCTTTATAAGTAACCCAAAGGGAAAAGACGTCCAGTCCAGGTCAGGGCAGTTCTGCCTTTACTGCCTTTCGGCAGTAGCAAGCAGAAAACTCATATTGGAGCCCAAAGAGGTTTTAAATGGAAATAGGGTGTGAAATTCACTGAAGAAAGACTAAGCTTTGGTAGGGACAACACAATCATGCTACTGGGGTAATCAGTTTACAAAAATGAGGGAGACAGTTTTCCAGTGTGAAACACAGCCATTCGGTCAGGGACATATATGAGTTGAATATGTTTTGCAGATGCTGCATGAGAAAGTAACAGTTTTTTTCTGCCCTATCGCTGCTTTTATGGTATCACACACAGTCATACAGGTTGTAGGTATGAGTCAGGAATGCTGAGCAAAAAGATTAATATTTTAAACAACGACCTAATTGACTTAACAGCACTTTAAATAGACATTCTCTGCAGTGATCTTTGCAATCTAGAGGAGATAAGGAGAACTTTCAGGAACCTGTACCACTAGCAGATATTGATCTACCAGGTACATCTTAGGAAGCCTTGGCCATCCCACTGGTATCCCAGCACACACAGTGCCATCCCCATCCTTTCCTCCAGGCAGATCTGGTGAGCAAGGTTCATCATACAAGAAGTGGTTCTGTTTGTTTGATCTAAAAATCTGTTTGCTTAGTTTTGTTTAGTTTGTATTTGTTAGTTCTAGTGACTATAAACTCATGCAAACAATATGATAGTGACATGTCCAACAAATAATAAATACAGTTCTCGCTGTATTTATTGTGTAAAACAAAACAAATACTGAAAGCATCCTCAGCTTGTTGAAAGTTGGGGAAATCCCAAAGTAAGCAATAACAAATAAAACCTTCTGTATTCCTGAAGGGGGCTGCACTTCCTATCTAACAAATAAATGTGGTATCTGTGTAATTACAATCCATGTAAGTCTCTTGGATATAAGCATATACCTAATAATAAAAATGTATTTAACTGCTTAAAAGCTAAGTCAGAAACAACTAGCATTCACTGGCCGTTACCTTTAAAGGCTCTAGTTTTGCCTGGAGGAGGTGTTAGAATTGGTTTGTAAAGAATTCTTATTCTGGGTCTGTGTCCCAAAGTTGAATAAAATGATGTGTAAAATTGATACAGAACATTTCTTCAACAGTCATGGTTTTGGCACTGTGAAGAAGCTTAGAGTCTGCATTTTCCTAACTTTCCAGAATGTAATTCTGGTGAGCTTCCTCCAGCATGCTATTTTGAATGTCAATCTTTAGCATTCCTGTAGTTGAGTACATCCTGCACCTGGGGAGGACTAACCCTCTGCACCAGTCAGTACATGCTGGAGGCAAACTGGAGGGAAAGCAGCTTTGCAGGGAAGGATCTGCAGGTCCCGGTGGAGCATCTGGGACTGCAGTAGAAAGAGCACTACCAGCAGGTCAAGGGAGGTGATTCTTCCCCTCTACTCAGCGCTGTTGATGCCACATGTGGTGTGTCCAGCTTAGCCCCTGCCCAGTACAAGAGAGACAGATATACTGAGGCAAGACCAGTGAAGGGTCACTAAGGTGATTAAGGGAGAGGAACATCTGTCATATGAGGAGAGGCTGAGAGAGGTGGGACTGCCCAGCCTGGGGGAGAGGAGGCTCAGGTGGATCTTATCAATGTATATAAAGGCCTGATATGTAGGAGGGTATAAAAAAGAAAGAGCCAGGTTTTCTTCAGTGGATCTTAGTGAGAGGATAAGAGGCAATGGTCACAAACTGAAATACAAGAAATTCTGTTTAAATGTAGGAAAAAGCTTTTTTACTCTAAGTGTGATTGAGCACTGGAACAGGTAGCCCAAAGAGACTGCGTTATCTCTATCTGTGGTGGTATTCAAAACCCGACTAATCGAGGTCCTGAGCAACCTGCTGTGGTTGACCCTGCTTCCAGCAGGGGAGTGGGCTAGGTGATCTGCAGAGGCCTCCGTCCCACCTCAATCCATGTGTGATGATTGTGTGCAAAGAGGATGGCGGCAACTGGAAGGAGACCAGGTAAGGGCCTGTTCAGTAATTACTGTTGTCTTTTAACACTGATCTTTTCATCCATGTGTCAAGGCCTTCTCAATGAAATTTGGGGGAGTAAACTGCCCATACACTTACTCAGACTGGAGAGAAAGTAAACCTATGGGTGCTGAGGGGCTGTAAACCTCAATATCCCCACTTCAAAGAAATTCAGGAGAGATCATGAGAGATCATGTTAGATCATTTGTTTTGGTGTTTAGCAATGATAACCTCAAAACTCTTACCGTTTGTTGCAGCACATAAAGTTTGTGCATGCATGAATATGGAAAACTGTGGTAGGATTGGCTTATTTTTACAGAATACTTCCATACGACTAGATGGCTTTAGAAAGAGCGATTTGATTTAGTTAAATTGCCTGTGGGTTACCAGCTCCTTCCTAAGCTTTTTCATCAGAAAGACTGCAGGATCCAGTCTTGCTCATCTGTGTATTGTACAGCATTATTGTATGCTCTGGTACTATAGCAAACAGCTATGGTAGTCCCCCTCGGAGTCAGCAATGAATAAACTGAGACCTACTTTCCACTAACTAACTTCCCCATGTGAATATTAGGATACCTCGTTATGGGGGGGGGAAGCAGTTTTGAATTGCATAGGAGCATTTCAGTTAAACTGCTGCAAACCTCTGCATGGTCACACTTGTGTTACTCTAAGAATTAGTTTTTTCCTACTTTTTCATGTTAAATTAATTGGAACACTCTAAAGGAAGAATGCCCATTTTGGGATTTGAACTGATCTGAACAAATTAGTTTATGAACAAGTTTACATTACACTAGTACAGTTTTACTGTGGAGACAGATAA
Organism: Aquila spilogaster; assembly: GCA_024606505.1. Taxonomy (NCBI): domain Eukaryota; kingdom Metazoa; phylum Chordata; class Aves; order Accipitriformes; family Accipitridae; genus Aquila; species Aquila spilogaster. The sequence continues at coordinate 18,194,445 of JANHGO010000072.1, forward strand.
TTTATGTTTGAAGAAGTCTTTGGGCTTCCTAGCTGTAAGAACTCTGTAAGCTCTAGAAAATGAACTCCTCTCCCAAGAGAGCTTGTCTACAGTTTTATCTTTAATTTCCATGTACCATATACAAATGGTTCTGGGTCACCATGTAGGGTAGCAAATCTAGTTGTCCAGGTTAGACCAGAGGGTCCACAGGGGCAAAGAGAATGAGCAAAATTGAAACCTTGTACAGGTTGGGTGGGAACAAGGAGTTAAGTCTGTGACCCTCTTTCTGCAACAGCATTTTTCTGGATAGAGCAGCTTACTCCATGTCAGGTTGAATATTCTGTCTCCAAACCGCAACTTTGCACGTGCATCTTCCTGAGCTTTTACCCCTTCCATTATTTCTGATAAGATTCAGTGTCCAGGATTCCAGCAGAATAATTATTAGCAACAAAGTTCAATGACAGTAATTACATCTTCTATATTTTCCAAATATAACCATGCTGATGCCCAAATACTTTTTTGTTTGTTTGTTTTATACTTCAGGTCTTTACTGCATGCCTGCTTGATAATAAAATAGACTGTTTTCTTTTAATCACTAAAAGCACAGTGCAACAGCTTTAAATGTAGTTTTATGTTTGATTAGTTCTTAAGGACTTAAGGCCTTGTAAACCAAGGTCTCACCAGTGCAGCTGCGAATGGTGGTAATGACTGAGTTCAGCTACAATAAGCCAGTGTCAGTACTAAATTGATTCCAAAGAGTTTTGTGCTGTCACATATTCTGGCATCAGGAGAGGAACAAAGGGGACATGTTGTAACAAGAGACCCCCTCAAACTCTGCCTTCAGTTCAACCCAGCTCTTCCACACAATCCATATAGGATTCAGATACTTGAACCTCCCCCCCACCCCCCAAAAAAAACCCCAAATGAACAAAAAAACAGAGTATAAATAGGAATCTCCGCTTACCTGCTGTAGAAAGAAATGCAAAGGAAACACAGGAGGCTAAATTCTACCTAGAGATGCCGGTCTTTTCTTAGTAACTATAGAAAGTGATTATGCTCCTCAATTAAGTGCCAAAAAATGCCTAAAGCTGAGTTTTGGTCTCCCCACAATTCAGTTGTGCACTTGTAAAATGTTGATTCCTTTCTCTGGATGGCTCTTTTCATATAGGAAGCTTAATGAGAATAACCACCCCTGGATCCAAACCGAGGCATCTATGCACAGCCATAGTACAAAGAATAACAAAAAACTAGATATGCCCTATATCATCTCAGGCTTCCCCAGGAGAGCAGTAGTCTGATTATCAGGAGTATCCTCCTTTTATCTTTTGTATTTCTAAAACCCACAAAGCAGAACAATTCATGTAGCCTGTTTAATCATCTTGCTTAATCATTTAACCCACGCATGAAGAGGTGTAGGAAAACAGATGACTGCAATAGTAGCTGTGCATGTGCACCTACATGTGGCAGTATCAGGTCTGGAAGTTGACTCCGTAATCCATTTTTCTCTCTCATTTTTTTTCTGGATTAATGAATAACAATGTGATAAAAACATATCAACCAGATATTTTGTTCTGGTGTAAACACATGGCCCAGTCTGTTACGTTCATTGAGTCCAATTTATTTTCACTCCTGTCTCTTTCTTAAATGTATTAGCTGTTGTTTTGAAACACAGAAGGGATACGTTTGTTTAAGGAGGAGGTAACCGATAGGGTGCTACAGAGTTTTTGCAAGGGGCCAGAATGAAAATTGTTCAAAAAAGCTTGAGAACAAAACTGACCACTAGGTACAGAAATTAGGATTGTTGGGAGGAGACTCTTAAGGGGTAGACGTAGCTGGTTTGTAATGTCTTGATCTACATGTGTCATTTGCAGATTGAGATTGAAAATTTCAAGCCATCCTGTGGTTTCAGCTTGGAGGATAAACATTAAAATGGAGAAAGAATCAGTAAAATTTTCAGTGCCATTGTAAGCAAAGACTCACTTAGCTCCCAGCAAAAGTTGTTAAAACCTTCTCAGAAGTAGAGTTTTATTTGCCTGAAATCTGTGGCTTCAAGGGAATAAATTCGACACCAAGCTGAGCACCAAGCTTTATTTCAATATATGTCTTTGATTACTTGCAGGAACTGTGATGCTATTTTATGCGTTCAGCCTTTATTCTGTTAAGCTAGACGGCATTGTCTTCAGCAACTCACAAACAATGTGTAATGCTCCCTGTTTAAATAAAATCCATATTTAGAAAGGGTTGTGTGCACTTTACAATCTATATCCCAAGACAGGTCCCTTAAGTAGATCTATCTTCTAAGAGAGACAATTTGAGAAAGCCACAGATGTTTGGTGCATGATATATTTCTTTCTTTCCCTATGGTCCTTATAAAAAGGACAAGAAGATAGACTTATTAAAAGTGAGCTAATGACATGATGTAGGGAGTCTCTGGTTCACTGACTGTTATTACAGCTGTGCCCCATTACGTACTGAATACCTAGGACATGCTTGGTTTTTTGAATGACATTTATCTTTTGAGTTTCAAACATTCCTGGCATAAATAAAGATTTTACGCTTTTCAAATGTGTTTTACAGTTCAGCCCAGAGGCTATTCAAGGATCATTTTAACTCAATAAAACTCCTCCTTTAGGGATATAAAAGGGAAGTGTTTTAACAATGTCACTCCATGCATAGCCTGTTACTAGCTAGAGACGTTCTGCCTGCAAAGCCTTTGATCCCTTTTCCCCTGAATGTCAAGGAAGCTCTGCCGAGGCTTCAAAGTCTGTGACATACATTGGTCTCTTCTGTGTGCACACAGTCCTCATGTGAACGCTCGTGACCTTAGAGAAAGTTCGCAGGTGAAGTTTGTGGCTCAGCCAGTGTTTTTCACTTCCAATGCTTTTACCTACCTTTTCCAGAGGTCATAGTGAAGTTTGTATTCAGCGATCAGTGGATAATGGTTTTCACTACTGCTTCTATTTCAGTCTTTAACGTGAGGCTACGTGTGGATTCTCATTTAATATCTTGGTGTGGTAAAACAGTAAAAATAAAGCAATGTAGGTAAACAGGGTGCTTAGCGCTCAGTTAAATAATATTCCTTAGACTTCTGGCTCGCTTTCCCTTATCCGAGCTAGCATTCTCAGTAATCACTGAGGGAAATAGTCCGTGTTCCTCTTGATCATGAACAAAGCTATCAACTTCCCTTGCTTCTTGAAGCTATTCTGTCTAGACAATTTGCAGGCTGGGGACAGCTGGGAAAAAAATGTTACTTGTTTCTTTGGGTTTGGGGACTGTTCCTGTCAATGGGAGTTATCTATGTAATAATTATTTTTTAAAAGCATTTTAATATAAAACCAAATTATAGTTTCAAAGTTATGCACCCCTGCATGCTACAGTCTTCACATACATGAAGCTTTGATTTTACTCAGACCAACTACATAAGCTGATCTGAGCCTGTGGATGTGTCATCCTGCTCATGAAGACAGGTACCCTCTGAAGCCAGCCTTGTTCTGAAAATTAAAGACTTTGCTTCTTCTCACTAGTGCCATCTTCCCAGAGTTGCGAAGTGAGTGTCCTTGGAATTTGTAAGCTTGACACCAGAAATCCCTCAAGGAGCTTATATTTCTTTGCTTCTTTTGACTTTTCTTGCAGTGTCTAATTCTACAGCAGAATACGTATGAAAGAGTTTTCATTCTAGCATTCTTTCTAGTAAACAATGCTTATATATGTAAAGAAACAGTTTAAAACCAAACAAAAATAAAAGTTCAATCACCCCCAAATCCAAAAGAAAGTGAAAGGAGATGTGATCACCTTTCAAGTCTGTTCCATCGGAGATTCTCCTGTCCTGGTTAACCTTTGCAAAAGCCATTGGTCCAAAGCCATCTGTGAAACTACCAAAGAATGTCAGGGCAAGAGGTTTCAGAAATACTGTTTCCCTTCACAGTGTTTTCTGACGAGGTTGAAAAGACTCTGATGGAACTTACTGGCAGACCGGTTCAGGAGCTCTTGGTGATTACTTAAAAGGAGAGAAATACTTTATATCATAAATTACTTACCTGAGGGCAATGGTCATCTTCAGTTTTGGATAATGGCATTTCTAGAGATGCTTCTTCAGTATACTTCTTAAATTATGAATGGAATTTCTCTGGTTGAGGTAATAACTAAACTTTCACGGAAAGGGAAAGCCTACTCAACACCTGACAGTTGATGTTATGAGCATGGTGAATAAATTCTTCTTTCTGAAAACTTCACACCAGGAAGCCTGAGGCTCTAATGTCTTATAAAGTAATGTAACAAAGGGAAAGGGAAAGGGAAAGCAAAACTGTTTATTTTAAACTGATACGGTCTTAAACACATTCAGTGAAAAATACAAAGTGTTGTGAAGCTCCCACCCCACCATCTAAAACAGAGAACAGAAAGAATAACATTTGTGTTATGAGTACCTTTGGGCTGAATCCTTATGAAAGCATATATGGCATTTGTCTTCTCTCTGAAATAACAGCTGTGAACGCCATGGCACCATAATTTTCAGTTTCTGAAGCGAGTGCCTTGTGTAGCCTGATAATTCCCAAATGGACATGGCGTTTCCGTGATTTATTACACACGTGTTAAACATATGAGCAAGTCTAACATTTTGTTTGCTCTGTGGAAGGCATTTGCTATCTTTTTTAATAAAAAGAGGGAGAAATGAGAGCATGAATGTGCAACACTTAATGAAGTTTGCTTTTAATTTAGCATTTATTTGTAAGAGTGAGAAATGAGCTCTGCTAATCACTTGTCCAGTGACAGCTGCTGCCCAGAGGGTTGCCTTTCTCCCCATTTGAGAGCGAAATCAAGCAGCTGCCTTTTAGTGCAATTCCTGCTGAAGCTTCTTGTTTTCCCCTTTCCAGTTCCCTGCCGCCTTTTCTTCACGGCACCTGTGCAATGCCCACAGCCGCTCTGGAGTCTGTGTCCGCAGGCTGGAGTCCGCCAGCTTCCAGATGCATTTGGGTACTTCTGCCGTAATGCAGGCAATCATCCATTAAAATAACCATGAACAAGTCAGTCTTTAAAATGTTTTGTCCTTTTCCTGGGAGAAACATACAGAGCTCCCACAGACAGCTTGCTTTCATCCAGAGTTAGCCTGCTTCTATTTGTCCTTAAAGTTTTGTCCTACTTCTTTCCTTCCACGTTTTGATGTGTGTGAATGCCCAGATCTTGATAGCCCTCTCCCAGAAACTGGGAACCTTTTCGCCCACTTCTTTGTGATTGCATCCTTCTAGGATCCATCCTGGATCTGGTGTGAGGGTCCTGTATGCTGACACGGGCCACTTGCTGTTGGGGTGGCTAGGGTCCCTGGTGACATGAAAGGACAGGGGAGGTGCGTTGCATTCTGGCTGACAGTCACCTAATGATGTTACAGAATCAGATGACATTTTACAGCCCAAGTCATAAAAATATATTGAGCCTGCTTCAGCTCAGGGAAACGGTGCAGGAGCACAAACACAAGTACTGTGCTAGTTTAACTACGTGTCCTGGAGATTAAAGGGCAAAGGACTGTGTCTGCAGGCACAATGAAGAGGTGGGTAATTGTATCTGGAAGAGGAGCGTGTAGGGTTTAGCAGGTTTCCAAAGCGTTGTTAAAGTGTAACTGCTTCCTCCTCCTCCTCCTCCTGCCTCCTGGGAGGCACCTGGGGACCCAGCGCTGACTGAGGCTTCTTGGAATGTGCCTGTGGGATCAGCCTTGCTTCAGCCCAACCGCCTGGAGGGAGGCAGCGCCTTTCACTGCACTTAACAGGGAAAGTAAGTAGTAATGCAATCAGAGAAGGCTTAAAATAGTGCAACTCTTGCTTTCTGTGAGCAGGCTTCTATAATAAATCCCTTGGATGTTTAATCCACAGACTAGATGTTGGAGATGCAAAGGATCCAAGGGCAAGCGTAGCAGTTCTTACAGACAGCATGTTAACGTGATCATGTCATGGAGATGTGATGTCATTATACTGATTTGCGAGTCAGTACCTAGGACTCTGTCACAAATTGAATGCTGGTTGGTAGTGGAAGGGTTGGATAAACCTAAAGGTAGGAAGGCCGATTCACAAAACCCCAGAAGCTGGGTTGTCGTTCCATGGGTGAAATGTGTATGTACAGCGTTATGAGCAGTGCCAGACCGAGCTGTGCGTGGGCACCTAGTGCTTGCACCGGGTTAAGTTCTCGCCTGTATCCCGGCTCTGTGGATGTGACTCCAGTTTTCTAGACAAACTGCCTCTAAGCGAGAGATCAGTTTGTTCATTCAGTCATTGGTATTTCCACTTTGACTTGTATGATAGCTTTGTGGTTTGGACACTGGTCCTCTAAGACTTACAGGTTTGGGTCCCAGTGGATCCTACTGTCAGAGGCTGCAGATTTAATTTTCAGATTATGATCTTTATTTACTGCTCTTGTTCCACATTACCTCCTAGGGGCATCATAGACATTAAAGAAAATTTATACATTATATCAGATGACAGTATTATGATTAGATAATAAAATCATCAGTTTTCTGAAGAATGAAAAAGGAACAAGCCTTCCATTTATTCAGCAGTGCGGAGGAAGTTGCAATTTGGGTAATACAGTCAGTTCTGCTGGCTCAGATATGTTCTTGAGCACCATCTTTCAGTACAGCTTGGAATATTTTACTCTCCGATGCTGATAGCTGGTTGTAAGCAAAAGCTGGAAGTGAGCAGGCCATGGTCATTTTGGAATGAAATCCTTTCCTAAAATTTAATTTGTGATCTAGAGACCTAAGCAAGAAACAACAGGACTCTAAATGTTTCAGCAGTTGTACACACATGGCTTCTCAAAGTTAATACTGAGTTCTCCCTGTCACAGGACAAGGAATTTTCTTCCAGTGTATATATATACATCTGTAAGCCAGTCACATATGAAAACAATAATCAAGGAATAAGGAAAAAGTCAATAAGGAGATTTATATACAGCTGCTATTAAACTGGAGGAAAACAAATGATCTGTTGGGGTCAGTTTCTCTGGGAAATCAATTTGAGCAGAGTTTTATTGTCGTCTCTGCTAGATCCTTCATGTTATTTGCTTGCACCTTTAATAGTCATGACTGAGGAGGTTTTTACACTTGTGAGTTTAAGCTCCCTGGATCATTGCGTTTGTTACCTTTTCAACATCCACATTCCCAGTTGTCACAAATGCTACCTAACAACATTGAGCGCTCAAAGTACATTTCCCCTTGTAACTCTAGGGAGTTTTGAATGTTCATATTAACTGCTTAAACTAGCCATAAACCAGTTAGATTGTAGTACCAGACAAATAGTAACCATCTGATGCATAAAAATGCCTCTATATGCATTGCACGTGACCACTGAGACTAAACCTCTTAATGCATGGCCACACAAGTCTAAAGTTAATTATAAAAAAACCCAACTCTTATTTAGTGAAAAAGTTAAGAGTACTAATACATTAATCAAAACACCAATAAAAAAGTAAACACATAGATGTATACGAGCCACAGGATTTATCAAAAAAATGGCTGAAATGGTGTGTATTCAACTTTTTAGTCTAAAAAAGCACTGTCCTTAAGTTTTACCTTGAAATGTATGTTTTCTAAATGATAAATTAGTTTAACCTAACTTTGTGTTGCTATTGATGCCTTAATATAATTTTTAAAACTTCCATTTATCCTAAAAAGCTTCACAATGTGTCATTAATTGCTAACCCATAGTGAAAATTTTTTTTTGTCAGTGGGAGCTGCAGACATTTAAAATATCTGTTCTAGAATTCTGTTGTTGCACAATCTAACTGTCTTAATTTAAGAAAGGAAAATCCTGGAACTGCAATGAAAAAGTGGCTATTCTAAATATGAAGTACTTCTCTTCCTTTTTGTAGCCTGATTTTTAATTTGGTCTCATCCTATTATAGTTCTTTAATGGTTTTCAGGAAACAGGAAGCTCTTGGTTCTCTCTTCCTCATACAGAGGACTAAAGACTATATGCATTGCTGCTCATGGTGATGCCTTCGTTGTTTAATGGTGTATAATGTTAACGTCCTTTAACTGTGGTTTCTCTCTTTTCTGGATCTTCATACTCTTCCAAGTAAATAGTGAAATACAGTAACTGAGCTGCTCTGGTGAGAAGGAAGGGTTAGTTGTGCTACAAAATGGAAATAAAGGCTGACTTCTGCTTAGACACTATTTAGAACACAGTTCAGAAGTTTTGATTTATTACATTGTAGTCTAGGGATGCATACAAAAAGATATTAATTCCATGGTCCAAATGTCAAGTTATTCCTCCCAACTGCACCCCGGGCCTGAGCTGGGGCCGTAGGCACCTCTGTTGTCATATGACTGTCCCTGTGCAGGACAATACATACTTGCAGGTTACCTTAACCCTTACTGTATCTGAAATTCACTGATTGCAGTAGATTTAAGCGTAAACTTGGAAGTCGTCGGAACAAGATGTTTTCTTAAGTTAGGGCTCAAGGACTTCTAACACTTTTCAAACCCACCTAACAGGTATAGCAGAAAAACAAAAAGATTGCATTAAGATTTAAAACTTTAACAGTCCAGCATCTTGCAGACCAGAAAAGAAAGGTTATGCCACGTGCTGTGCTGGTAGTTTTTTCCTTGTATCTCATCTTGGTCAAACCATTGTACCTCATCCTGGTCAAACCGCAGTGTGGCGCGTGTTCATCAGTCGATCCCGTGTGTTTAGTAGAAGAGTCGGTTCTGGACGTAGGCAAAGAAACAATTTAGTAAATAGAGAGAGAGACATCAGTTGTGCAGGGCAGCAGGCGCAGCAGAAGAGCCAGGCCACCTCCATCTCCCGGCCTCCGGCGAACTCCGGTGTGGGGAAAGCCGGGCTGCTGCTGGAGCTGCGGCAGGCGGTGTAGGACGGCAGCCCCTCCGGGCGGAGCACCCCAACTCCTTTCTCTGCCCCGTCCGCGGGGGCTCTGCAAGGCTGGCTGTCGGGGATGCTCGCCTCAAGATTTAGCCTTGCTCCCCTCTTCTCCACTTTTTGCAGAAGGAGGGTCCTGGTGCGGGAATTGTCCCGGGAGCAGCGCAGTTCGGTCTCGCCTGTGCTTCAGAGAGCTGTAAGCCTGATGTAGTGCCGGGAGAGGAGCTGCTGGGAGAGGTTCTTGTGAGGGCCGTCCTCGCCGGGGCTCTGTTTTGTCAGCAGAAACATAGAGCCGGATCAAAGTCAACTGTTGCTTGTAAAGTCCGTTGTGAACGCACAGAGATAGTGGGAACATTATGAAATCTATACCTAGATTTTGAGTCTTTATTTTTAACATCCTGTGTTAAAAATTGTTACAAATACATATCTTCCCCTCTGAGCATAAATAGTGCGGTTTATCCTCTAGAAATAAATGGTTGACCGCTGAAATATCTGAAGGCGCTGTTCCTTTATGCGCTGAAGATTAATGCCTTAAAACTAGGTAACTTTTGTAATCCACGTAGTTAGGATAAGATGGTGATTTAAACAGGTTTGGAATACATAATTTCCATAGCTCAGAGGTTCAGTAGCTGTTGGAGTGGCCTGGCATGCAGCACTGTGTTGCAGAACTCAGATGTGTTCTGTGCGTGGGATTAAAGGTGCCCGAAACTTTGTGTTCCCCATGATTATCCACCTCCCCTCCATTTACCCCTGAGGTGGGATGCTGTCTCTTCCAGACACTCTGTATGTATAATTTCTAAGCAGCTTTGGGAACCCTAGGGATTAGAAAAGGTATATGAATGTTTTATAATGTTATTGATAACTGCGGAGCAGACACTTTTCTAATGAACTGCTGTGAGATAAGTTACTGCTAGCATCTGCAAAGATGTGTGTAAATGAGCTCAAAATAATTAATACTGTGTTAGAAGAAAGCTTTTTTTTAAAGCACATCTGTATTAGAGCATATAAGATTATTTCAGCCTGCCCTGAGAATGTGTTATAGCACAAATTACCATAATTTATTAGGGGAAAAGCCATTTCTGTTAATCATATATTAATTATTCATAAAATCTGTATTAATGTTACCTTAATGGGAAGCGTTACCAGCTGGGGTACTGGGCTTGGCAATCTATTCACATACAAAAAAAGATTAACAGCTTGACTTAAAAAGAAGACATAAAAATGACTTACAAGAGCATAAAAGCAGCAAGCATGGGTATATGAGTTAACATAGAGCTGGCTACGGTAGAGCAGTCCAGCCAGCTAACCACTTTGTATTTTGGCTCCAGCACTGGTTTGTGCCTGGGTGGAATTCAAGTGGAATTACTGAAGGATGTTCATTACAAACCAGTCCTGTATACCTTGCCCTAATGTTCTTCAGCAAGCCTGGATCTGGTGAGTCTGAGTAAAACAGAAAGAGACTGTTTCCCATTCTACTTATTAAAAAAAAAAAAAAAAAAAAAACAAACAAAAAAACTTCCCCATAAACCCAAACACAAACAACAATAAAGAAAACCCCAACCTCCAAAATCTGATTTCAGTAATTTAAATTCAGGATAAATTCTTCCTGCTGACGGGGGGAGGAAAAAAAAAAAAGGATTTTTGCAATTTTTTAATCTTCTCAGAAAGCTATTGTGAACCATGTGACATGTGAAAATGCTGCTCAGAGGATGTGTTTCAGCCCAGAATGAATGTGGAAGTGTATATATACATATGTGCTTGTGTGGGTGTACGTAGCTTTCTAGATGTTCTACTCAATTAAAGGAGGATGCCAACATCTAGATTATGACTCAAGACTAGAAGGTATGTTTTGATGGAAGTTTAGCAAAATCAAACACAGAACAAATTTTCCAAAATTTATTTTAACTAAACCTTCTTTTATTCTGGCTTTTGAAAGTTCTCTTGCAGGAATGAAAACCCAAACAGAAAGGGCACTGGCTAATGCATGCAAATGTGTAATGCCTGTAAAGTGCAACTAGTTTTATATGGACAGTAAAAGCTTCACAGGATTTGGCTGTAATTAAATTGTTTAGATCAGCTAGAGCCTTTTTATTAGGATAGCACAATGTTGAACTTATAAACACATTTTTTTTACATGTTAAGAGAAAAGGCTGTTTATTGGTAAAAGATTTTTTTAAAAATGACAGTTACAATCTTTAATGTGTGATCTGTAAGCTATCATCTGATGAATTTTGGCCAAAGCCATGTAAGAGAAGGATTTGGAGTGGGAAGCCAACCCAAAAGAAACAGAAAAAATAATTTTAAAAATTGCATAGCTTTCAGTGAGTCCAGGAAACATAGGCCTGGTCTTGGAACAACATGTAGAGCTGGGTGGTCTAAAGCTGAACTGATGTTCAAGAATCTTAGGTAATTATGATTTTTTTCTGTACGTTAATAGTACTTCCAAGTTTTGGGTGATGGGTGAGTCTGTGGCATACAATCAATTGTCATGCCTAACTGATTAATACAGATCAGAAATGAGGTTATTTTGCAGTTTAGTTTTTTTCCTTCAAACTTCATTTTCAAAGAAATGTGGTAAAGGAGAAGAGTATATGGGAGCAATTTGTATCTGGATAGCTTACCAAATAATGTTACAAAAGAGGCTGTATTCTGCAGTGTGCCGATGGTTATTACTAGTTGTGGATACCAGGAGCTCCTTGTACGTAATCTATCCCAGCATCATTTTACACTTGCATATGAAAATGTTATCGGAGTTCTTCAGAGTCTGGTAATGATAATACTTCAGCATTATAAAAAATAGGTAGTACTGTTATTTTGTTCTCTATTTTAGTATATCAAATGTATTTCATTGCTTACACTGTAGTAGCAGATCGAAACCATCTGCTGTCTTGCCACTGGTCTGCCAGTCTAACAGAAAATCTCAGCTCATTTTCCTTGAGGCCAGTATGCTTTAAGGCATGTGTACTAGGACTATAATCCAGCTGCTGAATGTTGATACAAGTCCAGACCTATGCTCATGAGTCTTTTAAATGGAAACAGTACTCTTTGCCAAGGATTGGAACAGAGAGAAACTCAGTTTACTTTTCTCTCTTCCCTCCTCCCCCCATCCCCCTTACAGCTCCATCCCCCATCACAGTCATAAGGAAAGACAGAACATCCAGGAACAGCGTGTCTCTGTCTTGGCAAGAACCCGAACATCCGAATGGGATCATCTTGGACTACGAGGTCAAATACTATGAAAAGGTGGGAAGAAAGATTGAAGGGGACGTTTGTAATGAAATTATTGCATCTTGTCTATGTTAAGTATTCAGAGACACCCTTGTTCACTCACTGTCTGCCTCAATGACACCAAGTGTTGAAACTGTTCAATTTTTGGTAAGGAGAACATTATGAAAATATGAAGTGAAATTGTTGTGTTGTCTACCAAGTTCATCCCCAAACACATCAGAACAAATACAGAAAGTAGTGCAGACAAGCTGTAATACTATTTTTTTCTTTCCTGGAGTCCAGTTTACTTCTTACTCAGTTCTGTTATGCTGTCAGTGTTCATACATTTATTTGCCAGCATCCATGTTTTGGTGCTTCCCTGTGGCTCAAGCACCTTTTACACAAAAATTATTTGGAAAAGAGATGGGCAATCCTTTTTAGTGACTGGTTTACACCATGAAAGTTCCCACTTTCCATGAATAACTGAATTCTTCATAAATTTTATGTAAATAACTACAAATCAAAGAAAATCTGCCATTAAATAGGTTCTGCTTTATATCGACATTTTCTTGTATTTCCAGCCATTCTACATCATATATAGATCTGTATTTAGGAAAAAAAAAATATCTTCATAACAGAATGGGGTTTTTTTAGTAAATCTTACTGGTAGAATTGAAAAGACCGTAAATTGTTGTGAAGATTGTGAAGAGCAGTATTAGCCATTTTTAGATTGGAGAGAGAGACTTTGTGATAGAATGTATTGCTACTGAAGTTGACAAACTTTGCAAAAATGTCAGAAATAATGATTTAATTTAACATTTACTGATGCTGTTCATATCTAGAAATCAGGTTTATATTTCATACGTACCAGGGAAGATGCAGTGCCAATATCCACTTCAAAGCTGCGGTTAAAAAGGCTCCACGGGTATTCAGTTAATCTTTAGAAAGTTTTCTCCTGGAGCTTACCAGTGGGACAATGTGGTATTCATAGTCCACGCCTGATCTGCAGCTGAAGAATGGGGATCGGGAAGCTGTATTCTGAAAAGATTTCTCCCAAATTAATGTCATCTGATTTTGGGTGGGGTTTTTTTGGTGAGCACTTGAACTTTCAAAGAACTTGGTAAAAATATGAACATACGTAGTACTACTGATAAAAGGGGAAAAAGAAAGCTTCCTAAACATTTCAGTTCAGTCTCACCTTATAGAGCTGTAGTCTATACACCTTCACTTTGGGTTTTTTCTGTTATTTCAACGGGGACAGGATCAAGTCCAGATCCTGGTCTTGAGAAGTAAAAGAGAAGCGGCGCACACATCAGATTGTTTTTATTTGTACATCCTCAGCACTGAAGGGATGCAGGAATTATTTAGGCTCTCTTGTTTCCAATGTTTTTAAAGAAAGAAAACAGATACTGCCTTTTAGTAAGGCTTGGAAGAGCTATTTACCTCACAAAGAGCCTACACCTGAAAGAATCCCAGAACTGCAGCCTGTTTTGCACAGGCCAGGTTATTTATCTGCATGATTAACCTGTGCTTCATTTGAGACCTACCTGGCTGCTCTTGCTGCCGTTGGCCGTACCTTTGTTTTCCAAGGGCAGCGGCAGCCCCGACTCGGCTCCACCTCCAGTCCCCCCACGTGGAAGCCCTTGCCTGGGCGGCTCTGCGCAAGTACCGTGGGGTGCAGGAGGTAACGCCGCGGCTGCGTTGCACGTCGTGGCATTAGGGCGATCTCTCTGGTTTTAGTTGCTCCAAAGGGAGAGAATTTTTCCACCTGTGTGCATTTAGTTCATTTTAATTGAACAGCTGAGAAGTTTTATTTCTGTATTTGTCTTTTTGCAGTGTTTTGATCATCACCGAAATTGGCTTGCTTTATTCAAGAAAATTGTCACCTTCCAGTACTGTCGTATGCATAGACTGAGCTTGTAGCTGCTATTCCCACCGAGTATATCCAGTCCTTACAGAGCAACTGGTTGTCATAAGACAGCTTCATAAGACAACCAGTCTTATGAGGCTGATCCTGCACATGTGTTCCTTCCCTTTGAAGTCTGTGATCAAGAGTTCATATGCACCAGTCAGCTTTCTTAAACCAAAAAGCCAACTGCTTGACAATAGGAGCCAGACCATTTAGAGCAAAAGGTTTTTAAAAAACAACCTTCTGACACCAGTGTTTTTAATGTGTGGTCTTGCAGCCCCTTGGGGAGTCAGAAGCCTGTTCCTCAGGGTTTGTGAAAGGTAACTAAGAAAAGCAAATCTGTTGTCAGGAGGCTTTAATCCATTGCCCTTTTTAGGTCTGCAAATTGAAAAAGGTTGAAAACTACTACTCTGTACATGTTAAACTTACCTGAGGTCAGAGCAGCCCGTGCTGGACTGTTACTCTTCATTTCTTCTCCAAATGCTTTTGGAAGATGCTGCTTTTCAGTCTGAGATCTCTAAGCAGCCCCTCTCCCCTCCTCTTTTGAAAAGAGAGCTTTCATTTTAAACTGGTGCAGTCCATTTGAATTTCTGCTTCAGAAATTGTCTTGGTTGTGCTCATCAAAAAACCCACTGCTGTTAAGTGGCAGCTGCTAGGAAATAAACCCTTCACAGTTAGCAATCTGGGTATCTCTCCTGACAAGTCGTACCTGATTGCTGGTAGATGATTTATGTTGAGCCATTCTTTTCCCTCCTGCTTGTTTTTACTTCCATACCTTTTGTAATCTCTTAGAAATTAATAAATACAGCATTAATAGAGTAATACAGGTCAGCCCAATTCTGTCATACACCTTGTCCATGCAAATGTTTTTTGTTTTTTGGTGTTTGTTTTTTTTTTCCTATGTTAAGTTATTCATAAATTTCAAAGAATACATGATATTTATGGGCAACAGCATGGTACTGATATTCAGGATGTTAGAATAGATTTGGAATAAAAATAGAATGTCCTGTATGTAAATTATGATATCATGTAGTTTTTCTGATGCATTATTGGCATAAAGTATGTGGAAACTATTTATTTTCTGCAAGGGTAATTAATTAACCTGTTTAGGTTTTTTTTCACCAGTGATTTCATTTGTGTAACTGAGAGATAATTGAGCTTTGTGTGATGTTTCTAGAGAGATTAGGAGCTACAGTTTTGGGAAACTGTTTTAACTTTTTGGATTGAACCTGTGGGGTTTTAATGCATAACATCATGAACTGAGTGTGACAGTTTTTCAGACTCGCTGTTTGGAATAGAATTGTATTTTCTGTAAAAAGCTATAGGGCCTGGTTCTGAGGCCCCAGTTACTGTTTATTCAAAACATTTAAAAGAAATAAAATCCTCTTTCAGAGGAATACTGCATGGAACTTCTAGGCATTTATTTTATGGTAGGGCATAACATTTTATGTTAAGTTAATGGTACCAAATGACACCCCAGTTTAGTCCAGCTATATAATGCTGTGCTGGATTTTTAACTGTCTCAGCTGTCGAAGTGCACATATAACAAAAGTCAGGTTTTTTTCTTACATAAGCAGATACTTCGTTTCCTCCTTGTCCTTGCTCACATAATTATGTTTTCTGGAAGGAGTATCTTGTCATGCAAAAAAAAGCTGTCTCCTAAATACCACACACAAACTATTAATTGCTTCATTTAAATATGTGGCTTACAATTATGATAAGTAAATCCCACACACTTTATTAAGGTGAAGTCTGCTGCAGACAATGAGTGAAATTTAATTGCAGTCTCAATAAAACAGATTTGCCTTTTCCATCATTGAAGTTGTGTGCTCAGTAAACTGGTTAAAGCCAACAAATAAATAATGATATCTAGTTTGTGCTCTTTCTGAGGCTGAAAAAGTAAATTATATGCAAATGCACTTAGTTGCTTTTAAACTCTTATTATTCTGGCTTTGAGGATGGGTAGACCACACTTACTCCACAAGGTTTGTAGGAACTATCGTATTGATGAACAGTTCACACCTGGCAATAAGGGGAAGCAGTATCGGGACTGTGGGTTCCTCCTGAAGATGTGTAGTCTGGTTTTGGCCTCTGAAGTGTACATGCAGCTGATGGAGAAAATGTTCTTCCTCATACAATATAAACACTTAACGGTGCTTATCTGAAAAAGGACATACTGTTGACTCTCACTAGTACTGCCACTATAAATGTTAAATGTATCCAAAATATGCCTTTTGTAAAACATAGTTTAAAATTATAAAAGCTCGTTTCAAATGAGACACTAAAGGTAGTGGGATTTGCTTCACAGTAAAGACTGTGTCTGGTAAACTATGCAGAAATATTCAGGAAGAATATGCTTTGTGCATCCAAGCTCCTATTTATCATAGAACAGAGTGTTTGATTAAAGTTCTGCTTGGCAAAGACTGACTCTGCTTTTTGTATATTCCTTCTGCTTATGGCAGCTACAGTGCTGTGTTTCTGAAGTTTTACTTCATCTCCAAGAAAGATAAACTTGGGCTTTTATGTGGTGTTTCACTGATTTGATTACTAGTAACATAAAAAATGACTTACAAAATATGTGTGTAAAAAGCTTACCATAAACTAATATACCATGACATCCTCCATACCATTGTTTTAGACGTTTATTTTCCAAGTTCCATTGCGGATTATTAAAAGACAGGACCATGACTATATTTTCCCTTGCACATATGTATCTGCACAAGAAGGAAATGTTTGCATTTCATAAAAGCAGCCTGAAGTGAGATCAAAATGAATGTCCAGTCATAGCATACACAAAAGATTTTATGTCTTAAAGACAAGATTATTATGTCTTTGAATTTAAAATAGTTGCCTACATTCAACTGAATGATGAGATAAGGAAAGCCTGCAAATTATAATACTAGGCCTTTGTTAGTTCAAAAATAAATAATTTTATGCAAACCTGTTAGCTCTTTAGAAATGTCTTCCTGTAGGTTTTCTCCCCTGAATTTATAACAGAAAACTTTTTCAGAGGAGTATCGGGAAACCATGAGGAGGTGCAATGCTGGTTTCCTTTTTATTCTTAGTGTGAGATGAAAACGGGCCGTCGTAAATATTTTTATAGTCATTCTTTGAAGCCTAGGTCCGGCTCACCCTCTTTGAGGTTTTGATTCTGGATGATAACCTTTAGGCACAGGCTTAGCTGCCTGCTCTTTCTTTCTGTCTGTCTGTCTGTCTTTCACCCTTCACTGTGGTTACTCACATGCATGATGTTGAATATTATGTGGAGATTCTGGCAATTTCCTTAGCTATGGTGTAAATGTTTCTGTTTCTCTCTATATCAAAGACTGCCAAGAACAGGGTAGTTAGGCTTCTGTAGCACCAAAGTGAACAGTTTCTGATGTCAACCTACTAACTTAGAATAAACCTAACTTTCTTACTGCAGACAGCACTGCAGAGCAAACAGGCTAAACTAGCTCTAGTCACTTGAACGTTTCACGTGAAGGTGAGGTGGCTTTGACAATGAATGCGTTGAGTATTTTCAAACCTCTGTACTTGTGCGTTGGCACTCTAGTGTCATTCAAAGTTAAAATGTCAGTACCTTGCAAGCTAATGCAGTGCCATAAAACATAGTGGGAATTGGGTGAGATTGTTTGCATCAAACATACGTTAATTTAACTCAGTTTCTGCTTTCAACCAGGCAAAACTCAATAGTTTTAGTATATTTCAGAGTGTTTAAAGCAAAAGGGCAGCATATGAAATCCCCACCACCTCCAGAATAAAAAAGTTCATGGTTAGGAACCTAAACAACTGAGATTCTCACAGTTCCCCACATGTGTGGCTGCTGTCCAAGAGTTTTTCTGAGGCAGTTCCAGCTGCCATTTTTAGGAAGCCGAAAATGGTCTCTTGGTGCAGGATGGCTTTAGTAAAATAAGCAATACCTCAGGCTCCAAATGCATGCTTAAATTTTTAGGCTATGTGCTTACAGTGGGACTGAGACATAATTTTATCAGAATTAGCTTTTTACATAGTGTGAAGTGTATCCAAACTTACTAAATTATAAAATGGTCCATTCCTTATTTTATATAAAAAGTTGTTACGTCAGAAATATGTGACTATTAAGCCGAGTGTGGTCGTGAGAGTATTATCTGTGCTGGACACACACCTTGGTCTTTAGCAAAAAGCAGTAAGGAGCAAACACATTTCCATTCTGGCTACTAAAGCCCAAGACTCATTCAGGAGCAAGTTCAGTGGGGTTTTGCCCAAATGAGGATGGACGCATCGGTCTCATGGTTTTTATAGCATAGTAGAAAACCAGTTATATTCGCCTGTTTGCAGAGCTGAGGTGAAGAGCCTAAGTGGAGTTTCTTTTCTGACTGTTACAAAGGTAAACGCTGTCTTGTAAAACACGAGCCAGTAAAAACTGAATCCTGCAATAGCTCTGCAGGGTTCTAAAATGTCTAAGCTGGCCTGTTACAACTTCCAGTTCAGTGCAGTAGGCAAATCTGGTTTATGATTTTAAATAACATTTTAATCCTCATTTTTTTGTATTACAGACTATGGACAAAATGATGCAAAGCCATATAATGAAATGTCATATACTCAGCATGTCTAGTATTTGATTTACAGCACAAGGCCATAGAAGCTCTAACGATTTAGATTTCTTGCTAATCAAAAGTTTTTTAGCTGATTGAAAATTAATGGCTGTACAAACATTTGTCAGGCTATAAATATTAAAAAAATACACCGGTGCTCTCCAGGTGATTTGTAGTAATTTTGTACTGACCGCCTCTTGTTTCTGTTTTTTAGGGTGTGGTTTTAATCTGATAATTTCTCTTCCCAAAAGCAGGAACAAGAGACAAGCTATACTATTCTGAGAGCCAAAGGCACCAATGTTACCATCAGCGGCCTCAAACCTGATACCACCTACGTCTTCCAAATTCGAGCCCGAACTGCAGCTGGATATGGGACAAACAGCCGCAAGTTTGAATTTGAAACCAGTCCAGATTGTATGTATTTGTTCAAATGGTTTATACTGACATCGTGCCCAGTTTCTGACTGATTTGAATGGCTGCTTTCACGCCTTTTCTAGTTTAGTAAATGCAACTCATAACTATTTATGATGTGTCTTTCTTTATATTTTATCATTAAACTTGAAACATGCTATAAAGAGTATACCGTGACTATCACAGGTGGTATTTTCTTCCATTCCCTACCCGACCTCTGCCTCATGCCAGAATCGATTCCTTGCTAGACCAGAGCTCCTGCCAAGGGAGGAAGTTTGATAGAAAAACAGATTCACAGCCTTGTGCTGTTCCAAGTTTGTGACCTGAACCCTATGGACTATAAACCCTTGCTCCTAGAGAATTAATATTATATTGGTCCATTATTCCTGTGGGTCAGTGTGTAATTCTCCACTCTACTGCAGAGCATTGCTGATGTCTCCTATGTAGCCTTGAGATGAAACTAATATGCACAGGCCAGGAAGGATGGTCATTCAGCTGAGTAGCTGGTCAGGGAGTTAGGCTGTTTGGGTCCCTTCTCCCTTCTGTCACTACGTTTCTGGGTGGCCTTGGGGAAGTTATTTACTGGTCTGGCACTCCTTTTTCTTTTCTCTGATGCCTAGGTAATAACATTATTTAACTGATGACCTTATAGGTATTCTTTACAAGTTCTGTTGTTATATCAGAAAGACTCTTAATAGAGCTCATAGTCTTAAATGTTACATTCTCATCACTTGGTACTATATAGTAAGTCAGACCTTCTCTTTGCTAGAAGCTGAAAGTGGCTTAATACATCAAAAAGTCAGCTTTTGCTTAGGTACCCAGTTACTGATGTAGACTGATGATGCATAATCAAAGACAGTTTGCTTTTTAGAAGGTCGGGCTTTCACAGGAGACTCATATCTCCTGTTCAGAGTTACAACACAACTAAGGACTATAATTCTGATACTCTCCCATAAGGCTTATTCCTGTACTCATGATAAGGCTTGAGAACCCATGGTGTAAGAAGTGCTCTGCTAAAAGCAACCAATTTTCAACCAAAAAGAGTAGCATCAAGCCAAATGGTGTTTCACTTGGCATCCATGTATTTTTGAGATATGTTATGTACTTCATCCCTCCTCCTTCCTCCCCCACCTCAGCTCTTATTCTGAAAAGCAAACAAGCTTCTTGTTTAAAAAAATAGTTATAAATCGCTGTTGTGGTGACATGCAGCTTTGGCATACTGGATGAAACTCCAACTAAAGACAGGACAAACAAGTACAGCAAGGAGAAAAAAACAGTTGGAGTGATAACAAATTTAATAATTTAGAGGTTAATGAGTTTTGTCTGCAAAGTATTGTCAAAGAAAAAAGAAAAAAGTAGCTGTCCAAAAGTGTGGAAGGTGACAGGAGACAGTGGTGCACATCTCAACAACGAGCATACAAGTTATACAGAGAACAAATCACATAACTTTGTTCTATTGCCAAGTTACCATAACTACGCGAGTGCAATTGTAGGTCTGTAATAGGCAGAGGCTTCTTCCCAAGGGGAATGGTGTGACTCCAAGCAGGCATGTACACAAACTTTCTAATTTGTGGAGAGTAGGAGCGCTAGCTTTCAGCTCAGTTTGGACAGCTAACTTGAAGCGTAGTGCTGAGGAGCCTAATTCTACTGTGCTTAGTGAAGTTCAACAGATGTCTGCTGAAGATTGTTCACAACACCTGAGGTCTAAAGGTGTCCTGTCGTAGTATAGCAGTCTAGTGCACCAAAGCTCCATGCTTAGGGACCACAAGGAAGCATCCAACATAAGGCAGAAAATAGCCCTTCTTTTTCCTATAGACATTGATTAACCATGGATAGTCCTTCTATCTGCTTCTGTGTGTCCTGCTTTTCACAACCTTCACGGGGATACTGTCAAGCTTAACTGGGAAGCTGAATTCATTAAAGCACTTGCCATCATACAGAAGTGAGAGTAAGGGTGATGATTACTGACTGGCTGGGATTTCTTGCCAAGGAAGAATTCCTTACTGACCATGACAAATAATATGTATGTCATGGTATGTATGTTTGTATTTACATATATTTTTATATATAAGTATCAGTTTAACAGCAGTTACTGTAATCAGCAAGAGTAAAAATCAGCAGTAGCAGAAACAACTTTGGTAAATTGTCAAAGATAGCCAGAGTCTTTTGTTTTCTTCTCTTGTATTTATTTCTCTGATGAAGAACTACTTAGTAGATAAAATATTTGGCAGGAGACCAAATGCTGTGTAGCGATGACTTAATCTGTCTGTTCCCTGTGTGAGTGTCAATTGTGATGTAATCAATGTTATGTGTGGGGGGGGTTATTTATATATTTTTGTGTTAACTTTCCAGCATTCTCCATTTCCAGTGAGAATAGCCAGGTCGTAATGATTGCTATTTCAGCGGCAGTAGCCATTATTCTCCTCACAGTTGTGGTGTACGTCTTGATTGGGAGGTTAGTTTATCATCGGTTTTGCACATTTACTCCCACTTCCATTTCCCCAAGGGGCCTTGATGAGCATGGCAAATTGGGTGTCGTCAGGCAGTAGCATGGCTGGTTTGTGCCTTCTTTGTCTGCTGCCCAGGAGCTCGGAATACTGCTTCATGCTCGGTAATGAGCCCGCGAACATTAGCAGCCCCAATCATGCAGCAGTTGTTAAAAAATGCTATAAACGCATTCTTAGGCAATTGTAAAATTAAACTGTAGGGGTCAAAAATCAACAAATCCTCTCATTAGCCAATTTCCTCAAATTCCCTGAGAACATAACATGCCTCTATAGGGCACAGAGAATGTAAATATCATTAAACTTTCAAACAGGCATTTAATTGTGGAGGGAAAACATTTTATTCTGTTTCCACCTGCAGCTAACATATAAAATTCTCTATATTAATTTTTTTTCTCTGTTGCTTGTAGATTCTGTGGATACAAGAAGTCTAAACACGGCACTGATGAGAAAAGACTACATTTTGGGAATGGCCATTGTAAGTTACTGAAGCCTTTTAATGCTTCCAGATCTGTTGAATTCATTCCCTAGATAACTGGTATTTTTCAATTAAAAAAAAAAACAAAAGTCATACCTCACTTAAACCAAGGTGAAATTGGGAAGAGAATTATCTCTTCTCTTGTGGGTAAGGAGATTTTCCCCAAACAATTATTCTTTGTTTCAAATTCTTTCATCTGTGTTCAGGTTAGTAATGAGCAAAACATCGCTGTCTATGTTCAAACAATGCGTGCGTGTGGTTAGCAATATGATATTGATTCTGCTGTGCATTACTGAAATGCAGAGTGTAACTTCAACTTCCTCATTACCAGCTGTTTAAAGTCTAAGAAATTACTTTTTTTTTTTTTTTCCCAAAGCAAAATATAAAATCAATGAAATCTGTCTTGATGACTACTGGAAGGACTGTGAAAATTGCTTGCTCAACAAAGTTGACCCACTAATAATTTAGCTTAGAATTAGTCTAAGCATAGGCTGAAAAGTGATTTGGAGTAGTTTCTTAAATTAAGAATAACTACTAAACAAGTGTGTCAAATTAATGAGATTTTAGATCCAGCTCTGTTTACAAACATGTTTTGTTGAAGTCCTGATTCCCCACTTGTAAGAATGAATGTGTCTGTGCTTTCTTTGGGCCTCCTTGAGGACTAAGAAGAGAGCCTTTCTATTGACTTACGTTGTCTTTGTATCACAAAAATTGTATATAGTTAAGAATGTGAAATTTTGCTTATCCTGAGGAATCTGGGCTACTTTTGAAACATGTTCAAAAGCCAAACCCAAAGCCTGTCTATTTCTGATGTTTGCATACTATTTTTAATAAGGCTAAATGGGACTTTATTCATGGCCACTGTGGGTCATTCGGCTGTACCCTGTGAAAGGAGCAGTGTGGAGCAAGATCCCATCCAGGAGATGCTCAGGGGAAGAAGTGTTGATTTTCTGAGCCTGGGCTCGTGTCCTGGCTACCAGGAAGAATTAGCTTGCTATGACCCATGGCTGGAGGGGAATGTCTTCCTGAAGTATTTCAGCTCCTCTCAAATCCTGGATCCTCTCTGCAGTGTGCATAACCCTGCAGCACTTTTCCACAGCAGAGGAGCTGTGGATCGTGAAGACTTGATCACGGTCAAAGCTCCATCCATACCCTCTTTAAAATAGAAGTAAATTAGTTTTGGAGCAGGAGAAGCTGAGAGGAGAGGAAGGTGATAGTTTAACATTCATGATCAGAAGTAGGGGAGGCGTTCTTGGGTTTTTTCAGTGCATTTTGGATTTTTTTTCATCCTTACAGGACGAAGATAACACCCTTCATAAACACCGAGACTGGAAATTCCTTTTTTCCACCCACAGAATTCTTGGGGTCTAGTGAGCATGTTTTTAATAAGAAGCAGTAGTTTGTCTCTGAAGCTGTTTCAGCTCCAGATAAATATCCTGCTATACCATGTAAACTGTGTTGAACCATACATTTCTATTGCTTAGCATGTTGTAAGTCTAATGTACATGGGTTTTTTGCACACAACGCTGGCGCTGCACCATCTGCAAGAAAAGAGTTGTTGGTACCATAATCAGATGCCTCCCCACCAAATAGAATTGAATTAACATTTTAATGAGGATTTACCTGCAGTAGTTGGAAATTAGAACTGCTTCCTAATCCCCGTGACAATGGAGTAACTGTTCTCTGACTGTTCATATTATTATTATTTTAAGTTTGGAGCCCCTCCTTAGCTCCAGAGAGCCGTGAGCATGCATATCCACAACACGTGTGCTCCTTCCCCTGCACTGTCAGGGGATACACAAGCTCTAACAGTGGGTTTGCTTCGTGCAGCCCAACAACCACTAACCAACTAGTCTCAAAAAATCTGTACGGTTACATGTGGCCCATAGAATTAATGCTTCATCATCCAAATTTAATGAGGTTATAAAATAAAAGCAGCCAGTAAAAAAAGTGTCACAGACAAATAACAGGGCAGAATTTGCTCTCCTTACTCCCACACAAAGGAAAGTTGCAATCACTATTCTTAAACATGTCAGTGCTGTTAAATTCCTGTGGATTAAATTGCTTTTAATTTGGCTTTAGATATTTATGTACTGTTTTCTGAGTAGTGCCATGCTGATTCACTGTGTAGTAAGAACAGAGCCAACCATGGACCTGGTATTTCTGTTAGAAATTCTTGAAAATGATTTCTTGATTTTGTAGATATTTATCTGTGTGGATTTGTATGCATGTATGTGTGTGGCTATGGAAACTTTATTCTACTAAATTACAGTCTTTCTCAAAGAATAAGAAGATTGCTCCTGTGAACTAAAAAAAGATAAAGTAACTTACATGGCTGTCGTAAACTTTCAGCATCTTAAATACAGCAGCTGGTTCATTTCAGTCAGTTTATTCTGAATTACTTTAAAAAAGGCTTCAGCCATGAACTATTCCCTGCAGCCTTATTACAAATCCTATAATATTACTTCAAAGGAGCAAAAATGTTTCACCTCCTCAGATCTTCTCCCTTTGCCTTCTTCGGCTAGGCCCTTTTTATTTTTTTGCTACCTTGAGGGCAATTCATGCTGTTAAAATGAAAATGTAAATTATTATGTTTGCACAGAATGAGCTGTAAAGTAGTACAGCTTAACACATGTGCATGTGTTTATTATCTGTTTTTCATGACAGAACCCAGTTACTATACAGGCTGCCCTTAATTATTGGTGTGAAGGGATT
>JANHGO010000072.1:18219240-18267058 GCA_024606505.1 Aquila spilogaster
TTACAAGATTTTTAACCAACAGCAATATACAGCCAATTACTTTTTGTTTTACTTGCAAGTAATTCTGTAA
The DNA here is from genome assembly GCA_024606505.1 of Aquila spilogaster. Classification (NCBI taxonomy): domain Eukaryota; kingdom Metazoa; phylum Chordata; class Aves; order Accipitriformes; family Accipitridae; genus Aquila; species Aquila spilogaster. The sequence goes on from JANHGO010000072.1 coordinate 18,219,311, forward strand.
TCATCAGGCTCTTGAAGGAAACAGTCGGCATTTAATGCCGTGCACACGCAGCCCTTGTGTTAAGAGCATGGCTCTTAGTTTGCATTGTTTTTGAGGCAATTAGCTTGGGAACTCAGTTTTATCATTTCTTTGTCAATTCTGAGGCCAATAAATCTCCATAAAATTGATTTTTTTTTTTTCATGTACACTTGGGATTGTTTGACAAAACAATGGTGTGCTCTAACTAATGGTCCAAAGGTATTTTTTCCCATCTGTGTAACCCCAGCAAAAAAGGTTTAACTATTCTAGCAGTCAACAAATTGATGCAGTATAATAATGCCAAGCTGGAAATGATATTCCTGAGTGGGTTAAGGCAGTGTTTGTAGGAGGAGCTAGCATCTTTTACAAGACCGACTGGTACAGTTAAGAGAAGCTAGAATACATGTCCAGGAATGCAAGTTTTGTGTCAGAAGCAGAAAACTTCAAGCTGGATGTAACGGTTATTTCACTTTTTGTTAACAAAACATCTTTGTGTTCTAAAATGAATACAGAGGCAGGCATGCACGCAAGGTACCGGGTACAAGCACAAGCAAGCAGAGCCTTGAGCTGGGAAAGGGGAATAAGGCTATGCTTTGCCTTCAGCATCTTTGCTGGAGAGAAAGGCTGGGCATGATAATAGGTTCTTCCCACCCCTAGTCCTGCTGGAAGAAGAGATGTGGAGAGCTTGAAACTGCCCTTAAAATCATTCAGTCATTTGAACTAGCGCTTGCCCTGGAAAAACAGAACAATCCCTGGCCAGGAAACTGTAGAGGGAGATGAAATAATAGCATGGATGTTAGGGTAACTGAGCACTAGAACCAGACTAATATTAAGAACAACTGGCTGCCATCCTTGTATGTACTAGCAGAGGGATTGAGGCAGAGGTGCATTTGTTCATGTATAATTTTTTCTTATGCATCTTCTTGGAGGACTCGGAAAGAAAAAGTTTGAGTTAATGTGGTCTCCTTAATATACTCCTAAGAACTTTTCAGGTTGACCGTAGCATCACACATTTTATTCCTTTCCTCTTTGTTGTTATCTTGAAAGGCAAAATATAAGGCAGCAAGCTGGGAGGAGTGGGTAGTATTTTAATGTTTGAAAAGTGGTTAAATATGGCAAGTGCAGATATATTTAAAATTGGTTTTCAGACTTCTGTGCGATAACTACATTAATGTCTCTGGTTTCACTCTATATAAAGTTTCCTGAAATCCCATCAAAAGCAGTTGAAATGAAGAAGCAGTATACCTTTTTCTTCTGTTGAATTGATTTCTATTGTCTCATGAGCTTTCTTTAGAAGCATTAATTAAGTCTAAGTAACATTTTCTCTCTGAATTTGTTTCTACACAGTAAAACTCCCAGGCCTGAGAACTTACGTAGATCCACATACATATGAGGATCCCAATCAAGCTGTGCATGAGTTTGCCAAGGAACTAGATGCTTCTAATATATCCATTGATAAAGTGGTTGGAGCAGGTAATGGCCATCAGATATATTGAACTAAAGGTAGTTTTTTGCTGTATGCTGTTTTACATCTTTGGGTTTATACTTGTGACTGGAAAGAAAATGTTCTAAAGTCTTCAAATCAGTAGGTCGTATTTACAGCTGACTTCAGTGCATATGAAAAGTTAAGGGCCACACAGTTCCATTTTTTTCCCCAAAGAAAGCAGATAGCAAGACAGTTTTTCAAAGGACACCCGTCAGCCCACACTTGGACACAGCACTGCTGGGAGTGAAAAGAGAGTTCAGCTTCACTTCTGTGTTTCTCTTTAAAATCTGTCAGCACAGAGAATGGTATCAACTGTGAAGATGTTTTCTTTTTTTCCCTTAAAAGGACTGTTGATTATTATGCCTTGAGTGAAACCACAAACTCATTTCATACCAGTCACCGCGCATCCATCAGACTGCAATGACCTTTGGTCATCGGATTGATTTTGGTCACTGCTTTGGATTTGAATTATCGATTTAGGAGGAAGGGGTTGTCTGTCTGATAACTGATTGTATGAGCCATACAGACGCCATAGATTGTTGGGTTTACAGAAGACAAACTGTCGAAGTGAACAGATTTTGTAGCAGAGGAGCCAGATTACAGAAAGTCTCGTCACACTGAGTTGTCCGTGTTGCAATGCACCATGTAGTTCCTGATAGAATGTGTGCTTGCTCTTTGAAGTGAAGTGGCAGATTGTCTCATCGAGTCAGAATATCATGAAGTGTTAGCTTTCCTGCTAAATTAAAGCATCTGTGAGAAGTACTATTGATTTTTAATCCATTGAAAATTACTGGTTCTTTTATTATTGATTTTTTGCTTCTCTCTAAATTTACCATTTGAATTAAAATCATGAGATGTGAGAGAGACAGACTTCTAGTGCACAGAAAAAGATTTTCATTTGGAAAAAAATGTAGAACCAAGCTACGGTACTCAGTGCATCTCCTGAATCACCCAGTAAAAAGAAACAGTATTCATCCTCTCTTACTGCAGCTACTCAACTGCTTGTATGAAGTTAGGTTATTATCTGCAAAGGTAGAATTCTTGTTCCTTGCTGGTTTTAATTTTGCCCCACAAGAGTGCACTGTTCTCCATCATCTTCAGTCAAGGCAGCAAAGCTCTGCTTACTGCACATAATAGAGAATTAATAGGGGGATAGAGCTAAGTTCAAGAGCAGTATGTTTCCTTATAAGACTTCCAGGAGCCTTCGTTCATAAATGTAAGCTTTCTAAACTTGGCCTATATGCAGTTTATGAATCTAGAAAACAAATTCTTAAGAAGCAATGATATGTCATATTTTATAGCTCATTGTTCTGACCTATTTTCAATCGGAATGCAATGAGAGGTAAACCAAAATTTGCCAAATATGGCCTCTGAAAATGGAGAAAGAGTTTTCTGAGAGGCTTCAAAAGAGGAATATGTCCTAAAAGAGTCAGGTGGTATTAAAAATAAGTCCCTTTGCTCCACTCCACATCAGTGAAAGTGACAGTAGGTTCCTGCAGGTCCTCTACATTGAAGCTTGGACTCAAGATATAATAAAGCCATTTGTTGGAGGCCATGACTCAGATTCATGTAGCCTAAACTACATACGGCATTACAGTCAGCATGTCCTATTAGCAGTTGCCAGAGGTGCCAACAGGAAGAACCAGGCAGGGAAGAACAGATGAAAATCAGGCTGTAGAGTGCTGGGAGCTTCCAAAATGCATTCGTAGCATCACTTTACACTGCTGTCATGTTCAGCGCGTGGTAGCTTTTGCATTTGGAGTGAGTGCCTCCGAGGCTGCTTTTGCAGGAACGCTTCTGTCCTCCCTAAAAGCAGAAAGGCATTTCCTGTCTCTTACTTGAGTCAATGACTTATTTGAGTGAATGACTTGGTCCTTTCCTGCCCTTCTCCTTTACAAATGCAAGTGTGAATGAAATTATAAAAAGACAGTGATTTGAGAAGAAGGGATTCATTTAACTGCATTGAAGTGTGACGTAAGTAATGAGACCTTCAAGTCAGGCAAGTAATCTTGATATTTGGAGGTACTTTTCCAAGCAGTTTTTCACAGCTTTAGCCAGAAGTCTCTGAGAATAGAAGGCAGTTTACATAGCTTTGAAAACCTACCCAAATGCAATAAGGAAATACTCTTGTCCAAAAGAACCTCAAGAAAAACACAAGGGATTTTAGTGGGAGGCTAAGCATAAGAAAATTGAGGTCAGGAGCCACTTTTTCAGATTTTTCTTTACAGTAATTCTTTCTTTTAAAACAACTCACTTGTTTTTATGGATCCAGTTCAGCAAACCACTTAAGAAGTTTGAATCCAATTGGATAGCAAGAGAATGCTACAGAAAGTACTTTCTTGATTTGGGGTAGATATTTAAATATGTGCTTTGCTGAACATGAAAGCAAGCATTTGCTTTTCTTTCAAAGTTTAAACATACTTGTAACACAACATCTTGTTGATCAAAGTGTTTCTAAAATTCAGGGGCTACCTTTCCATGAACTTACTGTGAAGGTTTGCAGTGTCTCAGTAAGGGCTTGTAGAACCTTGCTAGAGGTTCACGAGGTTTATGAAACATTCAGCTTAGGTGCCTCTCCAACTCTGAGGGAGTTCTGTGCACAGCAGTACAATCATGATTTAAAACACAGCAAAGTAAAGGGAGTAGCTAATTTCACAGAGTCATCTTTTACTTGTCCCCTGGGTCTAAATGCACAGCAAATGCCATTCACTGATGCACTAAGCAGCCTATTTAAAAAAGAAATTAAGATCTCCTGAAGAGAGATTTTTATACCATGAACAGCCCTCCTAATAGTATCTGTTTGCTTTCCACATGTAAATAGACGTATCAGTCTGCAGGGCAGGTTATACAATGTTTATGTGTGTAGCATAATTAAAAATAAACACTTCAGAAAGGCTTTACGTGAAAAGCCATCAACCTCATCTCTTAAAATCAGTGCCAGGTTTTCCACCTTCCAATTTGAACACAAGTCCTTATTCCTCCTGAACAATGTCTGATGAGATCTAGTCCATTTCTTACTAGGACCATATAATAATGATTTGCAGGAAAAAGATGTAGTGTAACTGCATGTCACTATGGGTATTGACCAGATAGACTTATGTAGCATCCATACTGTCCTGTATATGAAAGAACCAAAGGTTAACATAGTTGGGCTGCCCAGTGAGCTTTTTCCAATGAAAATGTTTTCCAAGAAAGAAAACCCATTTTATATTCATGGACAACAGTAAGCTCCATTGCTATAAAGGGTCCAACTTCTAGTCTCTTGCAGCATCCACTGGCCTCAAGGCACTTGTGGAATCCAATTAATCACCCAAGTTCTAAATTGTGCAGCCATGGCTAAATTGGACTGTGTTGATGGACATTACCCATAACCTTTTCCTTCCCAAAAGTCAAACAAATATCAGATATACGATTCTGGTCAGAAGTGAAGGATTGATTGCTGGTCTCCTTGCTGAAATCATAGCTATAGTCTCCATTGACAGTAACTGAACAATACTTTTAAGAGGTTAGCTTGTTATAGCTTTTTGGACCATTAAAACATAAAGAAAAGGGAACACAAAGCTGGACATTACAAGATTTATTTCAAGCACTTTTTTCGCTTCCTTCTGTTTTCAAGATGTGCTTTGGTCTTCCTCTTTGTGGTGCTCTGACAGTATTGAGCTGGGGTTAGTATTTGAACTGAAGCAGTGTTTGTGCTTCATAAAGTATACTAGTCATTTTGGCTTGCAGAGGTTGAATATTTTTAATTGAGAAGTCTGAACGGAACTCAACACCCATTAGTTACTAGTAATAGGTTTTACAGTTCATTTTCTGAGCTGCTTCCTGTCTTGGCAGCCTGAAATACAAATAATGTTAGAAACAATGGATGTAATGCAAGTGCTATTTTAGTAGTATATATGTATATAAGGGTATGCCCTGTTTTTAATTTTTTTGTTTATTGAATTAATAGCACGGTACCATGACTCGTTAAGGGAGAAGCCGCTGCCCGAGCATTCGCACACCAATCAAGGAGTCACACACGCACACCACCCCAGGCTTTAACTGCTCAGTCCAGAGTCCCTTCCCAGCGGGCAAGTCCAGTGAGCCGACCGGTGCCCCTTCTGACTCCTCACACACACACTCGCCCTCGGGTGCTGCTTCTTCCCTCAGGCTCCACCCTAGGTTGTCATTGCCCTATGACACATTCGTTCAGTTTGTTTGGTTAAATTGGCTGTCTAAAAGAGAAACTTTAGAAAATAAAGCTAAAAAGTGACCTCAAGAGGTCATTAAGTCCACACCTTTGCCCCAAACAAAAGTTGTTATGTACGGTTCTTGACAGATGCTTATTCTTTACAATTTCCAAGATAAAAGAGTTTATAGCCTCCCTAAAAAAATCTTTTGTACTGTCCAAGTGTTAGAATTTTTTTCCTGATCTAACTGACCTTTATTGTAATTTGCAACTATTTGGTTTGCCTTTTATGTATAGAAAATGGAGTCGGTGTCCATCTTATTTATAACCATAATTTTGATAAGCCAAAACTATTGTCATGTCTCTCTTCTCATTCCTTGCTGTATATAAATAACACCAAATCCTTGAGCTTTGAACGTGAACACACAACCCTGACTTTTAAGATTCTGGTCATTGTTATTACTCCCTTTATCATTCCTGAACTGCAGTGCCACAAATGGGATATGGACTCTAATGCCCGCCATACTCGTGGCAAGTTGATGAAAGAATAATTTCAGTTTGCACATAAATGGGCTGAATGTAACATCTGAAATGTATCCCATGTGGTATCATATCTGAAGTCAATGGTGAATGGCTGTCAATCTATAACACGTTTCTGAGCATTAAATCTATGAAGAGCAACATGATTTAAATTTGCCTATTAAAATATGTGGGGTTTGGTAATTTTTAGTTTTCACAGATGTTGCTTAATGTAAACAATCAGCTGCAGAGATAAAGAAAGAATCATTGTGGGCAAATGAGCTCCAAGAGCCTTTGCTCTTTAGAGGCGTAGTAATGCTATTGCATTTAGGATTATTACACGTTAAGTTGGGAAAAGGTCATATGTCAGCAGTATAATCACTCTTTCCATGATGTTTCACTCACAAATAAAAACAAAATTCCCAGTTTGCACAAAAACGATGCCACCTAGATTTAGATTTTTAGGGTTTGTTTGTTTCCAAGTCAAACCTTCTATACAAGGCCACATGACGAAATATGGATGTGAAGGGCTATTTATATTTAGATCTCATGTGTGTTGACAAAAGAACCTGAATAGGCATGTATTATTGAAAAAAGAGTGTTAAAGCCGTCCAGTAACCCTCTCTAGTTTTCTGAAAGAAAAAAACCACACAACAAAACACAAACCAGAACACCTTTCTTTTCTTCTCTGTTCAGTAAAGTTTTTTCTTTGTCTCTAAATATAAATAATCATGTAGGGCAATTCTTGCCATCATGTTTTTTGTATATTTTATCCATTCTCTGTTTTTATTGTATTTTTCATTATTTCAATTATTTTGTCGTTAAAACAAGGAGACAAAAAGTTGCTACTGTAATTTTAACTGGCATGTTGTATGTGCAGTTTATTATATCATATGAAATCTAAGATGGGGGGTTGGATAACTGAGAATCAAACGTCAGTTGCTGCTCAAATGTTTTTTAAGATACTGAAACTTCCTTATATGCTTTATGTAATCAGTAGTTAAATACAGAAATTTTCAAGTGAGTATTTTCTTCCAGCAATTTTTCAACATATTTAATACTTGCTCGTTTGAATGCTAAGATAATTTTCCCTGTGCACTCTTCTTGGATGTTACATAGCAAAGGAAAAACCACGTTGTATAAAAGTAAACATGCAGTGATATCTGCTGTTTCCTATTTAGGGATCTCATGCAATATATGGTGGGCACAATATTCATGGTGGACTATCAGGTTCCATAGCCCCATAGTGACAGTATATATTTGCATGATTAGATCAATCTGAATAATGATGGAACAAAGACAATCTGTATGGATTTCTTTTTTCTTTGTAGCTGTGTAGATAAATTCTTTTGTTAAGAATTATCTTGCTACTTTAATTGAAATAAGTAAAATAATTGGGAATTGGACTATCTCTGTCTGGTAGAAATGAAGAGTATAATGTTCACAAGGATGCATGGCTATTCTGATACTTCTGCGTTAATCAGTTAGCCCTCCTACTATTGTCTCAAAGTGCAACAACTGAAACAAAAAGGGGATTTTCTGGTGACATTTATGCATTCCTCTGCTCTGCAGTCATCTGGATATGCAGTGTAAATAAGGGACATTGTCCAATTTGACAGCTGGAGAACCCAAGCATGGAAATGTTAAGTAGTTGTCTGAAGGCCTCCTTTGGAGCTCCGGTCTGTGGCCCACCAGTAAACATCACACTTCAGGGACTTTTGCTGAACGCTAAGTCTTCTTTCTTAAATCCCTGTGAAATAACTACATTTCGTCTTTTGTCATTTTTCCACTTTTTTAGGGGAATTTGGAGAAGTGTGCAGTGGGCGCCTAAAGCTGCCGTCTAAAAAGGAAATTTCAGTGGCTATCAAAACCCTGAAAGTTGGCTACACAGAAAAACAGAGAAGGGACTTCCTGGGAGAAGCAAGCATCATGGGACAGTTTGACCACCCTAATATCATTCGATTAGAGGGAGTCGTCACTAAAAGTAAGATATGATGGGGGCATCTGTTTTGCATGGGAACTATCACCAGAAGTGTCCCTTCCAACCTCAAGTATTCTGCGATATTTGCTGATCTTTCAAGGAAGAGCAAAAGCAAGTAAAAAAACTGAACCATCCATGTTTACACTCTGCAAACCCTTCCAGAAATGTTCATGTTACAACCCTGTCAATATGTACCAAATATCCTTCAAAAGCGAAACAGCAGAAACACATAGCTTGGCTTTTGCAATGTATATTGTATTTCCTCAAAAGCAGGAAAAAAGTTACCCATGTGAAAGCACCAGCTAAACACATGCTGATGGATCCAATGAAGAATGGTGTTGGAGGCAATTGCCCGCAGTGCAGCTGCAGGACCTTCACTGTCTTGCTGCTCTCAGGCTGCTGAGAACTTAGAAACAAGACCCTGGGTTGATGAGCTGGGAAAAATTGGGGAATAAAAATAGTATGCTTGCAAAAAAATATAGAGAACATGGAGAAAAAGGAGCATTTCTGAAGAACACTGCAGCTCAGTAATAAACTGGAAGTTTTAATAAACTCCAGAGCTACAAGTTGCTACCAAGTGGCCAGGAGGCACTTGCTGATAATCTGTTAGGAGTCATGGAGTCTGATGTCATAAGGTTTCCTAATTGCACTGAAGCAATATGTTCTGCTTTCAAGTAAATCATCAGATTTTATTATTAGCACAAATTAATGAACAGCCTACCTGGCTACAGCAACTGATACTAGTAAATTAATAAGTCCAAATTTTCTCCTACATGGTTTTCATGCAGGGAAAATATTCCATGTGATATTCGGTATGTACCAGTATGAGGCATTTTAAAGATCCTGATCCTCCAGAATTTATACCTCTTAGTAAAAATCTCAAAAATAAAAACTGGGGGCTTTAAGCTGTCAGTAGTAAAATTGATTTTGTTTCTTTGATAATATATATTTACTAATCAACATTTGCTAAGTCTGCCTTTGCGTGTCTTTGTTATGGGTTTGCTTTTTGGTTTTTGTTTGGGTTTTTTGTTAAAGCATATTTTTGTCTATGTTTATGATAATAAATCACCTTCTCTTTTTGAGACAAAAAAAGTAATTGAAACCTCCATCCACATGCGGTACCTTCCTGGAAAAGTAACATATTTGAAGAACCCTCTCCAGCTCCACTTTTGTTAAGATAACAGCAAGTTGTAACAGGCATTCCTGAACGGTGGTGTCGGTTTTAGAGCTCCTACCCATCTTTCCCGTGGCAGCCATGGTAGACTCCTCAAAACCACCCAGATCCGGCATGCTCTTCACCTTATGAGCAGTTGATGGGATTTGGTGCTGGTGATGCTGCCTCATTTAGGCAAGTTCTGGCTTTCATTGCTTGTGCTGCTGATTGTCCTCTACCTTGAGGTAGAAAGGCAGAAATAGTTGGTAGTAGAAGAGAGAGGTTGCATGAAGTACCAAAACTGGCTTGTTCTGCAAGACATAAATTCAGAGACTTCAGCTACACTTCCTAAATTGCCATTGCAGCATAAGGTGATAAATTTAATGAGTAGTTATTAAGTGGGAGATCAACAAGATTTTATATGAAGTATTCTTTAAAAAATTTCTGGAATGCTCTGAGATTTTTCAGGGGAGTGGAAAAAATTGGTAGGATGTTTCCTAGTTCATCCTAGAGGACTGCTGGCAAAGCAGCTCCTTGCCATTTCAGTGAACTGCTTGGAATGTGCTGAGGACATTTCCAGTTTAACTGGGTAGAAGTATACCGAATACATTGCTGTTAAGTAGATGGGTTTAAGGAATCTTTTTTTGAAATTGTGTGATTCAAGGTTTCACAAACATAGACAGGTATGAAAGAATTTCATAGCTTACTGCAACAAATTATATGAAATAAAAAAACCACAAGAATGTGTCTAAAAATAACTAGTGAAAGGTATGTAAAACCCTGTATGTTATGAAGAGACATAATTACAATAATAATGCTTCCTCTAGGTGTGATTCATGAAAGTCTGTTTTGCTGATTTAAATAACAAAGAAATTATTCTTCAGCTTAGGTCTCGCAGTCCCATTAGGAAAGGGCTGCCAGGTCTGCCTGTATAAATCCAAGTTATCTCTTGCTTTTTAATGACACACACTCTGTACATTCAGAGTAAGATTTGCAATCCCAAAATTACTTGAAACACCAGCATCAGTCTGTACACAGCTGAGCTAAAATCTATTTTGTCACATTTTGTATTCCTGTGGCACTTGAGAAAATAATTTAATTGCTGTGCACACAGGAATTTGTGCATTGCTTTTGAATGTGCATTACTAATTCTGTCTGTATTCTGTATAAGTGACTATTAGTAAGTTTGCTACTCAGCTGTATTCACAGCAGACTGCTGTCTATTTCAGGGGGGTTGGGAGTGCCAGCTGCCTATCACAGTATGAGAGAGCAAGCTCTGAATATTCCCAGCTGAAGTCAATAAAAGCCTTAGGGATACAACGCCCTCTCCAGATAGCTTGTATACAGGAGTTGAGAAAACTGGTCTGAACCTGTTTGTATCCATTTTACTGGGTAAAATTATATGGCATAAATGCAAGATAATAATTTAGTTTCTTTAATATTCTGTAGGGTGATAGAAGGACAAGAAGGCTGTAGGGTTTGGGTTTTTTTAAACCAAACCAATATAGTGTAATAACAAATTAGCAAGTGCTCATATTTTTTAATGATAGCTATTAAATCACACTCAAAAGCGTTAGTTTATGTACAGTCAGTAGAGACCCCATGGAGTATTTGCTGGATCACTCTCAGTACAGGTAATGCATGATAAACAGGCAATACAATCTTTTCTTCATTAACCAAATTCTTTGTGACAGGTGGCCCTTAGCTATGATCTAGCTTTTCATACTAAGCAGATCTCTGAAGCAATTCCTAATAACTGCAGTTGTCACAATCCCTAAAACAGGACCATTTGGTACGAGAGGTTCTCAAGCTGGGGTGGCTCTGGTTTGCCAGTGGGACAACCCACTGGCAGTACGAAGGAGGTGCACCCACCAGATAAGACTTCAGTCCTTTGCTCCAGTGCACAGTTGTTCCCCTGCTTCACATTGATTTCTGTTCTGCCTTTTCCTGCCGCTACACCGGTCTCCTGGGCATGCTGTAGGCAGTAGTCTTAATAACCAGCGCACATGTTCTGCCTAGTTTACTAATAATTTACAGCAATTTGTAGCCTGTTAGTATAATAAATTTCGGCAACACTGTTGACACAAGTTGTTATCGTGTATAAACGGCTGTGCTTTGATAAATGAATGCAGAATGTTCTTTTAAAAGTGCACCGTGTTGCTTCAGAGCATATGCTTCTTATTACGGACATATTTCCAACTGAACAAGAATGAAACCCTGCACTTGGGGATTTCTGCGTATGGGTGAGCAAGGCAGGAAGATGCTCTCAATAATTTGAAAGACATATCTTCTTACTCTAATTTCAGTCTTCTGATGTGTCATAAAATTGACTGAGTTTATACAGAAACCAGGCAACTGTCTCCTGGTTTCAAAGTACGTGGATTTATCGTAGAAATTTTTGGATAGCCCTACTGGTGTGCTGCCCTTTACTTGAAAGATCCAGCAGCATTTTCTATGTGTTATCAGAAATGCCTTTGGTTAATGTTATACACACGGTGTAAGTTAGGTACTTTTCCTTGCACTGCATATTTCTTGCTAACAAGAGTAAGGAAGCAACAGAAATCATTTTGAGGTTTTACATCATTAGGTCTTTTATCTGTACTGTATCCTATATAATTCAAGATTAATGTTTTGGATAAAGAGTTTGTTCCTACTAGTTAATGGATGACAGAGTTGATTACCCATTAGCGTGATTCCCACAGTATAACACATCATTTGCACAGCAGAAAGAAGATATTTTAACCTATTAATCCATGCAAAGAGGACAAAGGACTTTCTTTTTATTATATTAAACTCATTCTTTGTAATCAATATTTCTCTTCTAAGAATTTCTGTTTGGTAGAAGTTGTATTTTCTGAAAAACAAAAAAAGAAGTCGTTACCGTTTACTTTGCTTTTTTAATGGCTTTCTTGCTTTTAATTATACTGGGTACCTCTTTCAAGCCTCATGCTGTTTAATTTTAAAAGCTAAAATATCACCATGCCTGCTATACAATATGCAGGCCTTTGTCATGCTTTTATGGTCAGATGCCTTCCTGTATTATATGTGAAATAATAATTCGTCTCTTTAAATAACTTCATGCTCTTACCCACCTCTCACTCTACCACAAAGAGAAAATAAACAAAGCTTTAGAAAATATTATGAAATAATAAAATCCATATGATGGTAAAATATTAGCAGGGCAATGACCTTTGTCTGGAAACTTCACCGTCATCACATTAGTTTTTGCGTTCGTTTCTCTCCAACATGTCAGAGTTGCATATGAAATCTTGGTTATGTTACAAAAATACCGTAGGGTAGAAAGAATGGTTTCACAAACTGATCTGAATCTGCACAGACAAGTTTTGAAAGATATTAGAGGCTTTTCAAGGATGCAGGGCTGTTTCTTTAGAGCATGCCGCTGCCCCGTGGATGCAGCGTGTTTGGCTCCCAGCTAAGTTGTGCTTGGCAGGAGGGGAGGTTCGTGTTATCGGCAATCCCGCCATGGAGGGAGGCAGGACTGCCTGGAAAGAGGGCTAACCCCCAACAGTGGAAGGTGGCTGTGTTACAGCTCTGCTTCTCTTTCCAATGCCCTGTATTACTTTTATTCTGCACTTTCCCTTCCATCTCTATCCCCACCCCAACATTTTCCTCAGCTTATACTAGGAAAATACTGAAGGTCTGCGATTTAAATGCATTGTAAATGCCCTCCCGAGGGAGAGGTTTTTTGCTATTGCCTCCACGTAGGCTATTTGATCTCTCCTTCACCGTAGTATCTGAGGAACATATTGACTGTGCCTACGTGGTAGAGCACCGCTCCACAGTCCTTGCACCTCCATTGTGCAAACCAGGGCACCTCTGGAGAGAAACTGCAGCTCCCTCCCAGAGGGAGCCTGGGGACAAATACATGCCAGAATACACCTACTTCATTGCACAAATTCAACGATTATGTGAATGATCATATTCAGCAGTGATGGATAAGACACCGTATACTGAATGTGCAGGATGCTTCACTTTGTTTCTTGGGACTTGAGCTGTTAAAAATTGTATCAGTATATGCTGAAATGACTCTTATTTCTGTTGATGTCAGTGGAATCACAATTATGTTGTGGACAGAGCTGGTTTTGCCCATGCATCTTTTGCTTTCTTTCTAAATGTAAAATTATTCTTGGGATTTGGAAGATTTGGGCACATTTCTGAAATGCCTGTTTTTACTGATCATTATGTATTCCTTTTAAATGCCTGACCCCTGTAATATATTTGCAGGTAAACCAGTTATGATTGTTACTGAATATATGGAAAATGGTTCCTTGGACAGCTTCCTACGGGTAAGTGCAATAGAGAACTACGTGGTGCAAGACTGGCTCTTGTTCTGAATTTGTTACGAATTTGCTGCCACTGTACTCTAATCCATCATCAGCTTTTGTTGCTTGATATTTCATTATTTCCATTTGGGTTTGCGTGCATTGTGATGTGTTCAGAAAGCCAGGTAGGGGTCTGCTAGTCCATTTTGACTGCTTGCAGCAAGTATTATTCCAAAATGAAGAACGTTTTTGTTTTATTAGTATGTCACATCAATAAAAAAACCAAACTAAAACAAAACAGCATTCTGGCACACAAAAATGGAAATTGTTTTTCTGAGGGCTGAATTACTACCGTAACGCAGTCGTGCTTATTGGTTGGCAGCCTGTATGTCTTACCAAGCGATTTCAAAAGTGAACAGATTTGTGGAAATTTTATCAGTAAACCAATAGTACTGAGCCAAGAGCCGTTTCCCTAAATATGAAAAGTTTAGGGAATAACCCCATGCCTGAGGGTGTTTGAAATGTTTTGCTAGCAAACTTTATTGGCCTATTTTCTTTCCCCAATCTTAGACATACTAATACTGTTGTTGATTTATCTTTGTTTTCTGTCAAAGTTGGTAGTGAGCCTAAAAAAATGTGAACGCTCCCTGTGTCACCAAGATTTACTTGTGGCAAAACAAGAAGTGTAGCAGAAATGAAATCCCATCTGAGGGGAAACACTAGTTTAATTTGTTAGGGCAAACTCAGCCATGGCTGGGAGACTGCTTTGGTTCTGCCACGGTTGAATGACATTATCCCCCAAATTCATAACACTCAACTAGATGTTTAACCCCGAAAAGGGATATATCGTCAACCTTGGTTTCAGTATGTACTATATATGTTATGATGTTCACTGGAGCATGTAAAGTATGTATAAATAATGTGTCAGTATATCTGAATGAAATATATCTGTACTGAACTATATACATATTGTTTAGGCTGAAAATCCTTGAAGAAAGCTCTGAGGAAAGAGAATAATTTCTGACTGTACAAAACAGTTGTTCAGCTTGTTCGTTCATTTGAGTGTGGGGTTTTGGGGAGGGGGTTACTACTGTTTTGTGGAAACATAGATAAGAACCTTGTGACTCATTAATATCACAGGCAACTCAGGCCATGTAACCCTTTTTATAAATGTTTTTTAAAACTAGTTAACTAGTTAGTTTGCTTTCCCCATTGCCATTGAAAGGCTATGTGAACGTCTCATTCCTTTCATGGTTAGAAACCTTCTGATTTCTAGCTAAATCTTTTGCAGGGTCTATATAGATCCTCTTGTGTTGGCTCTAGTTAAAGAAGGTTTCCTAACAGGGAACTGTTGAGGGTCTTCCATAATAACGAATTTCTTCGTGAGGGGGAATACTGAGAGGCTATTTAAGCATCCACTGTGACATATATTTGTCTCATGTTTACAGTGCTAATATTGCCCCTAAGTATATTAATCAAAAATGAAATGAATGCAATCAGTCTTGCAGACTGATTCATGTGAGCTCACCCCACATGGCAGAGCCAGCTCCCATGTATTTAATAAAATTCTGCAAGAAGCAGCAGGAAGAGCTGGAGAGCTGCCCATAATGATACATTTACAGCACTGGGGGATCCATTTGAGAGCAGCACTAGGACGTGCTGTTGTCCTGTCGTCTATGTATCCATTTATCAATATCAAAGCTAGATGTTAACAAACAGCACTAGTAAGAGCTGGGAGATTTAAAACATGTGTCTAGAAGTAGACAATTAGAAATATATGCAACTATTTATTTCTAAGCTAAGTCACAATGTGTTTAAGTGATTTTTGTGTTCCTGAAGTTGAAAATTTTGAGGAATGAGTTTAAATTTAATGGAATTTGAAAGCCACTGAATCAGATCAACATTTGCTTTTGTTAAAAAAATGCTTGTGTAATAGAAAACCTTCATTAGTCCATTGGGTCAGGCTGGGATTTTCAGTAACAATTCCTATGGCCTTTCAGAGAAGTTGGGCAGCTCTTTCCCTAATGTCCTGACACTCCAGTCTCATGAGTACACACAACTTAGATTTATGTACTGCTTTCACACAGGTCCCATCTAGGAAATTAAAATTCTGATGACAGCAAGGGTGGGAAAAATGAATTTTTATCTGAATTGAAAATCTGTCCCCTTCCCTCAGCTGATTGGGAGATTATCCTCCGCAGATCAAAGTAGTTCCATGTGTGGCATTTAAATCGTGACCCCTGACTCACGAGCTCTTCAGCTGAGGAGCTTCCAGGGTCTTTATCAAAAATTCTGTGCAAGGAGGAACGTGTCATTTCAGAGACTGTTCATTTCAAATGTTTTCCAGAAACATGATGCCCAGTTCACAGTCATCCAGCTAGTAGGCATGCTTCGAGGGATCGCATCTGGCATGAAATATTTGTCAGATATGGGTTACGTCCATCGAGATCTAGCTGCTCGTAATATCCTCATCAATAGTAACTTGGTATGCAAAGTCTCTGATTTTGGTCTCTCTCGTGTACTGGAAGACGACCCAGAAGCTGCTTACACCACAAGGGTGAGTTTCTGTGTTCGTTTATCCTTTTAAAATCCTTGTTGGTTGTGGCAAAGTTAAACTGAAATCTGAGGGAGTCCCTGAGGCTTATACTCTGTATTGCAGAGACCATCCAGTCTTGCATGCCCAGACAGGTTCAATAAACCATATGCTCATCAGAGCTATTTTTTAATCCCTGTCTCAGAGAAGATAAAAGGCAAAAAAACATGGTTTCTGTTGGTAGATTATTTTTCTTAAAGTATGCAAAATTCATGGTTCAGTTTCTTTCTGCTGGGTGTGTAAAGGAGTGAATACCACAATTAAGGCCTCAGTTGATTTGGCACACAATAACATAAGACTTCATGCGTGCCTTGAGCAGGTTTTGTTACGCTGCTGATTTAGCTCCCACCCAGTAAAAAAAATCCTACCCAGCAATAATTTGTCTGAATGGAGCATACTGATATCACTGTTCTGCAAGGGTGTATCAGTTATACCTGCTGTTGTACCCCTAACTGAGTAAAAACTTGAGTAAAACAACAAAAAAAGAAATCTTGCTTAACAATGTAATAAGCCTCCTGTACTTTCTCCTTCTTATATCATATATAGAAAGTGGTACCTGTCTTTTGGAGATGTAATGATATCAAGGAGGAGACTTACTTCTGACTGTTTTGTCCTGAGATAGAGAAGCTTTTATCAGATTGGGGACTGCCCATAGTGTCAGCTGCTGCTTGTTTCTTTTCTGGATTTCATCCTGCTTGAAAAGCTACCTGGAAGCTACACTGTTGACTTAGAGCCTTAGCAAAGCCACAGTGTCTTCTAAATACAGCTTTGCTGCACATCTTGCTCTCAGTTGAATAAGACTTCTGTTTTATTGTGGAAACCTTGAAGGCATATATTTAGCTTTGTGTATGTAGTTATTACACTGGGATGTCTGGTTGTTGACTTTGATCCTATTGCAAGTAGATTTTATTAACTTCAGAAAAAGTGGCATTCATATCCCGTATCTTAGGTGAAATTTGCAGTGATGCCTAGTAGTTGTCACCACTTCACTGTACAAACCTGATTAGAGTAGAATGTAACAGCAAAATCTTAATGTGGGTTTTCTAGGGCTTCCTTCATTCCTGATCACTGACAGGAGCAATTAATTGTTGTGGTAGTTGTGCATGCGATCTTCTTCTCGATTGAAATAAAATAACATGTGACAAATGAGTAAAGAAAACCTAGCTGTTTTCTTAAACATTATATATACATTATATACACATACATTTATAGATATGTATTTATCAATCATACCTTCATAACTTACCAGGCATAAAGAGTCTATTTTTTACTTGACCTTTCAGTGCTTTCTTTGACCTCTGATAAGCTTTGGCATGTTGGTAGAAATATGCAGTATATACCACTTCAGAAAACTGTCTGCAGAGATCTCTCATAGTTAATATAAAGAGACATTAGTAGGATAAAGTAGTTTTCATGCTCAGTATAGGTTCAGCACTCATAAGTAAATATTAATATAATGCAAGAGTTCCTCAAGAGAAAATTGTCTGTAGTTCAGCCAGAGGTGTATTGCCATGTCAGATATGCTTGCCTGCCCTCTTCTTAAAAACTCCTGTGAAAGTAATGGGTGTTACTGTCCCTGAGGTAAACAGTTTTAGATATAGTATTTATCTAGTCTCATATTTAACCTTCCTCCCCCAGGATGTACTTTTGCAAGCTAAGGCAATTACTCTGTGTCCTAACACCACTGCCCATAGGCAGGTGATCAATCTCCCCTTTAAAGCAGCTGCTTACATGCATGGGGATGGCTGTCGTCTTCACACGCATCCCTCCATTCTTTTATTTTTTAAGCAATTTTTCCAAACTTACTGTTCTCACTGGTCTCCTTCAGATTCTTTTCAACTTAACTACATTTTCCTTAAACGTGAAGCCCAAAACGAGTTACTAATCCCCAGCACCAAGCATAGCATATTTATCTCACGTTTCTTACACATGCCCTTTCTGTTAATATCTCCACGGATGAGAAGTCTCTATTCCTCCTCCCACCCCCAGCATGGTTGGCTCATGCTCTTCTTCTCAGACACATACTTCTGCCAGGCTTTGAAGTTCAA
Source organism: Aquila spilogaster (assembly GCA_024606505.1). NCBI lineage: Eukaryota > Metazoa > Chordata > Aves > Accipitriformes > Accipitridae > Aquila > Aquila spilogaster. The sequence continues at coordinate 18,237,560 of JANHGO010000072.1, forward strand.
TTCTCTTATTCCAAAAATCATCTGGGCATGCAAACTAATTTATAATTTAGTAATGGCATTTTGTGTACTCGCATTAAGAGCGGAAGATACCTTTAAGTCCTAGTTAACTTAGATGAAAAGGTTGTATAGGGAGGAAAAATTAGCTCCCCATCAAACTGCATAGCACACAGCTTTATAAGGGAAGCACACTTCCCTGAAAATGAAGAGTACATCAGTGACTTATATCTGCAGGTGGCTAGGACAAACCAAGGCATCGGTGTTTCTGGCCAATGTTACATGTGAATTTCCTATGGCCAACTGCAGTGTTGATTTTTTTTTTCTTCCTCTCCTTCTGCCACTTATTTTCTAAGCCTACCTGCCTATTTACATTTAGATAGTGAAATCAGATGGAAAGAAACTATTTTGTGAAGTGTAATCATCTATGTTCAGTAAACTCCATCTGGCATTTATGGTGCATATGCAAACTGCTGCAGGAAGATGCTCAGATAATTAAAACCTTCAAATACAACCTAGGACAAATCTGATTTCCTTCAAAAGTAGTTGTTGAATATACCTCTGCCCCACCTTGACTCTGAGAGAAGGACAAGGCTATTTGCTCTTCATCTTTTTGCTCAGGTTTCCTTTGAAGTGAATCTTGTATACATGTCCAGGTAGTGTGTCCCTGGGGTATATTTGATCCTCAGCTTAAAAAACTGGGGAGCACAAGTGTGAACCACATCTGCAGTCCACTGGTGGAAAGCTGGGCAGTTTATGTTCCTGCTGCTTAGTCATATCTCAAAACACAGGACCATTTCCTAGGCTACTCCTAGTGCGTTTTGCAAGCACTAATTCTAGAATTATGGAATTGTAGAATAGTTTGGGTTGGAAGGCAACTTTAAAGGTCATCTAGTCCAACCCCCCTGCAATGAGCAGGGACATCTTCAACTAGATCAGGTTGCTCAGAGCCCCACACAACCTGGCCTTGAATGTTTCCAGGGATGGGGCATCCACCACCTCTGGGCAACCTGTTCTAGTGTTTCACCACCCTCATTGTAAAACATTTCTTCCTTATATCTAGTCTGACTCTACCCTCTGTTAGTTTAAAACCATTACCCCTTGTCCTATTGCTACTGGCCCTACCAAAAAGTCTCTCTCCGTCTTTCTTATAAGCCCCCTTTAAGTACTAAAAGGCTGCAATAAGGTCTCTGTTGGAGTCTTCTCTTCTCCAGGCTGAACAACACAAACTCTTTCAGCCTTTCCTCATAGGAGAGGTGTTCCAGCCCTCTCACAATTTTTGTGGCCCTCCTCTGGACCTGCTCCAGCAGGTCCATGTCTTTCCTGCGCTGAGGACCCCAGAACTGGACGCAGTACTGCAGGTGGGGTCTCGCCAGAGCGGAGCAGAGGGGCAGAATCACCTCCCTCAACCTGCTGGCCATGCTCCTCTTGATGCAGCCCAGGATACAGCTGGCTTTCTGGGCTGTGAAAGTACATTGGCAGCTCATTTCCAGCTTTTCGTCCACCAGTAACCCCCATATGACAAAACCAAGACAAAAATATGCCACTGTTTAAAATAATGACATCATCCCAAACAATTTAATGCCTTTACAACTAAAGGATGAAAACTACTCAGTAAGATCTTTCAAAAGAGGCATCCAAATTATATTATGTTATTAAATCCAAATTATAACCGCAATTCCAAACATTCAAACAGTAAAGAGTGCATATTATATTAATGGGTAGAGAGTTTTGCCTCCCTTCCACTGCTTCCCACTCCCAGTTCTTCATTTAGAATCAGTGGTACTAGGGAAATTTATAGAGTTAGCTGCGAAGATAGATGTTTTATCTATTTAGCCTCCTCTTTTACCTCTATTTTCTGCCTGTAAATGTCAAAGCCTAAGAACGATTCCATTGCTTTAATTCATCATTGCAATTCAGGATTGGTCTGCCCCCAAGAAGCCCAGTCAGCCCTTCAGGCTTTCAATACACACCACTGACTAGGTGAAATTTTATGTTGTCCTGTTCTCAGCAGCTGTGTCTGAAGCTTTGCATAAAGAATATGAATGTGTATCCTTTTTTATATCAATAATGTATGTATCCCTTTATATATTAATACATAATCTGTGATATTCATGCTATTGTACAAGAGCTCGGAAAGATAATGTGAAGATCACAGGTGCATATGTGAAATACAGGGAATCAGGAGTTGTAAGAAAACTTTGCTACCTGACAGGGTCATTTTTTACCTCCTGAATTATTGTCGCTGACTCGATACCACAAAAAGCCTTCGGCAACCTGTGGTCTGCCTGCTTATAGAAGCAGAAGCCAGCATGTGAATCAGGCTGACTGGATTATTTTTTTTATGGAGTCTTTGTGCCAGAGGGGATGTACTGTAATTATCTACATTCTCCGTACCTATTCACTTTTAATTGAAAGGCCAAGACTGTATTAAAATTGTCATTGTCAAATTGATCTTTATTATTCTTATTATTTTTAGATGTCTGTATGACAAGTGGGTGGACTAATGATACGGTGTGAACTGGAAGTAAATTTAAGCCATCACACGTGTAGAGGGACTGTAATTACATCTCTCAAAAGCATAATATTTGGGTAATCAGTAGACGAACTTTGACTATTTAAGCGCATAGCTGGATACATCACTGGTGTTCATGGCATTTCAATGTAAAACACTGTCCAGTTATTATATTTGCATGGATAACTTCTCATTAAAACTACATCACTTCAAAAAATACTGTGCTTTGATAGCAAGTATTCTGGTAGCGTGTGCCCCCATGTAACAGTGCTGGAGCAGGGAGTGCATGGCAAGGCACTGCTCCGTTGTGTGCCACAGGGAAGGGCACAGAGGTCCTCCTGCACACATTATTGCAACTGGTGCTTGACAGAAATTTGTCGTGGTTTGTTTGTTTCCTATATATGCAAAAACATGGTAATACAGTTGGAGTATATTGAAGGGAGTGCTAAAAAAGGAAACAAAACCCCACGAATTCTCTTGCCTGATAAGTGCGAGGGACAGAAACAGTGTTCTGTTATAATTTACCACTCAAGAAGGAGATAATGTAAAGATAAAATATTAATTAGTAATGGATGAACAAGTAGCATCAGGTAATTTTCAGGTGCTTAAGAGGGTAAGTCAGGCTCATCTCACTCACATGAAACCATCTTGTTCTGTACCAGTAAGATATCTCCTGAACTAGCCTAAGTCATCATGTAATGAATTAATGTCAGGCTTTTACCTTCAGGTTTTCCTGTGAAGTTCTTCTAATAATTCTGTTAGAATCCATTTTTCTTGATTCTCCTCTCCCCAGGCCTGTGGCTTAGGTGCCTGTGGCAGTCACCCTGTAACAGATTATAAATCAGAATATTGGAATGGGTTATGAAGGCCTGGAAACAGCTGCCTTGTGCTGGAGTGCCAGACGTGCTAGAAATAAATTGAGGACTTCATTGACTTTAGATGAATTATGCTGAACGGCCAGATACTGTAGGAATCACAGCTCCATCTAGAGCAGATAAAACTTTCGGTTACTGCTGGCTCACTAATTTCAAACCCCAAGAGTGGTTCTCTGATGTAGACTGCCTGGGATTTTGAGCTGCAGTAACAAACTCCTACAATTTCTAATACTAATGCTTTCTTTCTACTCAGATCCAGGTGGCTTATTTGGCTTCATGATGAGCATGCCCTTAAAGGGAGACCATGACAAAAATGTATAAAACTTGTATTTATCTTCAGAAAGTAATCAGTAAATATATTACCAGTGGCTACTGATGCATGCACATGTAGATTTCTCTTTATAAGCCTGTATCAAATAAATTTGGGCAAACCTTTTTCCTAGGCATATCTATAATGATTTTTCATTTTACCAAGTTTGTCTAACATGTTCAGTCCCAGTAGTACTAATTTTGAAGGGTAGGAGCCCAGTAATACCAGCCAATAATACTAGAATTTCAGATTTTCCAGTGGAAGGTAAGCAACAGAGATAGCAGATAAAGAAGATTAAATTGCATGAAAGCCTAATGGACCTACACTAGATAATTAAAAAAAACCCAACAGGTAGGATTTCTTAGCACTTTCATCACAGCAGTTTACAGAGCAGGTATCACGATACACTTTTTAAATATCAGGAGACTGAGGCGGTAATATCAGGAAAGGGGGTAAAAAGCAAGAGACAAGTAAAGAAACAAGTATGGGAGCTTAGTTTTCCCAGCTCCAGCTCTGTGGTCTAGGAGCAAGTGTTTGTTTTAATTTATGCAAAAGTAAATTATGTAAGATATCTTTTGATCCTGGCAAAGGGTATTGCAAAGAATATCCTGATTTCTGGCAAAGTTGAAATGTGATATGTGTTCAAATTAGATCTGTATTTCTCAAAAATGGTGGAGAGAAGTGAAAAGGGATTTTCTAATGCTGAATGATCATGGAATTTCAAAGTAGACTTTTTGAATTACAGTAAGCCTTATAATTTTCAAAGCTAATAGCAATAGAAAACCATGCATTTAGTTTGAAATGACTTCTCAGATTTTCTGTATTTATTGATATTTGGACATCTGCTAAAATGTGAATGTTGCATAATCCTTTGGGGGGAATTGTTTTTGTGCTAAAATGCTTATTTGTCTAAAAAATATTTACCAGAACTTTGTTTTTTTGCTGTTCTTGCTCTTAAATTATTCAAAAAACAAGTCAACAAAGTCCCCTTTTAAATACAAAGAAAAGATTGACATTTTTATGACAAATTAGGGAGCAGAATAGCAAAATAGTAGTTTTACACTCTATTCAGTGGCAGTTGATTTCTTTTTTAGCTACATTTTAATGCTCTCCTTATTTTACACTCATTTATGGTAATGCTACATGTATCTGTAGGCTTGTATAGAGTTACAGCTGAGACTTAGCAAAGAAATTTGTTTCCTTGTAATAGAATCGAGGGTTGATGTACCTTCATTTTTCACTAAAACAAAGCCAGAACAACTTTGTTTTATTGAGTTTATAATCTTCCTTACCGTGCAATAAAGCAGTTCCCAAATGTTAAGAGACTAATTAATGTCATTTTGTGTAAACGTGTTTCTCCAATTGTATAACTGACTTTTTCCATAAGATTATAAAGGTGAAGACCTTCTATCAAATATGATATTTCCTGCCCTTGCCTAAAGTGCTCATGTTCTAGCCACGAGCACATTTCTCCATGTGACATCTGGCAATTATCTCTCTAGGGTTCTGCAAGAAGAGCTCCATTTTCGTATCTTAACATGAAATTTAGAAAGTGCGCCTGACACCACCCATGGAAATTCAGGTTTTTCAGAGTAATATTCTGAAAACGCCAAAATGATACTTCTGTGTTTCACAGAACCAGCCGCTATGCTGATGCAAGAACAACAACATAACTGCTCCCTGCCTTGAGGGCTTTCCTATGTGGCACGTCGTAGGTGTGTGTTCTGCCATCCCTCTATTCAAAAAGTAGCCGTAGCAATTGCTGGAGAGTGAGGCCGGGCCTGGCTAGGTTTCCACGAGCCCACTGACAGCGCCTAGCTCTGTACCTCAGCTTCTTTCGGATCGGATGGCACAGAAGGTCTCCTTCCCAGCAGCGCCGAGGCCTCCGGGCACAAGTGGGGGGATCAGCAGAGGTGAGAGGAGGCCTGGGCCTTGCCCGGGCTGGCAGTGCTGCCGAGGAAGCAACCAGGATCTACAAGAAGCTATCAGATGCCGCAAGGATCGACAGTTCCCTCTTTTACGTCTCCTCCTGGCCAGGAATTTGAAACATTTCGTCTCGAGTGGAACACCAGCGTCGCTCTGGCTCGGTCCCCGCTGGACACGCTGACCTGTGGGAGCGCTGGCAGGGGGATGGAGCTCAGAAGCCCCCACCGGCCACGGGGCAGGGTGGTGGCCCCTCAGGCCTGGGCTGCGGCAGCCCCACGAGCTGGGTGTTCGTTTCCAGACGCGGGCCACAGGGTCGGGTTCGATCTGTAGAAGTCCTCCGCAGTTTACGTTTCGGGTGGCGCGGAGGCAGTTCTGTCCTGGCAGGGGAGGTGGGCGGCGGGTCTGTGCCGGGAGGGCTGGCCTCCTCAGCAGGCAGCCCGGGCCTCCCCAGCCCGCTCCTGCGTGCTGGCGGGCAGCGGTCAGGCACCCGCGCCTTGCAGCTGCGCTGCGAGTCCGCGCGGTTTTGCGGGCGACTTCTGAGCCTGTGGGACGAGTGGGAGACGTTTGATTAGGAAGCTCTTTCTCTTCGCGGTGGTGGGGTTTTGTTTGTGTAAATTTAGGATATGGCTTTCCCCCAGCATTGACATTCTTTATTGGAAATCAAAGTTCACTCCACTAGTATGCGTAGAAAAAACATTGAAAAGGCGGGATTGGTTTCTTTATCATCCCCACATCTAAAAGTGTAAGTGGATTTGTTGTGAAAACACTAGGACACAGGAGAGCTTTTCTCGTTTCTTGGCTGTGTCTTGGACTCCCTGAGAGACCCTAGACATTTGTAAAGGGGGTATAATATTGCTTATCAATAGAGTATGAGGAAAAAAAAAAAAATCACTTTTGTGTTCTCAGTACTGTTATGGAGCAGCACTGGGAACTGTGAATAAACTTCTATTGAATAGAAAATACGATGTACTTTTTGAGACTAAAGAACATCATCTTACAGATTTTGAAGAGAGAGACATCAGGCTCTCCAGTCTGGCTTCTGTGACGAAACAGTGGTTTCAAATACTGCTATTTATTTCTATTCGTTGGTCCACAAGTATTGTCAAAATTCAGTGTTTACCTAGTTTTAAGGGTTGTGTGTGAAGTGAAGGTTTGTCTTTTGCTTAAGGTAGGGAGTCTGCTAGATAGGATGGGATCTGTAAAATCTGTATACCAAGATAGATTCCCTCTCTGACCTTTGCCAAGCCTCTAAGACATATCTAGTGACATTTTAGAGGTCTAAATTGTAGCCTGAGGCAGGCCTGCCTGTGTTGCTTATATTTAATCTCATTTGTGCAATATTTTCCATGAAACTGCAGATGCTTAGGCTTCAGTGTATTTAGGCTGTATTTAGGTTTCCAATTAACACTAATGTCCACATTTCTATTGTTAACCAAGCTAGTTAATCTAAAGCTGGTGAGCATATGGCTACCCTCAGTGCAGGTACACTTTATGGAAGTGTAGGCAGAGCATTAATATCTTTACATTTTATTTCTTGCTGGTTATTCAGTGGAAATAAGACCAATCCCTTCCCACGCAGGTTATTGTGAGGATAGAAGTATGGCTGTAGTATAATGGGGGTTGCAGAGGTACCTCAAATAGCTAGTCTAGTGTGAAATCTTCAGAATATATCCCTGTACGTGTTGTGCATCCCTGGAACTGGAAACAACTTCAAACTCTCACAGTTTTCTGTATTCAAATATATTCACTCCAAAATTACCTTAACTAACAAGTTTTGCACTGCTATCTTTTAGAACTTTGTTTTCTCATGTGTGACTCGCAAATCAGTCTTAAAAACCTGTGTCAAAGCTGGAACCATTGGAAATTGTCTCTTTCCTCTAATTCTCATCTTGCAGAAATTCAGCCTGAGGCTGCTTGTGTGCATTTTACTCATTTGACCTATGGCACCAAGTGGTGGCCGTAATCAGAGAGGGATGTTCCCCTAACTGCAATATTAATTGTAATGGTAGCTTTAATCCTTTTCAAGTTTACATCATTTATTGATGGCTTGCTTCTCTTGTAACCGTAAAAAATGTTTAAGACCACTTCCCCAGACGACATTTTTGCACTCTCCTCTCTGCACAGATGACCCCATCTGAATCTGTCTTTCTGTGACTGCCTCTGACGGCTTTGGGATGGGAAATTTGTCCATATGGTCCCACTCACTGCCTTGTGCAATTGGAGGGTTGGCATTAGTGAAAGAGACCAACATCATGGCCCCTCCTTTTCCTTGAATGTCCTGGAAAACATGGGGTGAAAACATGGTGAAACCATGCAGGTTCCACACAAACAGGGAATTCACTTGAAATGCCTGACAAATACCCACATCCAGCCCTCCCGTGCTGTGCAAAGGGATCTAGGATACAAGCAAGGACCTCATACTACCTTTTCCATCCTTAATGCTGTATGACTGTCCTATGAGTTTCCAAACATTTTATAACTGAAAATCAACCATACTTAACTTACCATTTATTATTATCTGTGCGTATTATGCTACACATAAATATGTATGTGTGCATATATGTATATATATGTACATGCTTACAGTAGATTTTGCATTATAATGTGTTTTACTCTCTAGAGTGTACAAGATGCTTTCATGACAAATGGTAATAGCATTTTCCAGCTTACGCTGGTTTTTACACCAATAGAATGATAATTGAGAATCTCAGACATAAAATAATCATGCAAAATGATATTCATTGTATTACAGTCAAATGGACTGGTTTATTTTGTTTCACTCCTAGGGGGGCAAGATTCCTATCCGATGGACATCACCAGAAGCCATTGCGTATCGGAAGTTCACATCAGCCAGTGATGCATGGAGCTATGGGATTGTTCTCTGGGAGGTGATGTCTTATGGAGAGAGACCATACTGGGAGATGTCCAACCAGGATGTGAGTATATTGTTATCTGAGTTACGTTCTCAAATAAAGGATCAAGCTGTGAAAGGAAGCGAAGCATAATGAAACCAGGTGGCTCTGAGTTTTTGATGTTGACATTGAATAAGATGTAGAAATGAAAATCTCAAAATCTCCCTGGTCAAGTAAAAGTTCTAATGAACTTAAAAAAAAAGCCAACAACTTTATAGCAGGGTATTTTGGACCTCTGAAGGAACATATTAGAGAATTTTATCATGCTGGTGGTTTTCTGTAGGATGATTCAAACAATTCCACTGCAATGAGGTCATTGCCTTTTACATTCCTTAGCTTATTGTTAGAAAACCCTCCCAAATTTCCGATGATCCCCTTTGGTTCCACTTGTATAATATTCTGTAGAAGTTTTCTGTAAATGTCAAATGCACAGAATAAATTGTTCTTGGCGCTTGTGAAAAAGAGAAGCAAAGCATTTCTACCAAGAGTTTAAAGAAACCAAAATACTTCTGGAAGTAATCAACTGGTAAAATAGAGAAGTAGAGTGATCTGATTAGAAGACTTCCAATACAGGCTTCTTTGCAACATTAGTAAACTATCCAAGCCTGCAATCCAAATGATTAATGGATCTCTCCCAGTATTTTTATAAGCAGCATAACATTTCCCCAAATAAGATTTTTATTATATCTGGTTTTGTTCTTTTTCTGTTGTTTTATTAATCCTAGATTTATTCCACATGAGTTACTTATGAACCGAATTTTCTTAGGTACAGTCAGTAACACAAATGGATTTTTCTGAGGGGTTGGTATGTATTGTTACTAGCACTAAATTAAAAAATCAGTAACATAGTTGTAGTCAGACATTTTCTATACTACTTTATGTTAAACAAGGAAAAAGAGAAGAAAACTTCTTTTCAAATGAGTACCTCTGGAACACAAGTCTCTGCAAAAAACTATGTATTTCTTTTAATTAGTCACAAACATTTTTTCTATTGTTTGTGGAGATTAATGAATCATTACGTAGGCTGATATACTAGTAGAATGCCTTTAATAACATCACATTAAAATCAGAAACAGAAGGATTAACCTATTTATGTGCCTCTGCTTCATGGCTGCTTAAACCATGGACTGTTTTCCTATCCCTGTTCTGATTCGGAGTAGTTTGTCCTGCTTTTGAATTAACTGATCCACATAAAAGAAAAAGATTATCAGAATATGGCTTTATAATTTTCTCCTTAGAATACATTGGGTTTTTACTCATGGTGCAGTAGATGCTGTAGGACTGATCAAGAGGTATTATACTCTAGTGAAAGTGTTGTATTACAAAACTTCATAAGAGTGTAAATTCTAGGCAATTTTTTTTTTGTCAATCTAGAAAAATGATAGACAATCTAGACAAATTTTGTCAATCTAGACAAACGATAAAAGAATTGGGCCTGCACTGCCCAGTAGGAAGTGTACCGTTATCCTCGTGCTAAGTTTTAAAAATATTTTCTGGCCCTGTGAGATCATCCACAAGACCTTCTATCTATCAGTTCAGGATATCCCGTGAGAGGGTAGGTTGGTTTTCTGCCCAGTGCAGTGTCCACTAGAGAGTGTGGAAAGCATGTGTTGCTAAGGGTGATCAGACGAGAGATATTCAAGACCTTTTGAAGTTTGGCATAGTTAAGCAAGCACCTTAATAACTGTAGCTATTGTTTATGGATTTAGTTCAATCAAGTGTGAGTTTTGGAGATCCTTTCTAGACTCTCACCTTCCTCAAAGTCACATACTGTATCTTAACTCCCCTTTATGTATGCCTAATTTACTGCCTGGTTTACTTTGCAGATAAACCAGCGGCATTGCATGACTAGACAATTAGTGAATAAACACATTTGTTTAAACACAGAATGTCCATGTTAATGTGGTTCACAGAACTGATAAAAACAAGTTAAGTGCCTTTAAGTTTTCAAAAACTTTTATCCTTGTGCAGGTGATTAAGGCTGTTGATGAAGGGTACCGCTTGCCACCTCCTATGGACTGCCCAGCTGCTTTGTATCAGCTGATGCTGGACTGTTGGCAGAAAGACAGAAACAACAGACCCAAGTTTGAGCAGATTGTCAGCATCCTGGATAAACTGATCCGTAATCCCAGCAGTCTGAAAATAATCACCAATGCGGCGGCAAGGTGACGTATTAGATCTTACATTGCATATAAATAAATGTCTTTGATTTCTTCATTTTCCATAGTTAGAATTTGTTTACTTTTGTTCACCCACTTCTTAAACTTTCAACTGCAGCTCTTTGTAATCTTGAAAGCTACAGAAATCTTCCTAACTATCCCTTTGGGAGAAGGATTTATTATTATTATTATTATTATTATTATTATTATTATTATTACTACTACTACTACTACTACTACTACTGTAATTTTTATTAATAATTTGCTATTATTTATTCAAATTGTGAAAAGCTGTTGTGCTAGGGTTATGAAACCCATTGTAAGATTTAGCAGAGGTTTGTGAGAAAAACACAGATGGCAGAGTTGGCCATCATGTGATCTTCCTTTTCCTTCTGACCTTAGGTGGTATTTTAAGCTCTTAGTGTTTCATAGGTTACAGCCATGTTCCTAAGTATCTTTCTTAATTGGGTCCAAACACATATCTTACACTCTTATGCTCTACTCTGACAAGTCACCTTAACTTTAATCGTATGAATAATCTTTTTGGTTTCAGTAGGAATCACAAACTGAAATGCACTTACATTCCTTGTTAGATCAATGCCTTAACTAGGAATTAATTTTCAACCTGTGCAATATTCCTAATTGCATTAAAAACAGTCATTTATAATCCCGGTTATTCAACGTGCTCTGGAACATCACTATGATGAGTTAAGAGTCATCTCATTGAGAGAGAGTAACTGAGGAGTGTGTTGACACCTAAGGGCATAATGAGAATGTGGTGAAAGAAGAGCTTTGGTTAAGTAGAGTTTAAGTGAATTGGTTTATATAATGCACAAAATATCATACTCTTACTGCAGTGATGTAAAAGATGTAAAATTACTTTTAGCATGAATGCTAATGCAAAATCCTCTGTCCAGAAAGCAGGCAGAGTCAGGGAGAAATGCACACTGCTCCTCTGCTTCTTCAGACCCAGGTCTTGGAGGGTGTTTCGGTGGGCAAGAGATCAGAGTCTGACACAAGGCAAGCTTCAAAAAGGAACACAGCAAAACTTTCCTTTCAGCCCTTTACTTGTAACATGGCACACTTCTCGCCATAGCAATCCAACAGGAAGGCACAGAAGGGAAATGGAGCTAAGGCAGTCAGAAGAACCACATTGATACTGCAGCCTGCTGTGCAGGTGACATGGACCTTGCCTCCTTTTTGCTGGCCCGTGGCATTGTGTTGCATCCTGAGCTAGAGGCTGGCCATTCTAATTACCTTCTACTGCCACTCCAGAGATGTGAAAAAGAAAGCAGAGATGGGAGGAGGAAGGCAGCCATACTAATGGGCTTTGTTTCTAAAAATAGAGAATGAGAGAAGACTGCTTGCATAGTAATTATGTTTCAATAATTTAATTGGTGAGCATTTAACACATAGTAAACCAACACACTTACAAAAGCAATTATTTCTGTTACCTGCCAGGTAACAGAAAACAAAAAAAAAACCCCAAAGTTTTTGGAAAAAAACCCAACTGTTTAAACACTACCTTCTCAGTCAAGCACATTTCTTCTAAACATCTTGCACCCCTATTTGGCAACTGATTGGTGCAAATTATTATTTTGTAGGGATATACTGCAGCAATCTGCTGAATAGGGGAGTTGGGAATCATGACTGTCATGTTTTGGTTTGGGGATTTGATTGCAGAAACCAGTGCTGCATATTTTGCATTCCAAACAGAAGCAAAATGTTCCTGTTTACTGTCCTTCCAATTAGGGAGTTGAACCACAGCAGAGCTGAAAACAATGTTGAACCGTTATTTCCAGTTACCTGTTCATAGCTAGTAAAAGCTGATATCCTCTAATGGAGACCAAATTCATTCTGAGTACTGTTTGCACCTGCTGGATTCTGCACAGAGCACCACAGTGCACCACAGTGCATTATTGCCCTCCTCCATCTCTCTCTTGCTCTCTTTGCTCTTATTCCATTATATGCTTTACTGGTGCAGGCAGCAGAGGCTACACATCCATACCACGATGCCATGCTCTCTGCTCATGGGACAGCCTGGGGAAGGAAGGAGGCTGCTATCATGGTAGGGGACTTCTCACAGCTGCTTTAGGTGAGCTCTCCGTAAAATGCTCCCCATGGCAGGCTGCTGCTTTGGCTTTGATATGGAGCATATTTCTGAGGAGGGGAATGTCAAAGGTGATTTTTATTCGCTCCTTCCCAATTACCTTTCTGCTGCTATGTCCTTGCATCCCTTGCATTCCCAAGCAGTGCAGTATCTCTCCCTCTCTGCAGCTTCTCACTCCCTGGTGACAGATGGGGGCTGTGGGGTCCGGGTGGTGGCTTAAACTTGAGTACAACCAAGATTTAGGTATGACAATGTGAGGGGTGCTGGGCAGTCCTATGCAGATTTGGAAATCTGTGATCACCCCCATGTAACCATTGCCAAAACTGACTATCTCAAACCTCAGACCTAGCTGAAAAGCTGCAGCCAGCTCCCCACCTGCTTCGTGCCCTGTAGAGAGGCACTGCTGGCAGGTAACGTGTGCTCCTTCTGCAGCGGGAGCCGGTGGTGCTGCTGGCCAGCGACTGAGTGCTGGAGGTCCAGCATCGCTTTCTGACAGACTGACAGAGAAAAATGAGAAGGCAGACTTAAAATGGGTTTGGGTCTTGCTGTAGCCTTACGTGCAGAAATATGTAACTGATACGAAAGGGCAGTGAGTCAGGGCAGCTCCTCAAGAAGGAGACGTGCACTCAGATCCCTGCCGGTACCCTTGTACTGTCAGCAGCCGGAGAGGGACAGGCATCGCTGCAGAGGTAAAGCACTCTGCGACTGATCCCTGAGGGCTCGGGGGATTACATCGGCTCAAATGGCTGCTTTCAGTTGTTATTTGAGGCTGTAGTACTCCTGCAGCATCTCTCCTCATATCCATAATAAGCAATGAATCTAAATTATAGAGGTCCCAGCTCTCTCTTACCCATGTCTGTGATGCTACTGGAAAAATGCTAAAACTTTATGCCCACCATATGCTCATAGGTGTTCAGAATATACTTAGTCAGGAAAAATGTTTAACCTGCCGATGTCTGTTGCAGATGCAAAGCCTATCTCTTCTTACAGATTTTAGGGCTGATGTTTGTTTAAAATAGTCACAGTGCTGTTGTATCCTATTTAAAAGCACATTGCTGGAGGTGCATACGATATCCCTGTCCTCTGGTACATTACTGTTAACTGACTTCAACTGAAGGATGTGCTTGACTATATGTCTGATTCCAGGCCGTAGCCCAGGCACGTTTTACATTAATACCTCATAGGAAAACAGGAGAGGAGTCAAAGCCTTCAATTCTCCATTTCCTTTTCAGTTTTCTATCCCTTCTGGCTGGCCACTCCATGGCATCTAGTAATTTCTTGATACCCAAGGGGATGTTTTTATCCTTATTGATCATTTCTTCACAGACTGTTCTACGTGCTTGTGAACCTTACATTGACAAAAGGTTTTTGTAACCTCAGCACAGCAAACGTTTCATAATACCTTTCCTGGTGTTGTGTTTCATCTCGAATTCACATGAAAATTCTTTTCCTATTCCTTGTAAAGTACATAGTATGGCTGATTTCTTTCTTACCTGTCAAAATTCACTTTTTCATCAGGTGGCCACCTTGTGCCTTTGCTAACAAGACCTGCACTGGTTATGGGCACATGGGTGTTTTGTGTCCTTTAGGCTGCCTGGAGTTACCTAGCTCTGTAAAGGGCTGTAGGAACAGAACTCAGTACACAAAAAGTTGTACAAGTCATGCAGTTTTCTAAAGCACATCCTCATGATATTTTTATTTGATTTATGTCTTGCTGTTCTTTCCTGTTTTCTGAGCATGATGTTCATTTTTATAACAGAGTCCTTAGGTTGTTTGGATATCTTTAGGGTGGAAGTGAGTTCATAGTTCTTCCAGTTTTGATCAAGTTCATTATTTTTCTTCTTGAGCTTATTATTTTTTAGTCCACTGTGTATTACTTCACATTTGTGAACACTTCATGCAGATACAAAGCAGATGGAAAGTCTTCTCAACTTGAGTGGGAGAGACAGAATCACTTCACCCACCTGCTAGCCAGTTGGTGAGGCTGTGGTCTGAAAGGACTTATTAGCTGTTGTTTCATTTGCATGGGAAAAAAATGTAACCCAAGAGTCACGCAACTGGAAATACTTTGTATACACTAAAAAACTTAATTGGACTCATAACCTTTCATTTTCTTTACCTGTTTATTTTTTTTTTCTCACTTATTTATATTTCTGATTTTTTTTTGTATTTGTATTTCTGATTCTGATCTTTTATATATATACATGTAATGATGGTTCTCTAGAGTTACAATGTATATTATCATTTTATGTATATGAACGTTACTCTTACACAGCCATTTAAAAATACATATTTAAAACGTAGTGTATGATTAGAAATATATTTAAAGCATTTCTGTGTCCTGAAGTGAATTAAGCTGTTGGAGGATAGTGTGACCTTGAGGTATAAGGGTTTGTGATATGGGATTCAGACAAGTCTTATGGAAGTTTTCCTGTAGTTGCTGTGTATATTCACATCTGTGACGTAGGTATGACTAAAGACACTTAGTCTTCATGAACCTGCTGTAAAACAGGAATAGCCGAGTTAATCCACAGCCTCTGCCAAGAAAAAGCATTTGAAAAAAATGGAAAAATGTTTCTAATTTCAACACATGAGTTTTAGAAGTTCTGAATTTCTGCCAGGTCTGTGACTGATTTCAAAACTGACAAGGAATCCACACAAAAAACTCAACTTGTTCTGTATTTGCTTTTGTTTATGTATAACCTTTTGGTAAAGTGAAAGTCAGTGTCAAGTATTGCTGCTGTTATTTCTTTATACTGCAAGCATATATTTAGGAGAGAAGGAAAGTATTACATTGCAAACAAGGGGAGAAAGCCACCTGAGAATTCAGGATATGACTTTAGTAAGTGGTCTGTAACCATTTTTTTGTGTGTTTCTAGCTGTATTAATAGCTATATCTAAGTGCAAGAATTGCAAGAATTTGTCTCATATATCCAATGCAGAAAATAAACACCTGATTGTCTTCCTTGTAAAAAAGATCATTATTTTACGAGTTGCTCAGAGTTAACAG
Organism: Aquila spilogaster; assembly: GCA_024606505.1. Classification (NCBI taxonomy): domain Eukaryota; kingdom Metazoa; phylum Chordata; class Aves; order Accipitriformes; family Accipitridae; genus Aquila; species Aquila spilogaster. The sequence continues at coordinate 18,253,371 of JANHGO010000072.1, forward strand.
CTGACAATTTTGTTAGTTTTGGGTCTTCATAGAAAATGCTATTTATTTTGCATTGCAAATTGAGAGGAGGATCTCAGAGGAGATTTTAATGGGATGTGTATCATTCAGTATCTTTATTCTCAGTTCATATCTAGCCCAAACTTCTAACATGGAAAGTCATTATGTCATCTTACTGCTTACGGGTAGTTCTGTAAAATTATCCAATGATTTTTGTCCACTTATTAATAAGATGCCAGTAGTGTGGTTTCAAACACATTTGTGAAACAGTTTTCAATTTGGAAATGCAGCTATCAAATGTTTTGCAAAATCTGTTGGTCCTCATTTTATTTTGGAAAATGTCAAAACATCATCCATTTCAAAGGCAGCTGCCTTATTGGGACTTTTAAAATTATTATTTTGTTTAGCTAACTTCTCTGCGTCTCTGAAAATTTAAATTACCTTCCTCACAGGAGGATTAATTAGCAAGTTTGCCCCAAATCTTTGAAGATGAAGGTGTTGCTTACAGGCTAACCAGCAGTCATTAATAGGATTCATCATCTGTTTCTTCTGGCATGGAGCTACTTTTAGTGTGAAATACATGGAAAAGACAGAGCATGTTGAACAAAGGCAGTAAGCTTCAGTAAAGCCATTTGATTTCATAAGCAGAGACAGGACACAAGGCTGGCTGCCTTGGACTTTGTAGATGACTCTTTCTGCTCTCCAAGCACTACTTGTTGCACCAGCCAGCCAAACTGCTTTCCAGTCAGTCCTTGGGTTTAAGATACCGTCAAAGAATTAAAAATCTGATTCTGTGTTCTTAAGTACAGAAGCTTCTGAAGCAAAGTTTTATTTTGTAATTTCAAGTATTCATTTTAGTCCACTAGTCCGCTCCAGGTAACATGATAAATGTTACGTGTTGCAAAATGCAGATTTCGGAATAGATGTACAAAGTGAAAAGCTGATTCAAAATAGGAAACCAAACCAGATTTTTGAAGAAATAATGCTGCTTACCAATATAAAAAGACATTTAAAATTATATTTATGCTAATTTCAAAATGAAGACGATCAAGCATGTTAACTATGCACCTTTTCTGTGCATAGAACTTAAATAAAATTTAACCCCAAATTTCTTTTTTTTAGAATGAGGTACCTCATCAAGCTTAGTCAAGGTATTCTTGATTTACAATAATGAATATGCAGCTTGAACTTACTCTTTGTGTTTATGAATGACAATTAAGTTGAATGGATAAAACCTCTTAAGATTTTATTGAAGGCTCTGGAACTGAAGTTTACAAAATATGTTTGCCTCCTTGGAACTCCACTCAGAGGCCTGAGACTGTATAATCCATGCTATTATACAAATTCCATACCTTCCATTAATTTCCAAGTTCCAATTCTGTGATGAGGAAGCAGCATGCCTGACTGTGGGAATAAAAAAATTTAAAAAAAAAATTTCATCTGTGAACAGTTATGTGGATTTTTCTTTAATCCCCACAATACATCTTTTTTGGTAATTCATGATACTATGTAACTGTATTTAAAAAAAAAAAAAAAAGCATTATTTCTGGATTGTACAGCAGCGTTGGATGGAGATTTGGTTTTATATGTCTCTTACGTGCTAGTAGTTGTCCATTTAAAATACGAGTTCTACAGCTATTGTTATAGCTAAGGCTAGAAAAACAAGAAAGCCACTTATTTGCAGAAAAAGCATAGCTGAAATTCTTTTAATATAATCCAGGAATTTAGGGGGGGGTCAGGGTCAGTTACTCTTCCTGATGAAAATACAAAAGTGTTCGAAAATGCATATGAATAATTCCTCATACATTCTTTCATGTGCTAGCAAGTTGTTTACAACCCTATCCTGATTTTCTTGAATTGGATGTGTTGTTTGAATTATTCACTGGAGTAATTTCCTTGAGCAGTTTTTGGATGACTTGTTATTTGTGAGCAGTTGATTGCAAGTGTTCGCTGCTAAACATGTGCTTTGTTGTCCGTCATTGTGGTGCTCTCACTGGTGTCAAGCGTAATATTTGCTCTCGAATGTCCGGAGGCATCATTTGCAATTTAAAATTAGAAGTTTGCTTCTCACAAAGTTTGTTTCCACTTAAAATCTGATGATTCAGTGGAAACTCCCTAGTATGCTAGCTTGGTAGGATATTTGTGAAAATTAAACTCAATAGGAGCAGTGAAGAGGTCAAATAAAAAATTCAGACTGCTCCATTATGCAGCATAATTCAAGCCCTGTTTTTACAATAGTATTTGCAATGAAACAACTATTTGTGTTGGCTGAACATTTTGTTGAAAAGTTCCCTTTTTTTGCCATTCAGGTCAGGAGGCTTCAGATGTTTGACATATATTGCTGACCTGCTGCAATATTGCTTGTTTGCTTCTCCCTGTTAGGAACTTCCAGGCTGGAGGGCTGAGGGAAGGAGATTTGGGTTTTACTTGGAGCGTTTCAGAGAGGGCTTACGCTTTGTGGTTGTCCAGGCATTAACAACAGGGTTCTGGTTTGGCCAAATACTGCATAATGCAAGCCTACATGTGAATTTTTAGCCTCCTTCAAAACCCAGCAACAATATAATCCGTGTCCTAAAATGGACTGCTTGCTCTAAAAGAATTCAAGTAATGTAAGCCTACAATGCTAGCCCTCTAACTGAAGTCTGTTAAGCATAAAATAGTGAATTTATGGAAGGGAGAAAAACTTAACTACAAATCACAAAGAAAAATGGAAGATTACAGTAAATTATACTCCTTGGTGTCTAATCATAGTTTGGGTTGTGCGGGGAATCCAGGAGTTAGACTGAGAAGATTTTTAGGGACTTCAGTTAGTTAGCATGCTAGAGACAGAGAAGCCCTATTTTCACCTGACTTTTCCAGCAGTCATTAATACCGTGCCTGAGGCAGACACGAATCAGCCATTGTTCCTTCCAAGTTAAAAGTTGCTGGGGCTTACCGTTAACAGAGACAGTAAAACATCTATTTGCAGTTTCGCACCTCTAATTTGACTCTGCTAGTGAAACTCAGACAAGAATTCACAGCAGACCTAGTTGGGTACTGTATAATTTAAATAGTAATGCAGCCAGATCAGCGGGTGGCCTGATCGTGAGCGTTTGCTGTTTACTGTGATTCCGAGGGATTTTGTTCTGCTGTTCAGCTCGATGTGCCGGGTTTACAACGTGAAGCCCTCGTTAGCGTTAATGGCAATTCTGTGCTGGAAATGCTGGAAAAAGAAACTGCATGGAGCCGTTGCGTGATGCTGCGAATGCTATAGCAAAAGCCTAGAAATTTACAGCACAGCCAAATGTGAGATGTAAGGGCAAGTCATACACAGCAAATGGTAGATGCAAAGAGCCAGAAAAGCATTTTAAGAGCTCTCTGAGGCATTTTTCTCTCCCTCTTGACTGTCCTAACAGTAATGACTGGTTGCCATTAAGGGTCTGTCTCTGGGCCAGCTACGAATCCCAGGAAATGGCTGCGTGACGTTACTTCTGCAGTTTAAAAAGCACAGCTTAAGCTATATTATAAGAAAAAGAAAACCATTTCAGCAACGTGCTGGTATTTTTTGCCTTCAGTGGATTGGTGGTGGGAAAAAGTAAATTGAGGAGCATTGATACACCCAGGAGTATGATTCGTTACCCCACCAGGATGCTGAAAAGATATAAGCCCCTTGAAAAGCATGTTCTGAGGGGCAGCTAAAGGAGGAGGGAAGACTGGAGGACTGACCTATGGGGCAGTTGAAATTTTATTTGCTCATTATCCTGGAGGAAGCTGTGGTAAGTTTTTTTGCCAACAGGCAACATGGAGCTAGAAAATAAGAAGTCCAAGATGACATTTAGAGAGTTGTATCATTTTGCAGCATCAGCCTCACCTGCATTCTTCTCCCCGTTGGCTATTTGTATTACCCCTCTTCATTTCTCCAGCTCTCTTTTGACTTCAAAGAGAGTAGTCACAACCTGCTTATTCTTACAGTGTGCAAGTGTGCTATGAAGCCCCTTGAGAAAAGCAAATATGCCACCCTAAGAGGTGAATTGTATTTTCGGGACTAAGTTACAAATTTTGCTAAGAGTACTTTAAAAATGGGCATGAAGAGGTGGAACTCCAAAAATTCTTATCTTTAAGGTCCAGGGATAATCAAATAAACACAATGACTCTACTTCTTGGCATGTCATTTATTTACTGGTCTTCTGTTGATACACATGTAAACTTATGATTCTGCTTGCTGTAGAAGGTAGAACTAAAATTTGCTTTCTATGCCAGCTTTTGTTTTTCGGTTTATTTTTCTCTTGAAATAGGAGATATCCTTCTTGTTAGACCTGAATTCTGTGCTTCAACTTGCCATAATCATAAAGCACATAGGATTTGTGTTCAGACCAGGCCTGGCTCCCTCCTAGGGAGCAATTTCACTTTACAAAATCAGCTTATAATTACCTAAAAATTGCCACAGGAAATGACTTTATGTTTTTTAAATGCTTTCCCCTTTAAAAGAAACTGACTGTGGAAGGGGAAGTCCAGATTTAAAAACTAAAGGTTGGTTGTGCTGTTTGGAGGAAGGGATGGAAAGAGAGAGGCTCCTGCAACACAAAGTCCAGGATTGTGTGTGCACAGCTCCTCTGTGTATTTGCAGAATACCACCCACCCTTCATGCAGAAGAAGTGGCAGGACATTTTCCTTTTATTTGTCTCGGTTCCTGGATTTTACAAGTTAATGTATCCCTTTCTCGCCAGGCAGCAGCTGACCAGAGATGAGATTTTCATGCTGTATTGGGAAGGGTTCTAATGCCGTTTTCTGTGGTCTTTGTCATTACTATAAGGTGCAGCAAAAGTTTCCCTGTGTTGTGACAAAAAGCTGTGCTAGTGATAACAAACTATAGTTCTCCTCTCTACTGCAAATGACTCAAAGGTTAATTCCAACTGTTAATGTAATGGGCACAGCCAGAGAAAGCTTTCAGCAACAGGGCATTTTGTAACTGGCATCTCGCTGTTAAATTTGTCTCTCTAACCTGAGTCTTGCTGATTTTTTTCGAGGCACCACATGTCAGTAAATACAACTCTGTAGATAGACACACAGTCAGGATGAACAGGATAGAAAGTCTTTCCATGCCTGTCAAAAGATGGGGTATATCATAGTTGGTCAAAGCAACAAAGTAAAGAAAGTTCCAAAAAAAGGAGGGGAGAGAAGAAAAGACAAAGGGAAATGTTCTATTTCACTTCCCCTGAGCAAACATGTAATTTCCATGATTTCTTTTTAATGACTCTCTTCTGAAGCTAGTAGGTACTGATTTATGAAAAGCTGTAAAAGATCAGGTGGAACCCTGCAGGACGTCGTTTACAGCTGCACGGATTGCAACCCGTCTAATTTGTCTAGTAAAGTGTGAGCTCATGGCGCACATCACCCAGACCATAAATTTCATGTTCAGACCTTCTGTCTAGGGGCTGGGTCAGGGGGAAAAAAAACTGCCGATGTGTGCAGATGCTCTGAAAGCCCAGCTTTCCCTTGGTGCATGCGAGGAGACATCACAGACTCTTCGCAGTGAGACAAATTCCTGTTCATTGATAAACTGTCCAGATGTCCTCTCTGAGGAGGAAAGTAACTAATTTTTGTTTGGAATCCTACAAGGAGAAAAATGATACTTTACAGTCCTGGTTATTCTGAGGTCACTTGCATTAAAATTAGGTCATATTTTTTGTCCTGATGATACTTTGATCCAAGTCATAAACATAAAAGCTCTTTTGGGCCACTCTAATTCCTAATCCTAGAGACCTGTTCTGTTTCAACTTGTTTATACTTTTTTTTTTTTCATTAGTGATTCTTGAGTCAGGCCTTGTTTTATTAGATTTAACTTAAAAACACATACTAGGCTGGAAAAAAAAAACCTCCAAGCTTTATCACTAAGAACACTTCATAAATACTCTTAATAAATGTCTTGGGATTCCAGATGCTATACCCAGAAAACTATAAATAACAAGCATTGGCTCTTCATGGGACAAACAGTAGTCAGCGAGATGCAGGCTGTACAGCTACTGAATAAAAATATCTTGGGCCTGATTATCAAATCTGAGCCTTTAACTGGAGGGCATTTAAAGCTGTGTATCCTGTAGGTGCCTCAGATCTGCTTTTAGCACAAGAACAGTAACCTGAAGTGTGCTGCATCTTCTGTCCTCAGCTCAGTCTTTGTGTCAGTGGGGCCATGCTGTGCTTTCCCTTCTTTAGTGTTTTGGGGGCAGAGCAGGTTTCTGGTGTCTTCTGTCACTTTCCATCTACGGCTGTTCCCAGGATGCGAGGTCCGTAGTCCATGCAAGTCATCACAGTCATTTGCAGCAGCTCCTTGTCCTGGCTGGGCTCCGGAGGGAAGGTAGTCAGGCGAAAGGTGTCCCATCAGGGACATCGCTGCTCTGAGACTTGGTGAAAATTGATGGTGAATCTACAGCGGTGTTATGTGCATTTGTGGTTTTGAAGTTAAGATTTTCAAGCATCTAATGAGCTCTTTAATTAGGGCCTGCAATCCCAGAAAGGAAGAAACTAAAAAAATTTTCTGAGCCTGAAAGAAATCAGCTGATTGATAACAATTGGCAAAACATCAGAAGTAAAAGGTGCTGTTCAATATGTAGCCAATATCAAATGTTATTGTTTCACAAAGCTATATTGTTCTTTTCTTCAAAGGTAAAGGGTAAAAGTCTCGGTGTAACTGATGTGGTATTTCCTGATTCCAGTGCAAGTCAGATGTACTGCAAGGGTATGCTATTGTAATGCTGCCAGTCTTGATGAAACTTCATAAAGACTTGTGTTGGGATTGAGAAGATTTGTTTGGATTTTCTAGGCTGCTTATGAGATTAAATTCACTGGTATTTTAATACTTTGTTCTCTTTGGTGCCTTTACAACCTCCCCCATTTATGTTTTTTCCAATGCTCAGAGGTTCCTTGGGTTTGGGGTGAAGAGAGTGTTTTACAGTTCAGATCAGTTCTCCAGTACCAGTAGCTGTCACCTACCCGTTACACTGCGTGAGCACTGCCTTTAAATTACGGTGTTAGTCTAACCACCTCTCCTTTTCACTTCTTTCCGGTGACAAAAGTCACTTCAGATGGATTCAGCTGTAGTAGTCAGACTCCTGTGCAGGTGATGTTTCACTAGAGCCACAGGGAAAAAGAATTATGGGGCAGAAAATAGTTATCACTGCAACTTTACAGTCTGCTTTGAACACCCCCTAGTCCAGTCTCCTGTGCTCATGAGCAGCACCATCATAATAGCACAGCTAAGCACATACTTAGCTTTAAGCCTGAGGTGGACACCCATACAGTACTTTACTTAAAATGGAGTGCGTATGTTTCTGAATGGGGACTAAAAAGCTGTCCAGTATGGACATATGTTTGTCAGTGGAGGGAAAAATGCAGAAATAGAGTTGATGTCTCTAATAAGATCTGACTAGTCGAGGAAGTCATTATTGTACTAATTAGCACTGAGAGACTAGAATTAGTAAGATGTCTTGTCAGTAGAAAGAAATTACTGATCCTATTGCTATTCAGGGGCTTCTCACACCTCTTAAGATAGCAAGTCAGTGAGGAGGAACAGCTGAGAACAGGTTCACTCGCGCCTCTGAGAGCTGGGTGTCTCCTCCAAGCTGTTTGCCTGGAAGACCTGTTTCAGAGAGGGAAAAAAACCCTGCCTGGAAATGCGTGTGTCTTTTTATGGACTGCAGCAATAGTTCAGAAAACTAGCTGAGCCTATTTGTGGTATTTTTAGATGGCTAAATTGAGGTGTGGTAGAGCCTGCCTCTAGTGACATCATGGGGAAGGGCTGGCATTTATTTTTAGTCTTGACGCTTTCAAATAAGAAGTTACAGTATGCTCACAAGACCTTGAAAACAAGAGTATTCATAGCAGACAGAAATGAATTTCTGGATCAATATGGGAAGAGCCATTTTTGCTATTTGCAATATGCAAAGTGCAAGGTCAGCTGCAATATATTCCTTCTTCATAAAAACATTATACGTTTAATCATTATTTTGAGAGGGATAATTTTTTCTCAACAGCTTATAGGTAGACTTAAGCAGATGAAAAAAGGTTTAAATGGGCAAAGAGGCATGGATATATGTTTTGTTTGATTCGTTGTGTTGGTTTTGTTTGTTTCTTACTTGTTTCTTCATTGTTTTCTAAGTAGAGAACTTGGATGCAAATCATGTCAGTTCAGCATCCTTCATGAGCACCAAGTTAATTTCAAAGGCAGGAGATGATTCAGGTCTCACTTCTAAATTTTTTGTATGATATCCTTATGGAAGGTTCAGTCTTAAAGTGAGCATTAATTTTACATTTTAATTTTTACATTTGGTTTAGTGTATTTAATAACAATTTTCCTCATTTCTGCCTCTATGCACTGCAGAATGCAAGTCTCATGCAGTTACGTTTGTCTCACAAATTCACTTAACACTTGATTTTTAGACTTGATATAAATTTTTTAAAGGCACTAGTGTCTTATTATCTGTGCTTCTAACTTAGTAGCAGCATTTAGGATTTGTCAGTGGGCTGCAATACTCTGAACGCTTAATATGTGTAAATTCTACCAACATGCTCACCTTGGAGTCTAGAGTGTGCATCATTTGTGTGTTGTTTGGGACTAGGTGAATCACATAAATATAATCTAAATTAGGCTTGTCTTTGCTAATGCTTCACACATTAAATTGTAAGGTAACAATACACTTCATGAATTGGTGAATCTTCGGTGATTTACACATGGGCATGAGAAGCTAGTGCTCACAAGCAAGATGATTACGCAGCACAGAGTACATGTGGTGGCCTCAGCAGCAGATAACTTCCATAGACAAATAGAAAAGCCACAGCTCGCCTGGAAGCTCCTGCCAATGCCAGTGCTAAGTTTAGACACAAAATAAATCCATATGTATCCCTGCTCCCTGACTTTCATCATATTCTGTTTTATTTCAGGCCATCAAATCTTCTCCTGGACCAAAGTAACATTGACATTTCAGCCTTCCGCACGACAGGTGATTGGCTCAATGGTTTTCGGACAGGACAGTGCAAAGACATTTTCACGGGCGTGGAGTACAGTACCTGTGATACAATAGCCAAGATTTCTACAGAGTAAGTTTGAATTGACTACAGGTCTTCATCATTGGTTGTGGCTGGAGGTACAAGTTTAAACATAAGCATAAGAGTAGTGTTTTTATATGGAGTTTCCAGCTTTAACTAAAATATTCCTACACTTAAAGAGACAAATGTAAATTATTGTTGTAGTTGCAATAAGCTTGCAGGAAACTTAGATGCTCTGGTGTCTCCGTGAAGGCCACAGTCCCATAGCTTTTTGTTACTGATGACGACGAAATTCCCAATTTCTTCTGATACAGTAGCACTGTGCATTATCTGGTACACCAGCATCACTTTCTTTCCACTCACAGTTTAGGAGTTTCTCTCTTGATTCTTTGTATTCTGCCTTTTATATGGGGGTTTCCCCACAGCTGGCACATGTGCCGATCTTTTCTTTTATTGACCATCCCATATTCCGTCAAACCAGGTGAGACAGAGCAGGCTCCTTGTAGCTGCTTTTCTCTTACATGCTAATAATTATTCAGGGGCTGAACTCCCTCCTGCCTCCAGTTTTGACATTTAAATATGCTAAACTTGGAAGTTTACAACTTGCAAGTTTATGACATTTAAATGCAATCCGTCTTTGTTTTTGTGATGTGGAAGAGTAGGGTAATGTTCTCTCTGCACCTGAAAAGGCATCAAGTACAGTTATGAACTTACTGCCAAAGGAAATCTTGATTCCCTGTTGGGCTAGCTGGATACATGACAAGTTGTCAAGAAGTAAGCAGCAGCTGCGGTACCGACAATTAAACACATCAATGCCATTAATTAGTGTATTATTGCAACAATAAAAAGGCTGCTAATGGCTTTTTATAACAATTACCCTTTGGGGACAGTGCAGAAATCCTCTAGGTATGCCCAATTTCCTGTGAGCCACTGGTTAATTGGCCCTTCACAAGTGTTAAACCACTTCTGTGTTGCACAAGGAACAAAGAGACTGGACAGCCTGGAGAAACGAGAAGTGAAAACCAGTGTAGACGCTGGAAGCTTGGCCATGTAGCCGTTAATCTCAATGCTGATATCAGAGTGAAGACAACCATTCAGAGGGCTCAGCACATAATAACGAGATGTCAGCACTGCTCAGGAAAAGCGATCAGTCTGATAGGGGGATGGAGATGTTAGAGAGGCTCAAGATCACAGCTGGCCCAGAAGTGAGCCCCTTGCCCCTAAATCTCAGTGCATGTATCACCGGAGAACACTGTTTCATTGTCTTTTCTTCTAGGTAAGCCAACATAACAAGGCTAAATGAGTTTTTACTCTTTTTTTGCGGCCTCCTGCTGTTTTCATACAATGGCTCTCAGTATTTTTCGTACAAGGGCTTGTGTTTCAGCAATATCACTGTACCTGGAGGCTCCTCCAATTCAGCAATGTAAGATGAGCGAGTTGATTGCTGTTTGCTCACATCAGCGCTAGAAAACACAGAGATAGTATGCTCACTCACCCGATGCATCTTCTCTTTTTTCCAGTGACGTGAAGAAAGTTGGTGTTACAGTTGTGGGGCCTCAAAAGAAGATTGTCAGCAGTATCAAAGCTCTAGAAACTCACACAAAGAACAGCCCTGTTCCTGTGTAAGGTACCAAAATGATGTTGCTCAGGAGAGAAAAAAAGAGAAAAGTTGCGTCACAGGGCAAAAGTGATGGCTGATAAACGGCAGAATTTAAAGGAGTTCTTTGCAACAGCTTTGGAAACATAATGGTTGAAATTTCAAACCCACTAAGACACTCAAATATTGAGTATAAATGCCTTAAAAATAGGAGCGAACTTGTTTTCTATCTGTTAATCCTAAAGGGTGGGTGCTCTTGACTGACTGTTAATGCAGATAGTAAATGTCAAAAGAAAAAATATGTAAAAAATCCTTCCAAGTAAAAACCAGTGATACTAAAACCTAGAGCCATTTGAATATTAAGTGACTGAATAACACAAAAACCCATGGACATAAAAGCTGTGTATTTGACCTATACAGCAAACGCGAAGAAAGAAAGACTTGCAGTATTTTTATACAGAAGAGATCTGTAACAGGTATTTTATTTCTTTAAAAGCAAGGAAAATAGAGGACTATACCTCACAACCTGTCTGGCCATATTTACTATAATGTTGTTGTAACATGCTATTTCAACTTCAGAAAGGAACACAGAAATAAAGTTTGTAGTGACTTTGAGTTAGTTGACAAAAGATTTTTGCCATTATGTTAGCTTCCCTAATTGTGTTCATTTAAATAGAAACAAGTCTTAATTTTTTAAAGACTTATTTATTTCCTTTGTTTTTTCCATTATTGTTTATATTTATGCTTAAATACCTTAACCTGGCTGTATTATTGCCAAGTGCCAAATATTATCAAAACTTCATTGGTTCAACCTGAGAAATTGTCTGAGGGTTAATTACTAGATTATTTTATACTCATAACTTCATCTATGAAATACAGAAGGAAAGAAAGATGGTCTTTTTTCCAGCTCTGACACTAAACAAAGCATCTGGACTTGAGATTCCTTCTATTTGCTGTGAGTGGTATTTTAACCCAGGCTTGAGTTTTGGCAGAGTTGTCTGCGTTATCGATCTCTACATCAGTATCTGCCCCGGTCAAGCACATACATCTCATTTACTTCCCAAAGGCCTGCTTTCCTGTCCAAATAAGGACCCCCTGTTCTCAGGGGGATTTGCCTAGCAAACATAAAAAAGTCAGGGTTGCATCCTGCATTAACTGAGGATGCTTTCTGAGTTCATTGGGGAGTGGTCCATTTCTGGCTTCCATCTGGCAGGCTCTGCTCAGGAACTGGGAAGTGTACTACCGTGTGGGCAGTCGCTGGTAGTTACGCTGGGATGGTGACCTGCAGCCAAGGCTAAGTAGATTGTTTAAAAGGATGACTTAAGCTGTGAAATAGGGCTTTGGTATGTAATTTTACCTAAGTCTGAGCTAGAAGGCCTCTGTCCAGGCGCTGCCATTCTGTAGGGCACTTGAGGTTTTCTCACAGGTTCCTTAGGCACCTGTTTGTTGAAAGAAAGTGGAAAGGCGCCTATCTTTAGGAGAGCGTTCACATTTCCCAGTGGAAAAAGGAGCCTGGAAGGTGGGATTTGAGAGCCCTCCACCATCTTCAGCATCTTCCCAATAGCGAACTCTTAAGCTGTTGCTCTGGAGCACATCAGTCCCACTTCTGAGCAGACAGAACTCTTTGCTCTGAAAATGAGTGGTTTAAATCAGTGTGAGGCACTTCTTGTGCTACGTACGAGCGAGCTTCTTAATGCTCTAGATGTGATGCCAGGCACGCAGGCATCAGGCTTTGGGCACTAATGGAAGCCACTCCAATTCCCAACTTGCCATGCTGGAATCTAAACTTGATTCTGATGAATAACAGCGAGTCCCTAAAAGTCCAAGGCTGTGTGGGAGGCAGATGACTATATGGCACGCCGCCTTGCGCTGGGCGTGCAAAAGCAGGTAACTAATCGGGCTTTCTTTCTTTCTTGTATTGGTTTCGTTTTTGAAGCTCCTTGTAGCATAGGGCACGTAAGTAAGGGAAGAGTCAGTTCCTAGGATTTGTGTGGCTGAATCAGCTTTTAAATTGTTCTTCATGGGTCCAGGACTTACAAAATGTAGAGACACAACGTTTATCACACATTGCTAAATAGAAGCAGAATTAGAGACTTTTTAATGAGTGCTGGCAGTGAGCATGCTGTAAAGGACTGGATTTGAAACACACTCACAGGATAATAATTAGTAATATTTTCTGAAAGAAAAATGAATGGGTTTTAAAGTAAGTTGAAATAAAAAATGAAAAATGGAAGAAAATTAAAATAAAGCACTTAAGTTGTAAAGAACACTTTTCCTTATCTGCCACAATCTATTGTGAAATGCAGCATGCTGAATATAAAAGCTGTATTTTCCATTGCTTGGTTCATTCAGAATCTTTCTTTTCTTCAGTTTGAGATTGCTCTAAATCAGACATTGTTAGTGAGTTGAAGTCACCAAAATCCATTTGCAGACATTGTCTGTGTGGGGACAGCTTTTTATAACGTATTCCTCGTGACGTTTCTCTTCAGCTTCATTCTGCCGTTGGAGAGTGGGAGCGAGGGGGCTGGGGTGGGGGGAAGACATCTGTGAAATGCTTTTGAAAACACAGAACCAGTTCTTAGAGTTTTAGATGATGACTGGAAACTTTGCACCAACCACCCTCAATTTTCTCTTAGTATCATGTCATGTTCCTTGCCCACCGTTTGAGCATGTTCAGCATAAAAGATTAAATCTCACTGATGCTTGGGAAAAAAGAAACTCAATTTTGCTTTTCTTTGCTATTAGGAGTAGAGAGTTTTAAAATACATTTAGTTTTCTCTCCCTGTCAAAAGTTGATTTGTACTGTAAGTGGCCTCTGTTGCAAGCATCCTATACTCCTGTCCCCGTGTACATATGTATACATAGCAGTGTACAATTCTTCATTGTGGAGTAGCGATACTAGAATTCGTGTGGCCATCTTCTGTACAGGACTTGCATCGGTTATTGTCATCAAGCAAAATGCAGCTACTCATGAAATGACATGCCATACTATTGGTTTTGTATCTTTAAATATAGTTTCCATTTTATTTATTTCTGTTAACATATCTAGTTTTGTGCTGTTACTTAGCATTCA
>JANHGO010000072.1:18272969-18298342 GCA_024606505.1 Aquila spilogaster
AGAAGTCTTCCTCTGACGAGCAGGAGCCCGCTCTTCGGCAGTCTTCCCCGCGCCACAGCCCCGGCTCTGCCGCCCCGCCCCCGCCACCCCCCCCGCCCCCCCCCCCCGCCCCCCCCAATAAAATCCACCAAAAATCCAGCTTACTGAGAGGAGTAGTGCCTCTTTAGCTCATAATTTGGACAGTAAATAGGTATCCCTCAAAAGGCTGGTAAAGTAGGGATCCTGGGTGTTCTCCCCATCTTTTCTGTGGTATCTGGGTGGCTTTTTGCACAGCTAGCTGGATGTTTGCTAGCAGGTTTGGTCACTGCTAAAACATGCAGCTTCCCCTCAGGCTGGTTGTCAGGTAATCAACAGTAATGATTCCCTGCTTTTAGTATGCACCTTTAAAGCTGCATCACCTTTTATTATTTTACTCTTTTTAATCTCTTTCCTTCTCTCTCATAAAGGTTTTTGGGGGGCTTTAGTGGAGGACTAATCCACAATTCCCAGTTGTGTATAATTTTTTTTTAAAAAGTTATGCCTCATTAACTGAGTTAATACTTGCCTAATTGTAATAGCAAAGCAATAAAATTCAATCCCTACACAATGTGATACTGTAACTTCCTTTCCTCTAACTGATGGAGCACTGGGCTACCTGCCAAGGAAGTCAAATGGAAGTAGGAAACAATATGAACAAATAAAATCTCTTTCTGAGGTTTAGATATAGATATTTTCTTGGGGTTTCTGATGGGGTTTTTTTGTTGTTGTTTGGGTTTGTTTTATCTTCTGTCATTACTTGATTCATTTTTCTCTTTCTGTTCCCAACTTTCATTCTGTCATTGTGCATGTGGGGTTTTGGGGAGAGGAGGAGTTGGCCCACAGAGGAATTATTTTTCTGCTCCTTTTTACCTCTTCCTCATATATAAGCTATCCCCTTTGTATAAGGTTCCTAATTTATTTTGAAAACCCAAGCATATCAAAGACATTAAAAAGATGTATGTGAACACCTCCTCACCATGGACTATACAAAGAACTGTAACTAAGCCAAAGAAATAATTAGATTCCTTCAAACAAATATAAAATAATGTAAAATAAAACAGAAAGATCAAATTGAAGTAAACCTCTGTCCCTGGCACCAGCCAACCATTATAACTTGTAACACAGCTTTATAAATTTTCTGCTGCTTATGCTGCAAGCAGGCCAGGTAAGTGGTCCCATCCCCAGGCAGAAGGAAGGCACGCAGAAGCACAGGGCTGAAGGTCAGAGACCTTCACTAGCCTTCATAGCCAAAACTAGAGTGTATTCTTTCTCCCTTTTCCCATGGTTTCTATTCAATATATCCTCTGCTGAACAAGTACCATAGCTGGCTAAGCTATGCATTTGTACTGAAAAAAGGTATTAAATAAACACCCACAAGCTAACCAGGTCCTCCATGCTATTAGTGCTTAAGATAAAGTTGCCTGATGCTAGATGGTGATGTAGGTCTACACTGTACAGACTAGTCCATTATCTCAGCTGTGGTTTTCGACCTAAAGAATATAAACATTATGAATACAAGTAGGTCTTTAGCTTTTTCTCTTTGGCTGCCACAATACCTACTGCTGTTTGGTTTTTAAGCACTCTCAGTCTGAAGTGCATTTTGGGCAAAGCTCTGAAAAATGTCAGATTGTATGTATCTGGTCTGTTTTTAACTATGGCAAGCACACTACCAAAAGACCCCCCCACCACCACCTTTCCCCAAGTCTACCCGCTTCAGTGACATGCCAGTTTTCACTGGTATCTGTTAGGTGCCTTTTTAGAGGAACCTCTCTCCCAGGATTCCTTCCTTGGCCCAAATTTTTACGTTTAGTATAGGCAATCACTAGCTGTTATATGGCCTCCTAGTGAGACCATATAATGATTTTGGCTATAGTCTTTTTTTTTTTTTTGCTAAGTGCCTGCTAGGGGAGCACTAAAATTATGGATGAAATACTTCTCTGGTCTCAAAAGAAAGATCTCGTGGGTTGTAGTAGATACTGCTCCACAAGAAGGGATGCTGTTCAAAACAAAACAGAACAAAAGTTTTCCATCTTGTGAGAAACTAGTGAAACAATCAACTTGGAAAATTTTCTCCTAATCTTTCTGAACTTAACTTACTGAAAGCAATCTGAAATCCAGATCAGACACTTGCTTAGCCCGTGTCCTTGGTGTCGATAGAGTATCCTGACTGAACAGGCACAGAGTCAAATGAATCAGTGGTCAAAAATGTCTTAGCTGTTTGCCCAAAAGGAATCTTCCAAAACCGATTGCTACTTTTCTATATAAATCTCTCTGCATATGACTTCTTTCTCCAAGTAACTGTTCTTGTCACGCTGTAAAACACATTGAGTTTTCTGTGATAGGGCTGTCTGTGTGTAAAGGGTCTGAGTTACTGTGATGCTGAAACTATAATTTTTAAGTATTTATCCAATAAAAATGGCATGGGCTTGTATTGCCAGATATATGAAATGCACTTAATGTTTTAGTCTAAATGTTAGCCCTGTATCTTGAGGGAGAGATTGCCACTACTATGCAGAGAAAAACTACATCTTCCAGTACAAAAGAATCTGAAAAAGCTCAGGAGAGTTGTCAGAAATTTCACCTACGGTTTGTGAAGAACTGATTAATTTTCCAATGGGAGGGTGAGGAAAAAAAAAGTCTGGTTGAGTACCTGAAATACCAAGCTCAGTAAAATCAGAGGCAGAAAGTAGAGGACTCGGGGGAAGCATTCCTGTTTCCTTCATTTAGCCTTAGCTGAGTATGGACACAGGGCTGACATTACTGCTCTCTCCAGAGATGCTGTGCAGGGTCCTGCATGTGGAATGGGAACAGTGCATTATAAATCTCTTTGAAGAGCGTAAGAATGTAAGATTCTTGGAAGAAAAATATATCGACTCCTGTGTCATTTAAGGGTTGTGGCATTTCCAACCTTGCAATAATTGCCTAGCACTTTGCATTTGTGAGAAAGTAGAATGAGATGTCTTAAAAGTGGGTTCTGCATATTGTAAACGTCCAACTGTGACTTGGAGAAACACCCCTGAGACTTATTGCTACCATTATAAGCTTAGAGTAATGTGCACATATTTTTCTTTTTAGACCACGTACACTTTATCCAACCCCCAGAGGTTAAAAAAAAGAAGAAAGATCTGCTAAATTTGTGGTGGTTTTTTTCTTTGTTTTGATCTTCCTGGGTCGGGCACACCAATGCATGTCACGAGGTCGGCTCAGCCAAAGGCGAGTTCTCCTGCTAGCTGGTGGTGAGTCCCAACCACCGCATCCATTGCATCATGGACCGTGGTGCCATGGCCTCCGGGGGTCTGTCTGAAGGCCACAATTTCACTGTTGGGGCTGGGATTTCCAGGCCTGCTTCCCGGCTGCAGAAGGGCCAGAAGCAGCAGCTCCAGGGGATGACGGAGAGGGAGAGGGCTTCATTCAGGCTGCACACTCGGGAGCTCGGTGTCAGGCTTCCCTGTGGGTTACCAGCACCTAGCACAACAATTCCCCAGTCCTTGCTGGGGCACAGTCAGTTTTGGCAAGGCTAAGTAGTGAACGGTGGTAGAATACTTTATTAAGGGAAGCGCTCATCATCTGAATCTCATTAAAGTTCATTCTCTGTGTATATCGGTTGATGTGCCTCAGCAACAGAGGAGAGCCAAGGTAGCAGCCCAGGCTTTGTTAAACACCTCAGTCGGCTTTGGTTCTCCTTGGTTTTGTCATTGCATTTTTGGAAGATCTCAGGCCTACTTTGTAACTTAACAACTGGAAATTTTCTTCCTTCTGTTCAAACTTCTTAATGTACCTCAAGTCAGCTTTATACAGAGGGTGGGAATGATTAAATCACAGCAAATAGAAAAACACATACAATGATAGGTGTAGCTCTTGAATAATTCAGAAGTTTTCACTTGGACACTAGCTATGCTTCAGAATCAGCAGCAAAAACAATTATGAAACCTGTCACTGAAGTCTTTTTAGAAAGTGACAGACTGGGATCTGACAGAAATCATTTAGTGTAGCTGAGGCATGGCCCAAGGCACAAAACCTCTTGGTCTTCAGACTGCGTGATTCACCCATAGTCACACAGCTCTTCCCACCCGTACTCTTGAAAAGTCTTTGGACTAAAAGATAAATAGCAATGTTCCCATTGTTCCCTGTTTCCATGCCAGGCACAGACAGATGACAAGAGTTATTGCAAGTGTCTCAGGTGGACAGTAATATTGCTGATGCCTGAATCAGGGCTGATTCCTACCCAGTATGGTCCCTCTGCCACCAGGCTGCTCGGCCTTGCCTTGGCATTGCTACAAAATACTGACATACTATGAAAGTTGCAAAGTGGGGGAAAAACCAAAATTGCACATTGCTCTCCTGCTGCTCATCAGTCCATAGCTTTTCTCTCACTTTCCCTCAGCCCTCCACCCTCACCATTTCAGTAACGAGAGAACAACTTGTGCAATCTGTTCAGCGAGAGAACAACTCATCTGAGCACAATTTCCTCTTCTCTGTTGTTGAATATAACTTCCCTTGGGTAGGTGAAAATTTTGGCAGTCTGTACAAAGACTAGCAGAGACTGAAGCAGAAGCTATAATAGAGCTGTTATGACTTGACAGCCCGGTTTTGTAATGCACTGGGGGATTTTATTACAAGTCAATTGTAGCTTCAAGAAATTTAAGAGTATGGCATCTGCTTGTATGATTTTTTTTAATGTTTAATAAATGAAATTGCCGTAGATTTTAACATGGAGACTATGGCTGTAGCAGGCCTGGATGACTTAATAAAAACTGAAATCAATCAAACAACTTGATTTTGTTGGCAAGTTTTTGCTCTGTAAGTGGAAATAAATGTTTTTGCAGCTCTAATAATTTCACGCACATTTCTTCAGGTAGTGGCAAAACACTGTATTTTTATACTGTTTGCTGAGTGCATTGGGTTTTTGCTGAATTTGTGTTTAAAGAACATCCTCTTAAAGATTATTTAACATAGCCTCACGAGGACCTGTGTCACTACAGTGTGTATCAATGATGACCGAAAGCTTGAAGAAAGTCCTGTGGCTTGAGAAGAGACTTTTCACCTCCCCACTCACCATAACCATTCTTTTTCTTGAATTAATTAAGGGAGAGGATGATAGCAATTAAAGCTTCAAATCACTGGCTCCATGTACTCATAATATAGCTACTTTTTATTATAAGACTATGATTCACAGTGGTTACAGGAAAAGGGGCAACACTTTAAAAGAGAGGCAGCGAGGGATTCTTTGCTACCAGCATTTTTCAAATCCTAAATCTCATGATAGGTGAAATTGTAGGCTCCAGTGTGTCTGGCTCTGAAACCTGTCATCTTTGGACAGGTCTAGTTTTACTAGTTATTGGTATTGTTGTGATGGCACATGTGGCATGAGCCAGCTGAAGAAACAGGGCAGAAAGTAATGGAAGCCATCGAGGCCCCGGTGCTGCCACAGGACAAACCAGGCTCACACTGAGCCCCCCTCGGCAGCCTGGCTGGGGAAGCCACCGGTGGGTGAGGACCCACGGGCCAGAGCAGGGACTGACCGCCCTCTCCCCCGTGGGAAACTCAAGGGCTGCCGGAGGGTCTGGGGCCAGGAGCACGGTGATGGGCTCCCGGAGCCTGCCACTCCATCAGCTTCTCTAGGTGTTTGCTTTTTTGGTATATTTTCAGCTGCAGTCCTATGCAAAGGTGCATATTAGCATGCCTCAGGTTCCTGTGGGAAGTCCCTGTTTGATGTTGTTGGGAGCATGCTGTTGAATAAAATTATGTAAATCTACATACTTTGGTGTTTACTCCTTGGCAGAGCAATGGGAGATAATCGATGGCCTGTCTTTGGAAGAGTAGTCAGTTTGCATCTAGTCTTAGCCTTTCACTGGGCTGAAAGACATCATCCTTCAAAACCAGGTAGTTACAATTCCCATTATAATCTCATTATAGTGCTGTAATGTTGAGCTCTATACCTTGCTGGGTTCCCCTAGAACTTAGCTCAGTCCCCTAGCTTGGCTTAATCCACATCTGTTTGTAGGACTAATTCTTCCAGCCTGCACTGGAGACACTACCTATTTCCGTGAACTTCTGACATTTACATGAAAAAAAAAAAAAAGTTTATTTAAAAAAAAGTCCTGAAAAAAAAGAAGAACAGAAAGTGTTTGAGTCAGTCTGCTTGTCGTGTTTTGAAACAAATGCCTTTGCCTGCATCTGGGAACTCAGAGTAGATTTTAATGATAATTTAGACATCACAACAGCAACCCAGGGAGTTAAAAATGCACCATGTGTTCGGGTTTTTTCCCCCACAGTTAGAAACAGGACCGCTTTAGTGCATACAGCCTTACAAAGTATATAATGCTCTCGCTGGCAGTTATCAGCAGAGAAAATCTGATGCATTGAATGCCATCAATACCTCATGCACACCTCAGATATGTCTTAATTTTCTTACTATATGATCGTTAACCACCATTTTAGACAGCTTATGTTAAAGCAGCAGTTTAAAACATGTGAAAATTAGGGGTGGTGGCATGTCCGAAGCCTGAAAGTTGCCATCCAGAGAAGTTGAAGTGGTTCTTACATTGGAAGAAGGCCACGTGTCTTGTGGCAATGGACAGAGAGCAGAAGTTGTCCTTTAGGCAGAGCGAAGCGGCGCCCAGTGCACTGCAGGACACGCAGCTGGAGTGTGCATCCACCCCACCAAGGGTGCTGCTGAAGCCAAAGTGCTGGGCAGCACCCTCGAAGGATGCAAAAGCCCAGCCTCCATCTTTTTTTTTCTTTTTTTTTTAACCAAAAGAGCACATCTGGCTGTGGATTCCACAGCGTTACCTTTGGAAGATTTTTCGGACAATCTTGATTCTCAAGGCATCGGGGGATTTGTGGTCCATGAAGCATAAAACCCTGAGGAGGCCAGAAAAACTGGGATTTTTGAGCCCTGTTCAAGATTTGAAAAGCCCTGCTGGGATGCTTGCCACCATGTAGGACTCCGAGATACCCAAAGGAGGAGAGTGCGGGTATCCATGCTCACCTGCCAAGAAACCAGAAATTTCCAGGAGCCCAGGCTCAAGCCAGATGTGTAGCTGGAGTTTATATGACTTCCTGTGCTCCTTCAAATCCCTGGCTTTCCGCTCTGAGGCAGTCCTCATAGCAGAGGAACTGAGGTGGGGACATCTGTAAACTTATTAGCTGCTTACCACGTTACTTTGGGGATAAATATTTTTAGAATTTTCATAGAACATTGGAATTTCCACAAATCAGCATTTTCTAATGAGAAGGTGTTTTCTCAAGGGCATTGGAAACAATCCTGCTGAAAACCATGTGCCTGCAAGGTGGTGGGACAGGAATATACAGAGGACACAAGCTAGCTCAGATCTACCCAGTACCATACGCTATGTTTAATCTTCATTTATACCCATGAGAATATCTATGCCCTGCACCGTGGGTGCTGGGAAATTGAAGAAAATAAGAAGTATACTAGATTTATACTGAGTTCCACTATTTTATTCTTGACTCATGGACTCCTTTTTGGAGCAAATCAGCTCATTCATCTAAACCAGATTTTGGGTGTGTTTCTGAAGACAGTTAATCTTAGGGTCTTTGGCAGAATAAGGCCTCACAAAATCCGCTGGTGCCCCACACCATTCTGCACGTATCAAAGCCAGCTGAGCGCACCCGTACACCGGCACAGCACCTGTACCCTCTGTTTCATGGTATGAAATCACCTTCCTGATGGAATTCAGCACAGCCCCCCACTTCCCCCCCTCACCCTGAATGAAAAAAAAGTAACCACATATATAAAATGATGATTTTGCCATTGGACCACCAAATGGGCTCAGAGCAAGACAAGGTGCAGCCAGCACCACCAGAGCCAAGCGGTCCCAGGGCTTAATGCATTGAGCAGTACAGGTGCAGCCAGTGGAGGACTGACATTTTTAAAGAAGTCATTAACAGGTCAGCTGACAAACACAACAAAACCAATCAGAGTTTTTAGCTGGTCGACATAGGGAGGCACAGCCAGAAAGCTGAGAATTTTGTTCTCTCCTGGCTACAGCATACAGCGAAAGATTGGTCTTGTTAAAAAAACCTCTTGCTGGACAGAAGGGCATGAAGAGGTTTGTGTCACCTGTGCGAACTTCAATGTCATGCCCCGACCCTTTTCTTTTTCTCTGTACAAGCGATTTCATGAGCTACAAGCAGTAGAAAAACCTATCCAGAGGCAAAACATTTCCCATTTAGCCTTGAGCTCCTTTGCTTTTCAGGATTTTGCTGACAAAGAAGACATGACTCCTTTACGGTGCAGTGGCTCTGGGATGGAAAGTGGCCTCTGAAACAGCGAGGTGGGCGGAAGCCCGCCAGAAACACTGCTGCATCGTCTGTAGCATGCTCAGATTGCAGATGTGCCTCTGAAGGTGTTGTGAAATCCCTATTTTGGATCTCTGCTGTCTTGAACTCCGATTCTATATTAGCTACAGTTTCTCAGTGAAAACCAGCATTCTGTTTCTTGTCTGCGAGGAGCTGGTGCACTACACTGCCTTTCAGGACACTGCACAGTGACAGGGATGGTGAAAGCATGAGCTTCTATTTATTAACTGAGTGATACCACATGTAGATTCAGTGGATGTTTACAGACCTGCGTGGGTGGGTTGATCAAATGCACAGGGCCTTCCCGTTGGTTAATTCCTGTTAACTGATGAGAGTGAAAAAAACCCAACAAATCAAAACTAACTGGGCTGCAGCCAAACAAAAACAAAAATGAAAGATGATCAAATTGTATTGTGCTTGTATCTTGTTTTTTTGAGGCTTAAGTAGAAAGATGCCTGTCCCCTTTCTTGCCATTCCAAGCCTGGAAGGAGCTCTGCCTTCCAGCCTGGCACAGCTGGAGCCCCGTGTCCCCTCGAGATGCCTAATGACTTGCAGATTTATTCCAAGGCAGTTAAGGGATTTACCTCCTTCCAGAAAATGCTTAGGAAATGATCATCTGATACAGGAGTGGTTTCATGTACTAACATGTGAGAGAGAAATATGTCATATGTCCAGGGGCCCAGAACGCATCTCCCAGTCATCTAGATGGATATTCCCTGATGCATGAAGTGCTCGGGAGTCCCTTGTCATGGACCCCACGGTCATCAGGGAGCAACGCTGGAGACCCAAGCGACCAGAAATTTGCCCTACTGTCACAGGAACCTCTGTTTCTGTTGTTATGAGCTTAACATTTGACCTGTGCAGCTTCAACCTTTTCCTTTTAGCATCCACATATCTTTAGGGGAAACTGTAGCTGAGTTTTAAACAGTATCAGTAGCCACTACCTACACCTGCATCCATCTGCAGTGAATAATAAAGAGAGCTTGCATTTAGATATAAAAGTGTATGTTTTCCCATGCTGTAACTTGATTGTCTTCCACAGAATTACACAGGGGATAGATTTGGATAAAAGTAAATCCAGTCCAAACTTTTACTCAGGGGAAAACTTATACTGGAATTAATAGGTTATTCTGGCTTTCCATCCTGCAGAATCAATTAAAAACAGTTATAAAGAAAAAAAAAAAACACCCCTGGGGTTAATGGGCCCATTTTTTACAGCCTTTTATCATGTATAGTCCTCAGCACCTGTTTAAAATACTATGTAATCTGAAGGCAGCTTCTTTGCATGAGAGTAAATGGAGGTTCCCTTGTCACAGCTGTGCATACTTAAAGCAAGCGTGTCTGGCTCTCACTGATGCCCAAGCACACCACGACTTTCTGAGGGCTGTTCTTGGTGGGCTGACAAAAGGTAAAATAACTCCTGCTATTGTCCTAGTTGGTGCTTTCAAATGTGAGGTGCACCTAGAGCTGTCTTGCAGCAGATGTTATGGGCTAGTTTGTAGGCTATCACAGGTTAAAATCTGGCTTGAGAGGCTATGATGTGGCAGCAGGGGGTCCTGACGTGGCTGATGTGCTGCAGGTGAGCTGGAAGGCCCTGGGTTATGGGGGGAACTCATCTTCGTGGGGAGCCCCTGGGTGTAGGTGCCTGGCCCTGTGGCCTTGAGATGCTGTATGGGCTGGGGGCTCTGCTGAGCCTACCCTTGCCTTGGGGTGATGCAGAGACTTATTGGCAGTGTGAGAAGAGAAAGCTGCTGGACTGAAATCAGGAGTGGTGGCAGCCCTCCTTTGTGCCCCTGCCTGCCTGGACAGGCGGCAGGCTTGTCCGTGGATCCCTGTGGTTATGATCTGTCCTGCTTTCTGCTTGAGTTTAAAAAACCAAAAAGTTATCATAGCTTATGTTTTAGTAGCATCTAGTGTTGGAGAGTGAAAGGCTTGTTGTTGTGTTTGGCACGCTTGCTCAAAGGAAACGGTGTGGACAGATGCATGTTAAAGCTTGCGTTGACTGCCCCTCATCATGTGCTTTAATGCCCTGTAAGTGCTATGGCTGCTAGGAATTGGGGCTTTGATGGGGTTTTAAAAAATACTGAGGATTTTCCCCATGGAGCCTTTCCTGGGCTCTGGTTGAGGCACTCGGAGACCCCTCCTGCTTCTAGCATAAGTCTTGTGCTACACTATGGGAATGCTGACAAACTCTTGTTCTGCATCTGTGGAGGCGACTCTGTGTTAGACATAAATATGAAGCACTGCAGAGAGCAGCCTCTTACTCTTTTTTTTTGTTTTTTCCCCTTCTTTCTTTTGCTGAATGTGGCCTTCCTCTGCCCTTGTTATCCCTCTGTCCCTGGCTGCTTTATGGTCCCTGCTTTGCTGCTCTGCTCCTCCTGGCACTAATCCCACAGCTGTGTCCTGCTGCTGCCTTGGGAGGTGGTGGGCAGCCACATATGGGTGCAGAGCCCCCAGCTGTGCTGTTGGGAGGAGTGATGGCTGTGGGAAATGGTCTTCCCAGTTGCCCAGAGCTGGTATGGGCATGGGGGCACCGAGCTGAGGACCCACTTGCCATCCTCGCAGCTCCAGGAGGGTGGCCAAGAAATCAGTGCTTTCCTGTGTCTCTCTTTCCCTCCTGTGCCTTACTGACCCTCTCTTTCTGTCTAGATCCTTGCAGTATTTTGCTTCCTGTACTGTTGGGGGTAGGGTTTAAGATGGTTTTTCATTAGACTTGCTGTGCCTCTGTGAGCCCTGAACTAGATATGCCTTGGGATGGATGCTTGGCTCTTAATGTGTTAGCTAGACCCCATGGTTTCTGCTTTTATCAAATACCTTATAATCCATAAGGTTTACAGGTGTGATACCTATATCACTTTACAGTATGAGTCCTTTTAAAAAAGTGATAAAATTCCCTGTAACATATATTATTTGCATGGTGGAAATAGAACTGCCTTGCCTCCTCTTACTGCCCTTTCCCAGGTGGGTAGGTGCTGTGCTAACACGCTACAAAGACGTTTCCTGACTCAAAGATGTATATGATGGGGTGGGGTGGAGAATTTTGTGCTTAGGGACAGGTGAGGGATAAGAGGCATCTTAGATGCTATCCTCAGCATGGAGAGTGATGGTCTCAGCCCACTTTGCAGCTGCCTGGTAGCTGCAAATCTTTTGTTGAATTAGAAGTTGTCTTTTGTGAGTTGATATAGGTTGATTACTCTGTTTGTTTTTTTACTTGGGGTTGGGGAAAGAGGTGAGCGTAGTGGAAAAGCACTGATGCATGTTGTTCCTTTAAAGCAACACTTTGCCCAAATCCCTCCTGTAGGCAGGGAGTGTTTTCTGTTTTATGCTGAATGCTGTGTATGTGTCAGAACTATGGATGGCAGACACAGCGATAAGTAAAAAGATCACACAGTTAATTATCTTGGCAAAAAGAAAGAGCAGTTTTGTGGTGCTAACACACAGAAGGCATTCTTTGTGGAGGATGTCTGGGATAATAGCATTGCTGGTCTGTTGCAGGCTTTTGGAGTATCACTTACCCTGTGCGCAGAAGGCACTAATGCCGCCTCTTGTCAGGACACTGAATTGAATTACATTCCAGGCTTGAAACTCAACCTCCCACCTTGACAAATTGTCTGCGAGCTGAACATGATTTGAACCACTCCAGTGCAGTTTCGCTCAGCGTCACCCCTTGGTACCCTATTAATAGAACGCGTTAGCATCAGACAGCTTGGCAAAATGGTAAATATTACAGAGCACATGGCCAGATCATCTCCTTGACGGTAAATAGATTGTGAATAATTGAATAATGCTATAATAGTGAAGAGGATCTGCCTAACATAAGGCACGAATTACTCTTCTCTCTCTGCTCCAGCTCAAATGTTTCAGACTCCTTTTTCTTTGCCATAATTGGACATAATCAGTAACACAGTCAGCAACTAAAGACTGTCTGGTATCAATTCCCATATCCAGGAACCACAACATCTAGATTTTGAGAGAGTTAATGCTCTCTATTAGCTGATTAGTTCAGTTAATTTGTTGTGTCCCATGGTGATTGTAAAGTAAATACGAAAGGGTACTCTGTTTCAAATATCTTCCTGCAGCTCTGTGTGTGTTATGTATATGCGATCCATGCATATGTGTATATCTACAAGCTTGCCTGGTAGTCGAAGGTGTTGAGAAACTGCAGTTTTCCCTGGCTTCAGAGGAAGCTGTTGGCTCAAGACCTTCTAAAGAAAAGTTGTCCAAGACTATTTAGTCTGGTCCAAAGGGAATGATTTGTTCCATAGATCAACTCAGAAAGAGAAACGTGCATGAGAATTTGTCTCGATTTTACTGCTAGATATAGACTGTATGTCTGCCTTGTTGGCTAAAGGAAATGCTTTGGGCAGGACTCATCTTCTACAGGAATGTGACCTCGCTTGCAATTAAGTAATAAGGATAATACAAATCTTCCTTTCCCTCCTCCCCAAATAAAGCTTACCCATGAATGTGTTGCTTGCTATCCCCAGATTTCAAAACTCATAGCTGCTATTGTGGAGGCAAAGGTAGCTTCTTTAAAGTGTAGACCACTGATTAGGTACGTATTTTCTTGTGACTTAAAGTTATGGGTTTCTGAAGTAACTCTTTTCTCTATCTCAATCCATGAAAGACAGTGTATGTTACTGGGCAAATGCTTTTGCTACATTTGACCGATTGGAGATGCTGAAAACACCAGAGAGAGTTTATGCAGTTGTTTAACCCCACAGATGTGGGAGGTAGAAAGGTGTCCTCTTGGAAAAATGGCTTTCTAGGGTCAAATCTTATTTTAACGTAGAGTCAGACTGAGCTTTGTCGGAACTAGAGAGAGAACCTATTGGATATGTATTTGGGGTGTATGGAGAAGACGGCCTTTAGCTCCTGAATGCCATCGTGGTGATCCCCATGCCAGCACTTCTGCATCTTCAGCACAAGTTGAAACTCCTTGGGGGGGATGCTTGGATACCTGAGCTCCAAGACCATTTGCTTCCTTCTCTGCCCTGGTAGGCACCAGCAACTTCCATTGACTTCTGTATTAATCTTTATGCCTGCAAACAGGCAGAGACGGCATTTTTCACTCCGTGACAGCTGTGGGGTGGCTTGCGATGATGGACCCGAGTGCGGGAGGTGCTTGCAGCTTGGTGGGGAACAGCAGCTTGTAACAGTACCATGATTAAAGTGTCAAGTTACGGCTCTTTTGTGTTATATGTAGACTGTAAAAGATTAACGCAGGGTGATTTATCTTCTGTTGGATTCACTTGACAGTGAACGAGACTGTAACCAATTTGCCTGGAGCAGGGGAGCTCAGCATAAACCCTGGAGGTTTAGGGAGATCGCTCCCTACGGGGATGGACGGACCATCTCATCTGGACAGCCCCCTGTGTCCTTCCATGGCCTGGGGAAGTCAGTTCTGAAAGTAGTAACGGAGCATATTGTGGTCACTTTTAACTGTTGAACCTTAGTGTTTTGAAGCTTCAAATAACCTTTTCCATAAGGTTGTCTCAGACCAGCAAGTCCTGTTGCCAGACCAGACTGCAATATTTCAGTTTGCCCACACTTTCTGCAACTCCCCAGTTGCCTGCATTTTTTTTCGCTGAAAGCTTTCTGAATTAAAACTGCCCTTCAAGTTTATTTTGTTTTCTGTTTGTGAGGTTTGGGGTAGTCTAAAATTTGCCTTTAATCCTATAAGATGTGGAGTGTCATGAAATTTTGTTCCTCCTGGGCACTTGCAATAGCAGTCCCTAGCAGTACTAGGGAAACATCCTAAACCCTGATGGTGACCAGATTGTGAGGGCTGCTGTTTTCCTGCTGTGAGCACTGTGTGTGTATTTTGTACTCCTGGTTGTTAAATGGGGATATATAAATGCAGCAGCTGAGTAGGGAAGCACCACTGATTGGCAACCAGCATTAGCCAAAGGTCAGTGCTAATTACTCTGCCTCATTTGCATGAGAGGCTTTGAAAGACAGAGAAGAAAGTGTCTGTGGCATTTTCTGCCAACAAATTACTTGGCTGACAGGAGGATGTCAGCGCTCATCAGAACCGATAGACTGCAAGTTGGTACTTGTGCAATTAAGCAGGATAGAAATATTGCCTCAGAGAGTTAACTTTCTGGGAGTAATTACCGTAGGTGTCAACACACACTGATGAAAAGGAAGAGGCTGTATTTGCTATATATGTGAATCAAGGTTATGAATGATTAGACAGTTATTTAAGATGATCACCTCTGTCTCTAGCACATCCTTTCTTCCTCTTGTTTTTGCATGTTTTACTGCCGATTATGCCAGGGAGGGATAGAGGGCCACATCTATGTTAATTAGGCTCTGCTGATCAGAGTTTGGACTGGTTCTCATCTAATTGAACCTTGTGAGCTTTAATGAAAGATTTAGGCTTTCTTTTTTTAGCCTTGCCATATAGACATACCCCAGCAGTTGTGGTAAAGGTGTTGCAGAGCTGAAGTTGAAGCAACTGAAACAGTAACACAAGGGAGGTCTGGAGGAGCTAAAGGAAAAACTGACTTTTGGAAGAAATCTGAAGGCAGGAGGCCCTTAATTTATAAGACCAGTGGCTTTGGATGTTTCAGGTTCTGCATGTCAAATTTTCATTACCAGAATTTCAGTGGGGGCTAGGAAACTGGGCTCTGGAAACTAACCCCCTTAGGAATGTCTGTTGATTACCTAAAGGTGGAGTCAATCAAGGCCAACTTTTTTTTTTTTCTGAGGATGTAAAACATTACTCTGATGAAAGCTTTTGTTCAATAGCATTGGTAGGATGAGGCTTGGCTCCAGCAACTAAAATATTGCCAGAGATCTGTCCTGAAGCGTGCCAGGTCTGGTCTATGTCCATGTCACTGTTGTGTACCTGTGACTTAGAGCGAATGCTGCCGAGCCTTTGCCATCGAAGAGCTGGAGTTTCCTTCAGTGTCAGTTGTGCAAATTCAGTTATTTAAATCCGCGTGCTCTTTTTTTTTTCTTCTTCCCCTGAATAAATCAAAGTAGAAAATAGCAGTAGCTTCTTGAATTTGTCAGTTGAGCTGACAAATACATTTTTCTTCCATCTATGTCCCTAGCTTTTCTCTGTTATTGTTACATATTTAAACTAGGTGCATGGCGTTCCAAATAGCCTACCTACCTACTTATTAAGTTACAACTACTTAGGCAGAGCTGTGCAGAAGCCAAGTGTCCAAGCTGTGCTGTCACTGAATGACAGATGAGTGCGAGTCCTTTATGCTCCTTTGAATGTCACCACCTTTGTGCTTGTCCTGTGTACAGGATGTGCACATAAAGTCTAAAACACACACCAAAAACTCCCTCACTAAGCAAAGCAGTGACTGTAGCCTCACATAAATCAGAGCTTTGATTTACCCTTTGCATAACAGAAAAAAGCGCATGAAATACTTGGAAACAGTACTCGGAGACAAAGAGCTTCATGTCGTCCTCTGAGACAATACCATTTATCATACGTTAGGATCATGCATGTGGCCAAAGGCAACGCTCAGTGGAGCAGGGCAATGAATACTTCTCCTTCTGTCCTACTGCGGTGCCTGTACCCCCGTGTATTGGGGATTGCCCTGTGTTGTTTTCCCCCCTCCTTCTGCATGTGAGAGGGCAGGTGTGGCATCTCCTCGAGCCGGGGGTGCTTTGGGGTCCTGCCCTGGCAGCACATGAGAGGGGCTTGCTGCTCTTGAGCCCTCACACGTTTCTTCTAGTGCAGCAGCTACCGTGCCTCCTCTCAGCAAGCCAAAGAACTCAGCTCTCCCATGGAGGAGCAAAGGTGCACCACTTGCTTCTCTGCAGGAACAGTGGAATCATCAATAAAATACCACATTGACTGCATCAGCATAATCTAATATAAGCTCAAGTTTTTGGGGTACCCCAAAATTGCTTTGCAATGAGTGAGTTTCAGTGCCGATTCAAATGATCTTTCAGCGTTTGAAGAAGCCTCCTACTGAGGGGAATGAGAGAAAAGTTGCTGTCCCCTGCAAACCATCTTTTGCTTGGTTGCATAAACTTTATTTCATGTTTTGTTTCATAGTTATAGTTATCAGATACCACTCATGTTTAGAAATCAAACTTGCACAACATTTAAGTTGTAGGGCAATATGATGAGCCGAATGGTTAATTCAAAGTAAAAAATTGTCAGATGGCAGAGCACAGAGGCTGAGGCTTGGAGCTGAGTCAGAAGTAGGATGGCACAGTTATCGTCACCAGAATGTGGTGATAAACAACAGGAGTAGAGATCTAGTAAAAATGGCAGAAAGAGGATAGGAGGCCGAGGACAAATCTTATGGGATTCAGTGGGCAGTGAGAACAGCACTGAGGAAAACAAATCTTGCAAAAAGCGCTATGGGTAGAGAGTGCCACCTTGATAGAGTTGAGGAACGTTACACCCATAGTTTACATAGCGTTTTCAGCTTTGACTGTGCTATACCTTGTTAAAGACTTCCAAAATCCCTTGTTTACACTTTGATGTTTGGTCTTCTGATAAAAAGAAAGCAGAAAAAAGTTTACAGCAAATGATAACTTCCAGATGGAAAAGCTTTCATTAATTTCTAACTCAACTCCATAAGATGTATGTGAGGTTTTATTTCAAGTCCCTTCATAAACTAAAAGGGGCTGCTGATGGCATGCTTATTTTCATATTTGATTAGTAAGCACACTAAAAACTTACTAAAGAGCAAGACTCTGCAGGTGGGCCCTTCCTCTCCACCTCATGCTATCATTTGTCACTCAGTGCTGTTAGATTAAAAGCAGCATGGCTGCGGCTCAGCTATTATCTACAGCCACTTAAAGGCCAACAGTTTCAATTTTAAAACCTTTCACATTTCTGTGGTTTTCAGTAACACATCTTCATCCATGGCTGCTCAGCTTTTTATTAACTCTGAATGAAGGAGAAATGGAAAACCATCTCTACTCTGTGCCTTGAAGAGCTCCCAGCAAAAGGGAATGTTTCAGTGTGTTGGGTTTGGGTATGTTTTTGGGGGGTTGTGGGTTGTTTGTGGGTTTAAAATTCCTTTTTTAAGCTTTTTTTTCTTTGGAGTAGAAGTGGGGCAGTAGCAGTATGTTGAGTGCCCAGGAAACTGGTCACTGGTGGGCACATGGTGATGGAAGCAGCCTGAATTGTCTGCTACAACTACTTGCATTATCATGAGACCAGTTTCATTCCTTTACCTCTATAATGTAGTAATACCTTTGATTAGCTGAATTAATATAATTGGGGGGTGGGGTGGGGACAAAATAATTTCATTAAAGGGAGATCTTTACAAAGTTGATACTGCTATTTATCCCAGCTTTTCTTTTTTTCATGTTATATAGTAAATGTCAGTTAATCCTACATAGTAATAACCAACAGGGTCTATGGTTGGGGGGTTGTCTGTCCAAACCCTTGAGTGTCTGTATTTAACGGGAGCTGGAGAGGGGGCTGAAGGATGGCGATGCAGCTGGGTTACCTTTTCCTGTACTTCCATGTGTCCTTACACTATCGTAGCTCCCACTGAACAACCACACCAACCAACAGAATAATTCTTTATTGAGCAGAAACAATTGCAAAGAATGTGTTGATTTATATTTGAACTGTCTCATGGCATGGACTATTTTAATGTGCCACAATGAAACTTATGAAGAGTTCATTGCACTGGCAGTTGAGTGGACATCATGAGGAAAAATTGTTTAGTTACATATTTGAGGATAGAAAGCAATTTGCAGACACATGCCTTAAAAGATCTCTGATCCCTGGACAAGGAGATCTCCCAGAGTTTTACACTTACAGAGACTGGGAGACCTGGCAAGGTAAACTTGTTGGGATCAAAACAATTTTCATAAATGATCAAGTCCTGAAATATTTTAATACTGACAGAGATAAAAATCAGCTAAGGGAAGAACAATTGATCTGGCCCTCAGGTGGCTGCCCAGTGGTGCATAGCTTTTCTAGTAAGA
Source organism: Aquila spilogaster (assembly GCA_024606505.1). NCBI lineage: Eukaryota > Metazoa > Chordata > Aves > Accipitriformes > Accipitridae > Aquila > Aquila spilogaster. The sequence goes on from JANHGO010000072.1 coordinate 18,291,240, forward strand.
CCAAATATGCCTTCAAGGCAAGGGATACTGGCAATGTTTTTTGCTGTGAGCAATGCCCTTAATGTGTAGGGCAGGAATTGGGTACAGTAGAAAGAGGATAAAATCTCAGAAATAGTTTTATAAAAACAGTTGTGCAGTCCAATGTCCTGATACAAGACCTCTTTTTTTCCTGAGGTTTATTCTATAAGAACAAGAAAGGTGGTCTTGATCTAAAGAAAAGCCCCAAAACTCACAATAAAGCAGTCACCTGGTGATGTGTGTGAATTACTTTATCTAAATAACACTAAAGAAGTGCTAAAGGGGATTGGCTGATTGCGATGAGAATTGATCCTGGGGAGAAAAAAATAACTGAGGACGGTAAAGGTTTAGGCTCCTGTCTAAAAGTTAAGGTTTAGATCTCCCCCTGCCATGAGTATGTGGTTGAAGGAGCAAAGGAAGTACCTGTCTGTTGCCTTGTCTGGAAACCCTCCTCCTCCACCCTCTTCCACAGTTTTTGTTCTTACTGAAACATTAGGAGAAGAGCATGCATCCTGAGAGGGAAAGGGGAGCTTAAGGGTAAATTTCTTTATGCTTCAGAAAGGTGAAATGATCAGACTAAAATTAATGTTATGTATTAAATTATTAATTAACTATATATTAGAGAAAAGGCCTACCTAGATGGTAGAGCTGTATTCACTGAGAGCAAACACAGAGTAGCTGAACGTATTGGGGATGTAATTTTGAAACCCCTTTGATTCATTTGAACTGTGTTGCCATCGGCTGACTAGCTGCAGAGTTCCCCGGCCTGCTGGGAAGGTTTCTGCAGAGCAGTGACATCTTCAGGGGTAACCACAGCTCCCCAGCCTGCAGTCACTCTCTTAGACAGAAAGCTAGAAATACCAATTGAGAAAATACTAATTTGTATTTGAATATGGAAGAAAGCTCAATATAGTTTAGAAACTGGTGCAGCATAACCTTCGACACCCTATAACCACCTAACTCTCAGGTAAGAAGCACCTGTGCGTTGCAAAACAGTAAAAATCAAAAGCTCTCAATCAAAGGCTGCTTTTTTCTTTTTGAAGACAGTGAAACATCATTGAAATGGAAACAAGTTAGTAAAGCAAAACTTGAGACAGTGAATTTTTTTTTCCCCTTCCCCACATTTGTCCTCTAAGGAAAAGAAAGAAAATGACTGTCTGCCATTATGGCCCTGGTATTATTGTACTGAGTAGGTGTACTGAGCTCTGCTACTTCTGCCAGTAAGCGTGGCCGGAGTTGCTCACAGGAGGTGGCGAGGACGTTGCCATGAAATCCTGGAGAAAACGGCTTGCTGCTTGGCCCCTCCTTGCCAGGAAAGGGATCTCACCACTGTAGGCATAGGGGTTCCTCTAACCTGAGAGCAGAGCCTCTCAAAGGTGGTACAAGGCACTGAATTTCCCTTAGAAAGTCACTCTAGGGTTGCATGGTCCAAAGTGTGTGTGTTGAGCGGGTGGAAATCCCTGCTTTGAGAGGGGGTTCATCTTGTTTTCATAAACCGCTAGGCTGACTGCTTTGAAATGGTTGCAATGATTCCTGAATTGCCTTTAAATTGGAATTTAATGTCACTGCATTCAAAACAAACAGCCTCCGCATATTTTTTTTTTTTTTTTTTTTCAACCTCTGAGTTTTTTTTCCTGTATGTGTTTTGTATCGGCTTGAGCTGTTGTGCTTTTGGCTTCACTGCCTCTGAGGCTGCAGTAATCTCTTTCACTGTGGGGAACACAAAGCCCTTAGTACTGTGGTGGGTTAGAGTTCCCTGCTTTTATTGCCTCTGCTGTCTCAGACTTGATGATCAAACAGGAAAAGCCGTTAAAAAACCCCAACCCTAAACCCCCTTCCAAACCCTCCCACAACACTAAAAAGCAACCTCAATGCAAAACTCTCTTCTTCTGTCAGCAGTGCTATATGTAGGCTTTCTGCGAATCAATATGTAAGTAGTTCAGAAGCCAAAGTTAGTTGAAGGTTGATGATGACCCTGGAAGGAGCCTGTGTGAGTTGGACAGCCACGTGCTGCTTGCTCACACCACCCTTGCCCCAAGGAAACCACCCCAAAAACCTTTTCTCGGCGTTTTGTCCTTCTACAAGATTTATTTTTACTAGCATATGCTCTACTGTATCATTCAGGTTAAAGCTACACCAATCACTGATGTTTTAAAGTGTATTCAAGCGTCTAATTATCTGAAACTAAGGTGATTTAGCTCATTATCCTGTTTTAAAATTCTAATGGAATGATACCGAAGATGTTGTGATGCTTTTCTTTTTGTTAATACGGAACACGTAAATTTCTGAGACATTAAAAATGTAACATCAAGTCCCCCTTTGTAGGGCAACAATCTGATGCTAACAGGTCTTAAATGTAGCATCCAAAGGAAAAAGTCCATTTTGCTGCTCTGCAGCGATGCAAGTGCTTTTATGTACTTCCTTTCAGCCTGATACTATTAAACCCTACAATATTCAGCCAAAACAACAACCCCCCCCCCACACACACACACCTAAACAACATCAGTAAAAATAATTACTAGTGATGTTACAGGAAAGCTAGCTTTAGATATGGGGCTCCTCAGCCTTTTTCTGTTTTGCCAAACTCTTTGCGTCTGGCCACAGCAAGAATCCCTGTGCGGTTCCATGGTGCAGGATGCCGAGAACAGCTTGTGTGGCACACAACAGGAATATTTGTATTGTTTGCTCTTGGAGCTTCCTCTCAAGGAGCCTTCTCCCAAAAAGCCACTGTACATACACATAAGGATATGCAGTCCACGCTCTGAAGCAGCTAGATCCCAGATAAAAGTGACAAAACTCAGAGCAGGGAGGGGAGAAAGAGCAATTTGATCTTTTTTTTTTTTTTTTTTTTTATATGTATGCTGAGCACAGGGACAGGGAGTCTAAATTTCACTTACTATTAGAGACTTGTATGCACTTGCAACTTCTTTAAAGAACAGAAGACAGGTATTTAAACTTCTTGCAAGGCCTATTAGGGCAATGCCCTTAAAATAAGTGTACCCCAGTGACTTGCTCAAGGTTACACAAAAAATTGCTGGCAAACTTTAGAGCTGAGCCCTGGTGGCACGATGCCTCTGTACTGAGGGGGCTATGAGACCCTCCTTCCTTCTTAACTGGCATTTGGTGTAGAAACCTGGAATATTGTGTTTGCATACATAGTTGCTGCATAATGTGACTCAGCTTGTACCAAACAAAAGACTGGCACTAATCTAGTCTGCTTTTGCTATACTGAGTAGGGGCAAAATTAGAGACAAAGAGGCATAATACTGCTGTTACGAAAGTAGGTATGGTGGGAATGCATGTGTTTAATTCTAGAGGAGCGCAGGTCTTTTGTGACTTTTGGAATTACTTCACTAAAATCCTGCTTCCACATAATGGCAACCTTTTGAGTTATGTGATGAGAATGGTAAGCAAAGATTAAGAATAGTGAATGTTTATAATACTGATGTCCTCAGTATAGCTACGGGCGGTTAATAAACTTCAGATGTTATTTCTCAAAGAAAAAAATGGATTTTTTCATCTGTGTGATAATACTGTAAGTAATGGATTGTTATCCTACATGACTTCAGTGTTTAATGTAACATTTTCATTAAGTTTAATAAAATATGTTTGTGTACTGTGTGTGATTGACAGCATCTAGTAGGCTGCAGTGAGATAAACAAAGGAATTTCACATTCAGGCAGGGATGTCAGAGGAGTCTTAATAATTAGATCCAACATTCAGAGGGTCCAATTCACCTTGAAAGGATATCAGAGCAACTGATGAATTCTGTGTACTGCTGATATGCAGTCACACTTCAATTCTTTGGGTAAAGAGTGGGAAGGTTTTCAATTCTCTGTAAAGTAAAAACCAACAGAAACTTTTATGAAATTATATGATACATCTACAATGACTTCTTCCAAGCATCATTTTGTATCGGTGCCATTCATCTGGAAAAGTCTTTGCTAGCATTCAATCTTTCCCAAGCACAAGATCTTGATCCAAATGCTGTGTAGCAGGGGTCCCATTGACTGGATCAGGCAGCTATCAGTAATCTCTTCCTCATGAATTCACAGTCACTTTAATTATGCATTTTTACATGCACGTGTTCAATAAATATAGAACTTCTTAAAATAGTTCAGCTTTTTGATCAGGTTACAGATCTGAATAATTAGAATACAAGCTCTGAAACAGTAACATTTAAACATTTCATTTTGAAGGATGATAGTGCGTAAGTGCCCTCCCTGAAGATTTTTTTTTTTTACCCTGTGATTAATTTGCTTGCATTTGCTTTAATCTGTTGCCATGTGCAGCAAAAAAGATAAATTGTGTTTATGTTACCCTAGTCCCTCCCTCCATTTCCAAAACAACTGCTTTTATGCACTTCAGGCAGCTTGAATCAGGCCTAATTACAAAGTCCTACATCTGCTTTCAATCTATGGGCTAGCACACAAGGTTGCTCTTGTATTTAGGCTTACACAGTGGTTTCACTTGTTTGTTTATGTTTTGCTTTAAAAATGTATATGTATAAACATCCACAAGGACAACAACATCCTAACATCTGACATCCACCATACAACAGCTGAGAAGGATTTCCACTTCCATGCTTTGCTCTTTCCTCAAGACACCTGAGCTCCATCAGGCTAGGCACAAAGCTCTAGGCTAACCAAACCCTCTTAAGCCATATTGGGGCTCATTAATGTTATTTTCTTTTTGTTTCAATTTGTATCAGCTGTCTTTGGCTATCAATGAGGAACCCAACTGCCTAAGGACTTGAATAAAATCTTCCCTCTTCACATTTTGGGTTGGTTTCCTCTGTGCTGCAAAAAGATTTGCTGAAATAAAGTATTATATAATGGGCATAGGGAGGAAAGATGTCAGGCTGCTAGTGTAAACCTTCTTAGGGGATGCATTTGTCTCAATTCTCCCTGAAAAGGTCATGCATCCTTGAAGTTCTTGTCCGTGCTGCAGATAAGACAAAAAGCATCCTGGTAAGGCAAAGAGCACGCTTCACTGTAAAAGGCTAAATACAAATCTTGGGGGAGGGAAAAGGAAAAGTTTTTAATTTTTTTCAACTTTCTATTTTATGAAAAGTTTTACTAGAAGATCAGGAGTAAGAATTAAAATACTGAAGCAAGAATCTCACAATGGGTTGAAGTTCTGGATTTTTATCGCTCCTGCCCAGCGCCTGCTAGCCTCTTAGTCCTGCTGAGCACCGCTTAATTCTGAACGTTTGCCCACTGCAGGCCGGTGCTGGGCTCTGCAGAGGATGCTTGGCCGCCTGGCTCCGCTCCTGGTGGCTGAGGAGCCTGAGCACTGCAGTGGTTTGAGAATTTGACAGAGAGGTGAGGAGGGGAAGAGATGGAGGCAAAACCAGGAACTCCATTTCCAAAAGTTGGTCTCCTCTCTTAAAACACAAGGGGTAGGCACTCCTATAATTCAGTGCAGAGTTGTAAGATTCAACCTCCTGCTGGTGTATGACACTCGTTTAGTCACTTATCAACAATACAGCCTTCTTAAGTGTGTGCTGAATCTCTTTATCCCACCCTAACATTTCTTTGTTCTTTTTTCTTAAACAGAGGGAATATATGGATGAATGAGAGCATGTAAAATACACACAGATTTAAGGAGGATTACTTTGTGTCTTATGATAGCTCATAAAATGTTTTTTGGGGGGCTATGATGCTTGATAACAAGGATAAAAATTCTTTACTAAGGAATAGAAAACATCAACAGACCATAAGAACAGTTCTCTATTAATGTTCTTCAGGTATCATGGAATAAAATGCATGAAACTGTAGAAAACTCTTTCTGAGAATTTCTGTATTAAAAGGGTACAGTAGATGGACGGCAGAACTAGTCTTAAAGAGAGAAACAGTTACTTAGAAGGCCATTCTTACTACAAGAAACATCATGTAGATCCGTGATAAGCCAACTTTATGCATGAGGGAAAATCTAAAGTTTATTTAGCAGAAAACCAGAATCATATGATATACCTTGTATGGCAGGTGGTGTTTGGTGGTGGGGAAGTCCAGGAAAATTGTTTTCTTTCAGGAAAATACCAAAAATAACAACCAACAAAATCTCAAGTTTCACATATGGTCCAGATCAACATATGGAGCTATTGTTTATTTTTGATAAACTATTTTCTTAGCTGGGGCACCAAAAATTAGGTGGGATGAATCTGGGGTGTAATATTTTATCTTGTCTTCTTCTATAGTCAGAGGAGAAGGGGTAAGAGGTAAGCCCCAGGTGGGATCTCAGTCATAAAATGCTGTGAGTTTTCTGGGTGCTGCCATTATCCAAACTAATTGTATGTCTAATGAAACATATGTACGTTGCATACAGGTGCAGTATAAAACTCAGAATAAAATGCTGTTCCTTTTTCAGATGCTCTGATTCTTTCTTCTCTTCCTTGTTGAAGGTGTGCAGCCTTTTAGGGCATTTGAATGCTAGTTTTGGTCTTGTCTGATTCCTTGACGTGTTTGTGAATAACAGTGCTAGTATTCTTCCAAATTTTTGAACCATTTGTGGGTTTTTTAATGCATATAATTATTGCTATTATTATTACAGAGTAGATCTGCTGTGGAATAAATCCCCTATATCTGTTTTGTGTTGTGGGATATCTTTTACTATGTAATAAGACTGTATAAAATTGAGAAGGCTCCTTTGCTCCATTTAAATTACACTCTGTCTTAACATCACATTCTTCATTTCCTTCATTTCCTCAGTGACTTAATAAGTACTTAAATTAAACAAGAAAAGCGTTCTAACACAGAGGTGAGGAAATCTAGAGTTAAAGCTGCTACTCTACTCTTAATTCACCCGGTGGTGCATAGGCACTCTATTAAGAAAGCCACAGAACAGCAGGTGAGCTTTTATCTTATGTTTCTGCAATGTATATACCATATGTGCTACACAGTTCACTGCATATGCTATGTACGGTCACCCACTGCTTCGGACCCCTGCTGTACCAGGGTACAACCAGGTGATGTAAGAGGATGGGGAATGACTGCCTGATTAATATATTCCTGTTTTTCTTGATGATGTCTCTGCTCACAGCACATTCTTTCAGTGGAATGGGACCTAAAATCATCTCCCCCCCC
>JANHGO010000072.1:18298442-18436372 GCA_024606505.1 Aquila spilogaster
AATCACAGAGCTTTGCTGGCCTTCACATACAAAAGTACAGCTTATTGTCACCCTCTGCCTGTAGTTTCTATGTTATATATTGTCTGCCACACTATTGTCAGTTAAAAAAAAGGTGGGTTGTTTGTTTTTATGGCACCCACGTGCTACCCGTGCCCTATTAGTGCTTAATAAGATAAAGCTGCTACCACTGAATGGGAGTCTTAGGTCTATGATAAGTAGCCTGGGCTCTGTTAACTCAGCTGTGCTCTTTAGGCCATAAGGAATATGACTGTTAGGGATATGAGTGGCTTTTTATCTCAGTTTCTTTGTGTGGTATGATACCTCATGCTGCTGGTTTTTGGTTTGTTTTTTGTTTGTGTTTTTTTGTTTGTTTGTTTGTTTGCTTTCCTAAGCAAAAATCTTAGGCTAAAATGCTTCTGGAAAGACCTGCAAAAAACAAGCAAACAAAAAACAACAAACAAGCAAAAACAACCCAAACAACAGTCTGAATGTATGTATCTCATCTGTTCATAACTATGGTAAGTGCAATACCAAAAGAATCTTGTCCTTTTCTCACAGCTTATCCGCTTTAGTGATGTGACATTCTTCACTGGTATCCACTGGTTGCCTTTCTATAGAAGCCTCTCCTCCTTCCTTGGACAAAATCTTTTTGTTTAGAGGTTTAGTACAGGCAATCGCTATCAGTTATATGGCCTCCTAATGAGATCATGTAGTTATTTTGGCTATATTCATTTGTTGCTCTGCCCCTGCAAGGGGAGCAGTAAAATTACAGTTGAAATACTTCACCGCTCTCAAGAGCAAGATCTTGTGGGTCATAGCAGATGCTGTTCCACAAGAAAAGATGTTGTTCTGATTTGAACAGAGGGGCATTTTTCATCTTGTAAGAAACTAGTGAAAGAAGCAGCTTGAAGGCTTCCTTCTTGCGCTTACCAAAGCAATCTGAGGTCCAGGTCAGATGCTTTCCTTGTCTATATGTCCTCAGTGTTCGAGTTCCTTGGTGGACAGATCCCAGTGAATCGATGACCAAAAATGTCTTAAAAGCATGCCCAAAAGGAAACTTTCAAAACAGATCACATCTATCTATCATTTTATCAATAGATATGAATCTTTTTCCAAGCAACTATTCTTATCACACTGTAAAACACTCCCAGTTTGCTATGATAGGGTTGTACAGGCTGAATTAGTCTGTGTTACTGAGATTATACTTTTAAAAAATGTTTACCCAATAAAAACGGCATGGGCTTCAATCAACACATGTATGCAATTCACCTACTCTTTTAGGCTGAATGTTAGCACTTTTTCTTGAGGGAGAGATTGCCACTACTATAGAGAGAAAAATCTTTGCTTCCAGAGCAAAAATATCCAGTGGAGCTCAGGAGGGTTGTCAGAAATTTCACCTGAAGTTTATGAAGAACTGATTAATTTTCCAATGGGAGGGTGACAGGAAAAAAATTCTGGTCGAGTATCTGAAATACCAAGCTCAGTAAAATCAGAGGCAGAAGTGGAAGGCTCAGGGGAAACGTTCCTGTTTCCTTCATTTAGCCTTAGCTGAGTGCGGACACAGGGCTAAAGTTACCGCTCTCTCCAGAGATACTCTGCGCGGTCTTGCATGTGCAATGGGAACGATGCATTATAAATCTCTTTGCGGAGCATAGGAACGTAAGGTTCTTGGAAGAAAAATATGTTGACTCTTGTGTCATTTTGGGGTTGCGGCATTTCCAACTTTGCAATAATTGCCTAGCGCTTTGCATTTGTGAGAAAGTAGAATGAAATGTCTGAAAAGTGTGTTCTGCATATTGTAAAAGTCCAACTGTGGCTCTGAGAAGCGCCCATGAGACTTATTGCTACCATTATAAGCTTAGAGTAATGCGCACATATTTTTCTTTTTAGACGGTGCACACTATATTCAACCCTCAGGGTATGAAAAAAGAACACATTTAATTTTGGGGTGGTTTTTCTTTCGTTTTGATCTTCCTGCATCAGACGCACCACCTTGTGCCATCGGGATGGCTCAGGTAAAGGCAAGGGCTCCCGCTAGCTGGTGGTGAGTCCCAGCCACCACAACCCATGGTATCACACACCACAGTGCCGTGGCCTCAGGGGTCTGTCCAGATGCCCTGGTTTTGCTGCTGAGTTGGGATTTCCCTGCAGCAGGAAGGCTTTGCTCCACCACAGGGTGGGGAGGGATGGAGGGCCCAATGCAGCAGCTGCACAGAGGTGGTGGAGAGCAAAGGGATTGCATTCAAGCTGTAAAATCGGAAGCCCAGTGTCAAGATTTCCTGTTGGTTAACAGCACCTGGCCCAACAAATCTCCAGTCCTCACCGGGGCACTGTCAGTTTGGCAATGCAAAGTAGTGAGCAGTGGTAGAATGTTTTATTAATGAAAATGCTCATAATTTGAAGCCCCTGAGATTTCCTTCCTTTCTCCTTGTGTACTGGTTATTGTGCCTTGGCACCAGAGGAGAACTAAGGTAGTAACACAGTGTTTGCTCGACAACTTCGATTCTCATTGTTTATTCATGGCATTTTGAGCATACAGTACCTATTTACTTTTTAATTTAAGTAGATATTGTTTTCCTTCTTTCAAACTTCCTAACAAGCCTTAGGTCAGCCTTATACGGAAGGTGTGAATGTTTCCATTAAATCACAGCAAACATGATGGGTTTAGCTATTGAATAATTCAGGGCTTTTCACTCGAATGCAAACTATTTTACCAAATCAGCAGCAAAAAGGAGTTATAAAGCCTCTGCCAGTAAAGTCTTCCAAGGAAGAGATAGAATGGAATCTCACAGAAATCTCTTGGTGTAGCTGAGCTGTAGAAAGCTTCTCTGGATCTTCCGAGATTGAGCCTGCCTGATTTGCCCATAATAATACTGCACTTCCCACCAAAACTCGTGAAAAGTCCTTGGAATAAAAGACAAATATCATCCTTCCCATTTTCCTGGTGTGCTGGGCACAGATGGATGCTAAGACCTGTTGAAAGTGTCTCAGGTGGTTGTTAATGTTGATGCCTGAGTCATGGCTGATTCCCACCCAGTATGGTCCCCCTACCGCTGGGCTGTTCTGCTTTGCAGGGTTATTATTACAAAATACTGAAGGAGTATTAGAGTCGCAAAGTACATAAAAAACAAAATTGCACATTACTCTCCTGCTGCTCATCAATCCGTAGCTTTTCTCTCATTTTCTCTCAGCCCTCCATCCTCACAATTTTAGTAAAGAGAGAACAACCTGTGCAATCTGTTCAGCGAGAGAACAACTCATTTGAGCTCAATTTCCTCTTCTCTGTTGTTGAATATAACTTCCCCTGGGTAGGTGAAAATTTTGGCAGTCTGTACAAAGACTAGCAGAGACTGAAGCAGAAGCTATAATAGAGCTGTTACGGCTTGACAGCCCTGTTTTGTAATGCACGGGGGGATTTTATTACAAGTCAATTGTAGCTTCAAGAAATTTAAGAGTATGGCATCTGCTTGCATGATTTTTTAACATGTTTAATAAATTAAATTGCAATAGATTTTAAATGGAGACCGTTGCTGCAGCAGGCCTGGATGACTTAATATAAACTAAAATCAATCAAACAACTTGATTTTGTTGGCAAGTTTTTGCTCTGTAAGCGGAAGTGAATGTGTTTGCAGCTTTAAAAATTTCACACACATTTCTTCAGGTGCTGGCAAAACACTGTATTTCTATACTGTTCACTGAGTGCTTTGCTTTCTGCTGACTTAGTGTTTGGAAGTACATCCTGTTAAAGACTATCTAATGTAACCTCACAAGGACCTGTGTCATAGTGCACATCAGTGATGACCAGAAGCTTGGAGGATGACTTGCAAAGAGTTTCCACTTCCCCACTCCCCATAACCTTTCTTTTTCTTGAATTAACTAATGGAGAGGATAGGATTTAAAGCTTCAGACTACTCTGTCCATATATTCACGGTCTGTCTTATAAGATTCAGAGGGGATGATGTAAAAAAAAGAAAAGGAGAGATGCAGGCTCTGGCAAATCTGGCTCCGAAGCCTGCCTTGGATAGGATTGCCTTTGCCAACTCTGAGTGCTGTGGTGGTGGTGCACATTGCATGAGCCAGCTGAAGCCAAGGGAAGAGGGCATGTCAGACCCTTGAGTGCAGCACAACCAGGCTGGCACTGCCCCTCAGCAGGAGGCTGTGGAGCCTTGTGCGGGCTTGCAGCCAGAGCAGGATCACCTTCATCCCTCTGAGAAATTCAGGAGGTGATGGAGAGCCTGAAACCAGGAGCGCAACCACGGGTCCCCAGCTTCTCCAGGCCTTTTCCTGTTTGGTGTACTTCCAAACAGAGGCCTACAGAAAAGTGCACACCAGCGTACCTCAGCTTCCTGTGGGAAGTCCCCTTTTGACATCTCTGGCAGCATGATGTTGAATAGAATTCTATACTTCACATAAAATGGTAGGTTTCGGTGTTTATTCATTGTCAGAGTAATGGAAGGCAGCCCATAGCCTACATGGAGGAGTGGCTGGTTTGCATCTGCTCGTAGCCCTCCACTGTTGGAGGTGTTTTCCACACAGGGTAGTTAGAATCCCTGTTATCATCTCATTACAGTGGTGTAACACCAGGAGCTGTGTCTTACTGCCTTCCCATAGCAATAATCTCAGTCTCCTAGCCCGGCTTAACCTGTCTGTCTCTTTGTAGGGCTAATTGTGATGCTGATAACTCCAAGATCATGGTTTTTTATCGCCTCAAGTTGCACCAGGGGAGATTCAGGTCGGATGTTAGGAAATCCTTCTTCTCCAAGAGAGTGGTCAGGCACTGGAACGAGCTGCCCAGGGAGGTGGTGGTGTCACCATCCAGAGGTGTTCAAAAAATGTTTAAATGTTGTACTAAGGGACATGGTTTAGTGGGAAATATTGGTGATAGGTGGATAGTTGGACTGGATGATTTTAGAGGTCCTTTCCAACCTTGAAGATTATACAGTTCTTTGATTCTTATTCCTCTGGCCTGCTCTGGAGACACTACTCATTTCTCTCAATCTCTGATGTTTGCGTATAAAAATTCAAAAAAATCATAAAAATCCCGAAAACAATAGAAAAACATAAAGTGTTTCAGTCAGTTGGATTGTCCTGTTTTGATAGAAATACCCCCGCATGCAATTCAAGAGTAGATTATAATGATGATTTAGACATTGTGATGGCAACTCGGGAAAGTCAAAATACGTGTGTGTTTGCTCCATTTCTTTCCCACATTAGGAACCAGGGCTTCTATAATGGATGCACTTTACAAAGTGTATAATACCCTCTCTGTCAGTTATCAGTGCAGAAAATCTGATGCACTGAATGCCATTGATAGGCATCACTCACAACTCAGATATACATTAATATTCTTAACATGTAATTGCTTACCGCCATTTTCAACAGCTCATGTTAAAGCCACAGTCAAAAACATGTGAAAATTCCTGCTGACAGCATCTCCAATACCTGAACATTTCGATACAGAAACACTTAAGTGTTTTTCTGCTGGGATGGACCATATGTCTTGTGGCCATGAATGGAAAGCAGATGATGCCCTTTAGGCCAGGGCAGAGCCCAGAGATACCCAGGGCACTGCGGCATGCATAGCTGGGGGGCTTATCCCCCCTGAGGGTTCTGACAATGCTGAAGGGCTTGGCAGCAGCCTTGAAGGAGAGAAGAGCCCAGCCGGGGGCCCAGCTACCCCATGTCCAACAGACAGGAGTCTGCAGGATCTCTGGAAGAACTTTGTGCTCCAGATCAGAAAATAAATATGAATCAGCGTCTGTTTCCTGCAGAGGGGTGATGTTAAACACAGGCAGTTATTGGAAACTAAAGCATTCACTCTTTGTTCAGTTTGTGTGAGGTTTTTAAATCCATTTCTCTCCCTCGCTTTCTTGTTTTTAGAGCAAAAGAGCACATCTGGCTGTGGATTCCACAGCATTTTCCAGATCACCTCTAGAGGATTTTTTGGGCAATCTTGATTCTCAAGGCCTCAGGAAATTTCTGGTCCATGGGCAGAAAACCCAGCTGGCCAGAAATCTGGAATTTTCAGCCTTGCTGAGGATTTGAAAAACCTTTGGGATGACTGCCACCATGCAGGACTCCTGCTTTGACTAAGGAAGGAGAGCACAGGGATCCACACCCATCTGCCAGGAAACAGACAATTTCCAGGAGCCCAGGCTTAAGCCATCTGTGTAGCTGGAGTTTATATGACTTCCCTTGCTCCTTCAATTCCCTGGCTCTGGGGCAGTTTTCGTATTATAGAAATTCTGAGGTGGGAACATCTGTAAAGTTATTAGCTGCTTATCAGATTACTTTGGGGAGAAACACTTTTATGGTTGACATAGAATATTTGAATTTCTGCAAATCAGCATTTTCTAATGAGAAGGTGTTTTGTCAAGAGCATTGTAAGCAAGCCCGCTGAAAACCATGCACCTGCAAGGTGGTGGGGCAGGAAAGTACAGAGAGCACCAGCTATTCAAGATTGATCCATTGCTGTGCTTAAGCTTTGCTTAATCTTTGTCTGTACCCACACAAACATCTATGTCCTGTGCTCTTATAGCTGGGAACGTGAAGAAAATGAGTAGATCTCTGCTTGCGAGTCCATGGGTTCTACCACTTTCTTCTTCATTCATGGAGGCAGATGCATTAAGAAGGGCAGGTACAGCCAGGAGAGGGACATTTTCAGAGAGGTCATTAACAAACACAGCAAGAACAGCCAGTATTTTCAGTTAGGCACCACAGCGAGGCAGTCCAAAGCAGATTCATGAGCTGCAGGCAGCCCAAGACTTAACCAGAGGCAAAGCTTTTCCCATATAGCCTTAAGCTCCTTCATTCTTCAAGATTTTGCAAACAAAGGGGACGTAACACCTTTACAGCATGGTGGCTCCAGGACAGAAAGTGGCCTCTGAAACAGAGAAGTGGAGGCACATCAGAGAAACTGCTGCATCAACCTAAGTGAAGGCATATTTGCAGCGGTGCCTCTGAAGATGTCACGAAATCATTATTTCGAACTTCCGCTTTCTCGAACTCCAATTCTACATTAGCTGTGGTTTTTTTCAGCAAAAAGGGCATCCTGTTTCTTTCCCATTCAGACCTTGTGCACTATGCTGCCTTTCAGGACACTGCATAGTGACAGGATGGTGAAAGCATGAGCTTCTATTTAATAACTGAGTGATACCACATGCAGATCCATTGGATGTTTACAAAACTTTGTGGGTGGGTTGATCAAACACAAGGGGACTTTCCCTTTGGTTTAATTCCTGTTAACTGATGAGACTGGAAAAAAAGACACAAAAACACCCAAGCCATATCAAACAAAATCTATCTGGGCTGCAGCCAAATGAAAACAAAAACGAAAGATAATCAACACTGTATTGTGTTTGTGTCTTGCTTTTTCAGGCTTAGGTGAAAGGATATCTGTCCATTTTCTTGCTTATCCAAGCCTGGAAGGAGTGCTGCCTTCCAGCCTGGCACAGCTGGAACCCCAAGTCCCCCTGAGATGCTTAATGCCTTGCAGATTTATTCTATGCAGTCAAGGGACTTAAGTCCTTCCAAACAACACTTAAAAAATGATCACCTGATAGAGAAAGCGTGGTTTCATGTGCTGACATGTGAGAGGGAAATACATCATACGCCCAGGGGACCCAAACACCTCTCCCAAACATGTAGATGGATATTCCCTGGTGCATAAGCTGCTCGAGAGTCACTAGTTATGGACTGTGTGGTCTTAGAGGAGCAACTCTGGAGACACAAACAAGCAGAAATTTGCCCTACTGTCACAGGAACCTCTCTTTCTCTTGTTATGAGATATGAGCTTAACATTTGACCTGTACAGCTTCAGCCCGTTCCCTCGAACATCTGCCTATCTTTAGGGAAAGCTGTGTAGCTGAGCTTTTAAATGGTATCAGTAGCCACTACCTACACCTGCATCCATCTGCAGTGAATAATAGAGAGCTTTCACTTAGATATAAAAGCATACATTTTCCCATGCTGTAACTTGATTGTCTTCCACAGTATTACACAGGGGACAGATCTGGATAAAAGTAAATCCAGTCCAAACTTTTACTCAGAGAAAAGCTTATATTGGGATTAATGGGTTAGTCTGGCTTTCTGTCCTGCAGAACCAATTAAAAACAGTTTAAAAAAAAAAAAAAGAGAGAGAGAAAAGAACACCTGGTGTTAACAGGCCCATTTTTACAACCTTTTATCATGTATAGTGCTCAGCACCTCTTTAAAATACTACATAATCTGAAGGCAGCTTCTTTGCACGCATAAATGGAGGTTCCCTGGTCACAGCTGTGCATACTTAAAGCAATGTGGTAGCAGACGTGCCTGGTTGTCCCAGGGACCCAAGTACCCCATGGCTTCCTGAAGGCTGCTTTGTGCTGACCAGCAAAGGTAAGATGATCCTTGATGCTCTCCTAGTTGGTGCTTCTTTCTAAATGTGGGATGAGCTCTGAGGGCTGTCTGGTGGCAGAGGGCATGGACTGGCTATTGCAGGTTAGATAGCTGGTTAGAAGGTCTGTGATGTGGTAGCTGAGGTTTCCTGGTGTGCTGCTGTGCTGTAGGTATGCTGCAGAAGTGGGGGGAGACCCTGGGTGCAGGTGTCCAGCATCCCCCTGTGCCTTGAGGTGGTTTTGGGTCTGTGCAGGTTCTGCAGCTGGAGAAGAACCTGGAAGATTCTGAATTCAAATCAGGAGTTGTGGCAGCCCTCTGTTGTGCCCTGGTCCTTGAAGGGCTCCTCCTGCCTGGGCAGGCAGCAGACTAGTTCATGTATTCTTACGGCTATGGTTTATCCCACTTGCTGCACCTGTGTAAACTCAATATATATGTATTGTAGCTTATGTTTTGGTACCATCTACTGTTGGACTGTGAAAGGCTTGTTGCTGTGTTTGTTTGAAGGAAAATTTTTGTGCAGATATCTTCTAAAACATGGATGACTGAGCCTCCTCATGTGATCTAATGCACAGTAAATGCTACAGCTGCTGGGAACTGAGGCTTTGATGGATGGACTCAAAATACTGAGGATTTTTCCCATATTGCTTTGCTGAGGCTCTGCTGAAGGCACTTGAAGGCCTCTTGTGGTCCTGGCATAAGTCTTGCACTATGCTAAAGGAACGCTGATAATGTTGTGCTCTCGGTTTGTGGTGGTGACTCTGTGTCAGACTTAAATATGAAGCAGTGCACAGAGCAACCTCTCCCTTTTTTTCCCTTCCTCTTTTTGCTGAGCATGAGTTCCCTCTGCCCTGGTTATCCCTCTGCCCCCAGCTGCTTTAGGGTCTCCACCCAGAGCCGATGTGAGCAGGGATATACTGAGCTGGAGACCTGCTTGCCATTCCTACAGCTCCAGGAAGGTGGCCAAGAAAACACTGCTTAACCTGGCTCTCTCTTTCCTCCTTCATCACACTGACACTCTTACTTGCTCAGTCCTTTTGGAATTTCTCTTCCTGAACAGTTGGGGAGACTTAAATTTTCTTGTATCAGACTTGTGCCTCTGAGAGCCCTGAATGAGATGCCTAGGGCTGGATGCTCGGTCCTTCCTCCTGTTAGCCAGACCTGATGGTTTCTGCTTTAATGAAATACCTTTTAATCTGTATGCCTTACAGATACAATGTCTGTGTAATTTTATAATGAGAGTCCTGTGATGAAATCCCCCATTATATATATTACTTACTTCACAGAAATCAAACTGCCTCCCCTCACTCCCCTGCAAGCTTCCTCTTCCCACCTTTTTCTGGCTGGGTAGCTGCTGAGCAACTTACTATAAGTTGTCTTTTTTTGTGAGTTGTTAGAGTTTGGGGGAATGGGGTATTATTAGTCTTCGTGCAGCAGGAAGATGACTCTAGTGGAAAAGCACTGACTCATGTTGTCACTCTAAAGCAACACCTTTCCCAAATCCCTCCTATAAGCAGGGAGTGTTCCGTATTTTATGCTGAATGCTGTGTATGTGGCAGAGCTATGGATGCCAGGCACAGACAAAAGTAAAAAGATCTTGTAGTTAATTAATTTAGCAAAAAGAAGGAGCAGTTTTGTAGTGCCAAGGCATAGAAGGTGTTCTGTATTGAGGATGCATGGGATAACCACTTCCCTGGCTGGGTACACACTTCAGAGTATCACTGACCCTGTGCGCAGAAAGCACTAACACTGCCTCTTGTTGGGTCACCGAATTGAATTACATCCCAGGCTTGAAACTCAGTCTCCCACCTTGACAAATTGTCTGCTGGCTGAACATGATTTGAGCCACTCCAGTGCAGTTTCACTTAGCATCACCCCTTGGTACCCTATTAACAGAACGTGTTAGCATCAGACAGCTTGGCAAAATGGTAAATAGTACAGAGCACATGGCCATATTGTCTCTTTGACTGTAAATAGATTTTGAATGATTGAATAATGCTATACAAGAGTATCTGCCTAACATAAGGCACGAATTATGCCTCTCTCTGTTTCAGCTCAAACATTTCAGGCTCTTTTTCTTGTCCATAATTGGACATAATCAGTAACACAGTCTGTGACTAAAGACTGTCTGGTATCAATTCCCACATACAGGAACCACAACATCTAGATTTTTGGGAGTTAATGCTCTCTATTAGCTGATTAGTTCAGTTAATTTGTTGTGTCCCATGGTGATTGTAAAGTAAATAAAAAAGGGTACTTTGTTTCAAATATCTTCCTGCAACTCTGTGTGTGTTATGTATATATGATCTGCACGTGTGTATCTACAAGTTTGCCTGGTAGTTGAAGGTGTTGAGAAAGTGCAGTTTTCCTTGGCTTCAGAGGAAGCTGCTGGCTCAAGATCTACTGAAGAAATGTCTTGTCCAAGAATATTTAGTCCAAAAGGAACAGGTTGTTCCATAGAGTAATATACAAAGTGTGCTTTTCTTCTAGATGCTTTCTGCCCTGCTGGCTAATGGAAGTGCTTTAAGCTGGATGCCTCTTCTGGAGGAATGTGACCTTGAGTACAATTAAATAAAATAAGGATAACATCAATCTTACTTTTCCATTCGACCTCCCGTAGTAAAGCTTACCATGAATGTGTTCCAGCTTGCTATGCCTGGATTCCAAAACGCATAGCTGCTACAGTGGGGTAAAGGTAGCCCCGTTTGTAAGTGTAGACCACTGATGGATGGATTAGTTTTCATATTTTTCTTGTGGCTTAGTTTATTAGTTATGGATTTCTTAAGTAACCATTTTCTCTCTTCACCCATGAAAGATAGTGTTTGTTATTGGGCGAATGTTTTTGCTGTACTTGGCTAATTGGAGTTGCTGATAATGCCAGAACACGTTTGTTTGCTTAGCTCCATGGATGTGGGATGGAGAGAGGCATCTTGGTGATGGATGACCTCCTGAAGTCAAACTTCATTTTAATTTTGAGTCAGAATGATCTTTATCAGAACTAGAAATAGAAACGACGGGGTGTGTATTTGGGGTATTTGGAAGACAGAGCCTTTAGTTCCGCAGTCCAGTTGTGATCATCACCATTCCAGTGCTTTTCCTACTCCTGTGCCAGCTGAAATCCACTGAGAGGGAATGCTTGTGTTGCAGCTTTGGATGCATGAGTTCCAGGGCTGTTTGCCTCCTCTGTCATCCTGGTAGGCGCCAGCAACTTCTGTTGACTTCTATATTAATCTTTATACTTGCAAATAGACAGAGACAACATTTCCAGAGGCAGCATTTTTCACCTGGTGACAGCTGCAGGGTGACTGGTGACGATGGACTGGAGTGCAGGAGGCGTGGGCATCCTGGTGGGGAGTGGGGCCTGTAATGGTGCCGTGATTCAAGTGTCGAGTTACTGCTCCTGTGCCTTGTGTGTGGACTGTTAAAGATTAACGCAGGGCGATTTATCTTCGGCTAGATTCACTTGACAGTGAATGCGGCTGTAACAAATTTGCTTGTAACAGGGAGCTCTGAGCAAGTCGTGGAGGTGTGGAGGGAGAGGCTTGTTGCTAGCAAGCTGGAGGAGTGGATGGACAAAGGGACTCCTTCATGAGAGCGCACTGGGAAAGTCACTTCAAAAAACAGTAACAGAGCATTTCATGGTCACTTCTAACTGTTGAACCTTGGTGTTCTGAAGCTTCTAATAACCTTTTCCATGGAGCTGACAGATGATGAGCAGCAGGTCTGGCCAGATGAGGTGGCAATACTTGAGTTTGCCAATGCCTTCCTCCACTCTCAAGCTGCTGTGTTTTTTTTACATTAAAAAGTTTCTGCGTGAAAACTGTCAGGCTGGCAGGGGTTTTTTGTTTTGTCTCTGTGATTTTATTGTTTTCTTTTGTTTTCAGTCTAGAACTTGCCTTTAATACTTTGAGGTATAGAGCATTGTGAAATTTGGGTGGATGCCCTATCCTTGGAGGCACTCAAGATGAGGCTGGATGGGGCTATGAGCACCTTCTTCTAGATATGGGTGTCCCTGTTCATTGCAGGGGAGTTGTACTAGCTGGCCTCTAAGGGTCCCTTCCAACCCAATCAACTCTTTGATCGTGTTCCCTTGTACAAATGCAGTAACCGTCCCTAGGAGCAGTAGGGAAGGACCCCATGCCCTGATGGTAACCACGTTGTGAGTGCTGCTGGCTGCCTGGTGTGTGTGCCACATGTGTGTTTTGTATTCCTGGTTGTTCAATGAGATACAGAAGCTCTGCAGATGAGTAGGGAAACACCACTGATTGGCAAGCAGTATTAGGCAAAGGTCAGTGCTAATTACTCTGCCTCGTTTGCATGAGAGGTTTTGAAAGATGGAGAATAAAGTGTCTGTGGCATTTTCTGCCAACAAATTACTTGGCTGACAGGAGGATGTCACAGCTCATCAGCGCTGATATTGTAAGTTGGTACTTGTGCAATTAAGCAGGATAGAAATATTGCTTCAGAGAGTTAACTTTCTGGGAGTAATTACTGTAGGTGTCAACGCATCCTGATGAGAAGGAAGAGGATATATTTACTATATCTGCAAATCAAGGTTATGAATCATTAGACAGTTGTTCAAGATGATCACCTCTGTCCCTAGCCCATCCTTTCTTCCTCTCATTTTAGCACATTTTGCTGCTGATTATGCTAGGAAGAGATAGACGGCCACATATATACTAATTAAGCTCTACTGATCAGTCTTGACTGTTTCTCATCTAATTGAACCTTTTGAGATCTAGGTTTTCTTTTTCAATCTTGCCATATAGACTTTCTTGTAACGGTGCTGCAGAACTTAAGTTGAAGCAACTGAAGAAGTGCCACAAGGGAGGTCTGGAGCAGCTAAAGGAAAAAAATGAGGTTTGAAAGAAGTCTGAAGGCAGGCGGCATTTGATTAAGAAGGCTGGTGGCTTTGAATATCTGTTTCTGCATGTCAAGTTTCCATTACTGGAATGTTAGTGGGGGCTAGGAAACCTGGCTCTGGAAACTAAGCCCCTTAGGAATGTCTGCTGATTAGCTAAAGGTAGAGATCATCAAGGCCATTTTGGGGGATGTAAAACCTGACTTCTGATGAAAGCTTTTGTTTGGTAGCATTGATGGGGTAAGTCCTGGTTCCGGTGATTAAAATATTGTCAGAGATGTGTCCTGGGCAGTGCCAGGACTGGTCTACATCCATGACACCTTTGTACCCATGACTTCTTTCAAACCTTTCTCTGCTGAGTCTTTGCCACCGCATAGCAGGTGTGAATTGTGGAAGTTTGTGTTTAATTCTGTAAGGTTTATTTTCTGAGTAAATCAAAGTAGAAAATAGCAGAAACTTACTGAGTTTGATATTATTTTTCAACAGTGTCCTTTTTCTCAGTTTGTCATGTATTTAAACCAGGTACAAGAGGATCCAGACTACTTATTTATTAAGCTACAGCTACACAGGTGGAACTGTGCAGAAGTAGAGTTTCTGAACTCTGCTGTCAGTGAATGGCAGCTGAGTGTGAGTCCTTTATGCTCCTCTCAGTGTCATCACCTTTGGGCTTGTCATGTGCACAGAAAGTCTAAAACGTACACTGGAACTCCCCTCACTAAGCAAAGCAGTGGCTATAGCTTCATATAAATCAGAGCTTTGACTTGCCCTTTCTGTAACAGAAAAAGCACATTAAATGCTTGGAAACTGTACCTGCAGACAAAGAGCTGCATGTCTTCCTCTGAAACAGTGCAATTTATCATATGTGGAGGATCGTGTGTGTGGCAAAAAGCAGTGCTTACTGGAGCAGAGTGATGAATACTTCTTCTGTCCTACTGCAGCAGCTGTACCCCCATGTGGTGGGAATTGACCTGTGGTGTTCTCCTCCTCCTTGATGTCACTGATCAGCTGTGGCACCTTCTTCAGCTGGAGCTGCTCTGGGGTCCTGCCTCAGGTCTCTTTTCCTAGAAGCATGTCCTTGCTGCACCTGGGACCAGTATATTTCTTCTGGGATAGCATCTGTAATGTTCTCTTTTGCCAAACAAGGAAGCCAAGCTTTCCGATGGAGGAGTGAAGCCGTACCATTTGTTTTTTTTGCTGCAGTGACTTTGAATCAGTCGATCTGTTGATCAAACAACATGTAGATGTCATCAGCATGATATAATATAGACACATGGTTTTGAGGTGCGCTCCCAAGATCTACTATAAACAAGGTCCAGTGTTAATTTAAATGTAAGCCTCTTACTGGGAGGAGTGAGGCAATTTATGCCTCCCCAAGGCTTTCTTAAGGCTCTTGAGAGTCCCAGGCTGATATGTCCCTGTAGGTTATGTACCTAAAAGCTAGCCTAGTTTTTCCAGCTGTATCAGATGGCTTAAAAAATATTACTGTTCCCTGCAAATCCTGCTTTGCTTGGTTGCATGAACTTTATTTAACACCCTGTTTTGTAGTTATGGTTGGCAGATACTACTCCTGTGCAAGTCTGGTGTTTTAATTTACAAGACAGTGTGAGGTGAATGGTTAATTTAAGTCAGAAACATTAGATGGCATGATGTCTGAGAAATCAGAATTGAGCACAAGTTTGCATCTGGGTCAGAAAGGCAGTTATCATCACCAGACTGGTTGGAACCATGGGAGTTGATGAGACCAAGCAAGAATGGCAGGAAGAGAAGAGCAGGCCAAGGACAAACGCTATGGGGATTCGGAGGCAGAAGGAGAAACACTGAAATAAAGGGTTGCAAAGAGCTGTGGGGCTAGAGGGCCACCTTGACAGAGATGAAGAACTTCTTTATATCCAAAGATCACGTAATGTTTCTGACTTCTCCTGTGCTATAGCTTGTTAAAGACTCCCCAAATTCCTTGTTTATGCATCAATCTTGGTGTTCTGATAAAAAAGAAGTTTATAGCAAATGATAATTTCCAGATGGAACACCTTTCAACACTTTCTAACTTTACTATATCAGAGTTGTGAGCATGTATGTGAGATTCTTATTTCAAGTCATTTCATAAACTAAAAGTTTCTGTTGATAGTATGCTTATTTTCATATTTGATTAGTAAGCATGTTAAGAACTCACTGAAGAGCATTCTTCTCCTCATGCTATCATTTGTCACTCAGTGCTGTGAGATTAAAAGCAGCATGGCTGCAGCTCAACTATTATCTGCAGGCACTTAAAGGCCAGCAGTTTCAATTTTAAAACCTTTTACATTACTGTACATTTCAGTAACACATCTTCATCCATGGCTACGCATCTTTTTATTCGCTCTGGATGAAGGAGGAATGGAAAATCTTCTTTACTCTGCCTTTGATTAGTTCCCAGCAAGAGGGAATGCTTAAATGTGTTGGGATTTGGGAGTATATTGTGGGGGTTTGGGTTGGTTGCTTGCTTTTTTTCTTTGAAGTAGAAATGGAGCAATAGCTATCTGAGTGCATGGGAAACTGCCCACTGAGGGGAACAAGGTGATGTAAACAGTTTTAACTGTCTGTAGTACAAATACTTGTATTATCATCAAATCATTTTCACACCTCTTTCTCTGCCTCTTAAAATGTGCCTTCAATTAACCAAAACATTAAAATTGGACTGGGGGAACCTCAGGACAGAAGTCCCTTGAGGATTCTCTTTAGGAAGCTGATGCCACTGTTTACTTGTTTAGCTCAGATTCTCTTATGTTATGAAGTAAATCTCACTTCATCCTACATAGTAACAGCAGAGGCAGAGGGAATGGAATCTAAGAATATGGACTTACTTGTCTGCCCAAAATCTCGGATCTCTCTATTTGAGAGGGGGTGTAAAGGACAGAAATCCAGTTGATTTACCTTTTCCTGCATGTCCACATGTCCTTACACTATCACAGCTCCCACTGAATGATGGTACCAGTTCTTTCCCAAGAGCAGATATACTGCTGTCCTGCAGCATAATTAGTGGTGAATGTTGACTGTACAGGAGCTACAGTTGGGTTTTCTCTAGGAGTTCCATTGCTCCTAGGAAGGACCTCATCAGCCACAGGGCAAAGCCCAGTGAGGACATATGTCTATGAAGGTCTTATGGGCATGTCTTCACCATTCTCTTATCTTAGGTTTCAGGGAGTGGATAAGTATGACTTAAGACTGGAAACCAGTGAACACCAGACCAGCAGTGAAGCTGATGCTGAACAGGAAATTATTTAGTATGAGGTGGCTTTTTTCTCACTTCTGATGTCAGGCCCCACGGATGGGATTTCTCAGCCTACGGACAAAGCAGCAGTGTATGTCAGTTGGGCTGGGCTGAATGCATTTTTCATGCACTCATAGAGAGAAAAGAATAAATAATTAAAATTAAAAAAAAAAGATGGCAAAGGCAGATCATTTCCTAAGTCAATGACAAATCTGTGTGCTTGGCCATTTTGACCAGGAAGTGTACCTGGACTGATTGAGCTTTTACAGTGCCTGCTAAGTTTTATTTTCAGCCTTACATCAAGTTTTTCCATTCAGAAGACGTTCTGAGGTAGTGGTGGTAAGTTTTAGAAGAGAAATATTTTCAGTTTGTAAAGCAAGATCCAGGATTTGCTACACCAAATTTGTAGATGAAATATATGTTTGTTTGTTTTTAGTAGGATTCTCTGTTTGCTCTGAGACTAAGGATTCTTTAACGACCAGAAGCAGTTGTTAAGAATGTGTTGATTTGGGTTTGAACTCCAAATTCTCATGGTATGGACTATTTTAACACACTGCACTGAAACTCATGAAGGAGTTCACTACACTGGCAGTTGCATGGGCTTAAAGAGGAAATGCTGTTTAAAAAAAAAACACAACTGCATTTGAAAAAGCAGAGAAGATATCTGCTTGTCGCCTTGTCTGGAGCTGCCCCCCTTCCTTGCCCCAGATCCTCTGTTCCCTACAGCTTTTATCATTAATGGAATATTTGGAGAAAAGTAAGCATCCTGGAAGGGGAAAAGGTGTTTAAAAGATACTTTCTGTATACTTCAGGAAATGGTCAGAGGCTAAAATTCATGTGTGAAAATAAGACACTATAATGATTATGATGGAAAAAAATGCCTACCTATGTGGTCAGCTGTATTCACAGAGGAAAGAGAGGATGAACTTATCTGAGACTTTGCAAATCCTTTCAGCTATCTGAACTGCATTAATATCTGTTCACAGACTGCTGGGGTGCTGAGCCTGCTAGGGAGATCTCTGCAGAATACTGACATCTTCTGGAGCAATGCAGCTCTAAGATGGGAATGACTCTAGAGCCTGGAGTTGCTCATTTAAATAGAAGGAGAAAATGTGAATGGGTAAAATACTCATTTGGTTTGGAATGTTGAAGAAGAAAAATCCCAATATAGTTTAGCATAACCTTAGCTATATTCTTATGAGTTAAGAAATAGTGCAAAATACTACAAATAGGCTTTAATCCAGTACCTCTTATTTAAAGAGAGAGAAATATTAGTGAAACAAAATTTGGGACACTAAGCCTTATTTTCCTTTCTTCTCTTTATCCTCTGAGAAGAGAAAAATGGCTGTTTGCCTTGTGACTGGTACCGTTATCCTGAGTAATTGTGTTGAGTTCTGCAGTATCCACAGTTCTTTGCAGGAGGAGTCGAGGATATTGCTATGGAATCCTGGAGAAATTGTCCTTCCCTCTGCCAGGGAAAAGCTCTCCCTCTATCATAGGGGTTCCTGTAATCTGAGAGTAGATCCTCTCAGAAGTGATACAGGACACTGAATTTCCGCTAAAATGTCCTTGCAGGGCTGCATGGTCTAACATGGGGGTGGGAAGGAAATAATCACTTTGGGTTGGAATTCCTTGTTTTCTGTTTTCTGTTACCACTAGGCTGACTACGTGGAAATGATGGCTCTGATTCTTGAATTGCCTTTCAACTGGAATGTAATGTCAGTGCATACAAAACAAACAACTGTCCATTT
Organism: Aquila spilogaster; assembly: GCA_024606505.1. Taxonomy (NCBI): domain Eukaryota; kingdom Metazoa; phylum Chordata; class Aves; order Accipitriformes; family Accipitridae; genus Aquila; species Aquila spilogaster. Next base: position 18,316,675 of record JANHGO010000072.1, read on the forward strand.
TTAGATTTTTAGCCTCCAAATTTGATTTTCTCTATGGCCTTTGTATGACTGCAGTAATCTTGTTCCCTGTGGGGCGGGGAGAGTTCCCCTCCTTACTACCTGGGCTACCTTTGACTTGATGGGTGAGGGAGGAAAAAAATAACCGTGGTGCTTTGTAGAGATGCTGCAAACTACACCAATCAGTAACACTTTAAGGTGCATTCAAGCCTCTAATTATATGGGTTGCAAGAGATATTTAGCTCAGTATCCTGCTTTAAGATTCTAATGGAATTGCATTGAAGCTGCTGTGGTATTTTTCTTTTTGTTAATAAGAAATGTGTAAACTTCAGAGAAGTTAAAAAATGTAATATAACATCTCTCTTTGCAGGGAAAAATCTGGTGTTAGCATATCTGTTCAGCAGTGAAGCAAGTGCTTTCATGAGCTTCCTTTCAGCCTAATACTATATAAAACCCCACTACTGAGCCAAAATAAAATAAAAACAAAACACCCAACCACATCAGTAAAAATAATTAAGTGATGCTATAGGAAAACGAGCTTTACATATGTTATTTTTCATCCTTTCTCTGTTCCATCCAAATTCTCGGCATTTGTGGCCACAGTAAGAATCTTCATGTGGTTTCATGGTGCAGGATTCAGAGAGCAGCTTGTGTGGCACAAACCAGGATTACTTGTGTTACTCATTCTTGGAGACTTTGGTCAAGGAGCCCCTTCCACTGCACACACAGATAAGGACATGTGGTTCATGTTTTGAAGCAGTTAAACTCTAGAAAGAAGTAATTAAATTTGGAGGGAGAGAAAAGATGGAACATTTGTAGCTGCATTTTCTTTTTTTTTTTTTTGGTACATGTATTCTGAGCATAGGAACAGGGAATCTAAATTTTACCTACTATTACATACCTTCAATTACTTGAAAAATGAAAGGATGGCATTTAATCTTCTCGCAAGGCCTATTAGGGCAATCCCCTTAAAATAAATTAACCTCCATTGTTTCCTTGGGGTTACTCAAAAAACACTAGCAAGCTTTGGAGCTGAGCTGTGGTGATAAAATGCTGCTGCACTGAGGGGGCTTGAAGACCCTTCTGCCTTCTCAACTGGCCTTTGGTGGTGGTGATACTTGGAATATTGTATTTGCAGATACAGTGGATGCATAATGTGATACTGTCTTCTCAACTTGTACCAAACAATAAACTCACATTATTCTAGCCAGATTTTTCATATACTAAGGGAGGGTATAATGTGAGACCAAGTCATAATAGTGCTGTTATGAAAGCAGATAGGTTTAATATTAGAGGAGTGTGGGCCTTTTTTGAGATGTCACTGAAATTCTGCTTCTGTGTAATGGCAATGTTAAATTATGCAATGACAAGGGTAAGCAAAGATTAAAAACAGTGAATGTTTATATTACTGATGTCCTCAGCATACCTATGGATGGGTAATAAACATCAGATCTTATTTCTCAGAAATTGTATTCATCTGCAGTAATACTGTAAATAATGTATTATTATCCTACGTGACTTCAGCGTGTATTGTAACATTTTCATCAAGTTTGATAAAACGCATTAGTGTGCTGTGTGTGATTTGACAGCATCTAGTGGGCTGCAGTAAGATTAAAAAAAAAAACAATAGAATTCCATGTTTGGGCAGGGGTGTCAGAGGAGCCTTAATAACTAGATCCAACACCAGAGAGTCCAATTCACCTTGAAAGGGTGTCAGAGTAACCTATGTAATGGGCATACTGCAGCTGAGCTTCTCTTTGCGTAAAGAGTGGAAAATCTTTCAATTGTCTGTAAAGAAAGCCATCAAACTTCTAAAATTATATTATACGTTTACAGAGCTTTCTTCAAAGCATCATTTTGTATTGGTGTCATTCACCTGGAAAAGCTTTTGCTAGCATTCAGTCTTTCCCAAGCACAAGGTCCTGATCGAAATCCTGCAAAGCAGATATCCCACTGACCAGATCAAACAATCGTCAGTAACTTCTTCCTGGTGCATTCACAGTCACTTCAATTACACTCTTCAGAGGCATGTGTTCAATAAATCTGGTACTTCCACAAATAGTTCAGCATTTTGATCAGGTTGCAGATCCGAATAATTAGAATACTAGCTCTGAAACAGTAACATTTAAACATTTCATTTTTGAAGGATGACATTGTGTAAGTGCCCTCCCTGAAGATTTTTTTTTTCTCCGTGATTAATTTACTTGCATTGCTTTAATCTCTTGCCATGTGCAGCAAAAAGACAAATTGTGTTTATGTTACCCTAGTCCCTCCCTTCATTTCCAAAACAACTGCTTTTATGCACTTCAGGCAGCTTGAATCAGGCCTAATTACAAAGTCCTACATCTGCTTTCAATCTCTGGGCTAGCACACAAGGTTGCTCTTGTATTTGGGCTTACACCATGGTTTCACTTGTTTGTTTATGTTTTGCTTTAAAAAAGTATGTGTATAAACATCCACAAGGACAACAGTGTCCTAACATCTGACATCCATCACAGAACAGCTAGGAAGGATATCCACTTCCATTCTTTGTCTCTTCAGGACACTTGAGTTCTGTCAGGACAGGCACAGAGCTCCAACCTTAACCAAACTTGCTGAAGCCACGTCAGGGCTCATGAATGTTTTTCTCTTTCCTTTGTTTTGCATTAGCTGTGTTTGCCTAGCAAGGAGGAACCCAACTGCTTAAATATATGAATAAAACCTTCCCTCTCCTACCTCTTAGTGGTTTCCTCTGTGCTGCAAAAAGGTTATACTGAATGAAATCTGAAGATTATATTATGGGTGTAGAGAGGAATGGTTACATTTCTTATGCTGTGCATTGGTCTTGCTTCTCCTTGAAGTGGTCGTGCATTCTTGACGTTCCTGTCCATTCATGCAAAAGGAAAGACAAAAGGCTTTATGGTAAGGCCAAAGGACATCCTTCACTGAAAGAGATAACTAGAAATCCTGGGGAAAGAGAAGGAAAAACTGCGTTTCCATTTGATGGCAGTGCTTACCATAAGATCAGAAGTAAGAATACTGATGCAAGCAAATCTCACAGGGAGTAGAAGGTCTGGATGTTTATTGTTCCTGCCCACCAGCTGGTAATATGCTGAGCACTGCTCAGTCCTGCAGGTCTGCTTGCCACAGGGCAATGTTGAACCCAGTGTTGACTCTGCTCTGCTGCTGGTGGCCAAGCGTGTACCAGTGTGAGTACTGAAGCTGTGCAGCACTTTGGGAATTCAACAGACAGATGAGGGCTGGAACTTGAGGAAGCAGGAGCTTCACTTCCAAATTCTGAACTCTTAAAACTCAAGAGATAAGAACAATGAATTCATGCAGAGATGTAAGATAGGACTTCCTGGTGGTGTATTGTACAAGTTTGGTCACTTATCAGTAAGGCAGCCTTCTTAAGCATGTGCTGAATCTCTTCATCCTGTTCTATTATTTCTTTATTCTTTTTTTCATAAGCAGAGGGAATATACAGATGAATGAAAGCATTTATTATAGGTATAGATTTAAGGGCAGGATTACTTTGTATCTTACAATAGCTCATAAAACTATTTTTTGGCTATGATGCTTGACAATGAGGATAAAAATTCTTTACAAAGTCATAGAAAATATTAATAAACAACTGTTCTCACAGACATTTGGATTTGTTCAGCTATCATGGAATAATTCATGAAACCATGGAAAACTTACTCAGATTTTTTTGCATCAAAGTTGCAAGAGATAAATGGCAAAATTAAAGAGAGAAACAGTTATTCAGCAGATCATTCTTACAACAAGCAACATCATGTGGATCAGTGATTAGTCAGCTGTGTATAAACGAAAACCTAAAATGTATTTCTTAAACTAAGATTGTATGATAGGCCTGGTATTGTAGAAGATGGTGGGCAGGGGTGGGAGTCCAGGGAAAACAGTTTTCTTTTGCAAAAGTACCAAAATAAGAACCAACAAAATCTCCAGTTTTACATCTGGTCCAGGTCAGGATGCAGAGCTATTTCTTTAATTTGTTTTTAATATAAAAATGTTTATACAGCAGATTCTTCCCACCTAATTTTTCAAGCCAGAGTTTGCAGAATAGTTCGTGTCTCTCCCTCTGTGACAATGGAGTAAGAAGTGCCCAAGGTGAGATCTCAGTCACAAAATGCTGTAAGATTTCTGGTTGCTGGTGCTACTTGAACGAATGATAGGGCTAACAAAATTTATGTATATTGCATATAGGTTCAATATAGAACTGAAAATGAAGCTATTCTTTTCAGATGTTTCAATCTTTTCATTTCTTCATTGTTAAAGTTGTGCAGGCTTCCAGGGCATTCGAATGCAAGGTTTATTCTTGTCTCCTTGATGTGTTTGTGAGCAAGAGTTATCAGTGTTCCTTCAGCTTCTTGAGCCACTTGTTTTCATGCGTGCATTTACTGCCATTATTAATATTGCAGAATATATCTGCAAAATGTATATAGGCCTACTATACCTTTTTTTTTGTGTGAGGGGTATCCTCTTTTTATATAAAAAGACTGAGTAAAATTGAGAGGGCTCTTTTGCTCCATTAAAATTACACTCTGCCTTAACATCACATTCCTCATTTCCTCAGTGACTTAATAAGAACTTAAATTAAACGAGAAAAGTATTCTAACAAAGAAGTGAGGAAACCTAGAGTTAAAGCTGCTACTCTACTCTTAATTCACCCAGTGGTGCATAGGTACTCTATTAAGAAAGCCACAGAACAGCAGGTGAGCTTTTATCTTGTGTTTCTGCAATGTATATACCATATGTGCTACACAGTTCACTGCATATGCTATGTATGATCACCCACTGCTTCAGACCCCTGCTGTACCAAGGTACAACCAGGTGATGTAAGAGGATGGGTAATGACTGCTTGATTAATATGTTCTCATTTCACTTGATGATCTCTTAGCTTGCAGCACATTCTTTTAATGGGATGGGACCTAAAACCATTTCTTCTAATACTATTTAGACCACCTTAAACATATACAAGGCTTTTTGAATCTGACCCTCCAGCCCCAGCTCTCCATCAGCCTGAACCCTTCAAGAGCAGCAGGCTGAGAGATTTTCCCTCCTGCTGCCCCACCCCAAGGCTGTTAAATGCCATGAGATACGCAAGCAAAAGCTGCCTCCCTGCCGTGTCCAGAGGACCAGCAAAGCTATTAAGCATCCACAGCGCTCTGTGCTGCTAATTTCTAAGTCTCTTTGACTCCGTCTTCTGAACCAGCAAAAGAAAAGGAGAGCAGAGAGTGAAGTCCGAGTAATTCCTCCGACTGCGCGCGCTGGGAGCTGGCTGTGAAATCTGTGCAGACATACTATAAACTGCAGCTACCCTCATTTTGAAAATGCATTGATCAAAAGGACCCTGTCAGTATCTGATTAAGGGCCATGTAAGAGTACTGAAGACATTTCCTTCTGGTTAACAGCTCTGATTACAGGGGGCTCCTGGAGTGAATTTCCCTGCAAGCAGACAGGCTTGTCTCCGGGCTCCACCTGACGCTATAGGGTTTCCCAATGGCAAGGCTTCCTGTTGTTGAAGGCTACTATTCATTCACAGCTTGTAAATCAGTAGCTTGTAAATCAGTGGATGAAAAAACTACTGTTAGAGAAATGTTCCTCAGCAAATTCCTCTCCCTCCCCCAGATGTTTGTTTTCCCAGAGCGTATAGTCCATGATCATGGAAAAATATTTAAAAATTCAACATGTGTAACTAATTATAGAACTGGAAATGAAGGACCATACTTTCTTCTTTATCTGGGAAGCTTGCTGTAACTACTGTAATGGAACTTTTTCTTTGGTTAGGCGTGGGTTTGTTTTTCAGTGGAGCCAAATGAAAATTTTCAATGCTAAAAGGCGATTGACGTGCACATCTTAAAACCAGAATGTCCGAATCCTTTAATTTAAGCAAGAAGAACCAGAGAGATTTGTGTTTACTTAATACTGATTTTCCAGCATAAATGATTGAAATGGTGCTGAGAAGCCCTGCCCTGATGAATGCATCCAGGTGATGATCAGCAGCTGCTACTACTGCAAAGAGCCCAATACATCCAGTGAAAATACCTCAAAGGGGCTGGAGAGTGCCAGGAAGCTATGATAATTAGAACACAACATTTGGTATCCAAAACTCAAGAAATGCACACATTGAGAAATATAACAAGCTGAAACTGAATTACTGACAGACGTGCTGCTTATCTTGCCTAACACCAAGAAATGTGCTATGCATGTAATTTTTATTATTCACTGTTCTTTTGGTGTAAGAAATCTGACAGAATTGAATACCATCCTGCGTGGTTCATGATAGGCTTGTAGAAATCCACTTGCAATAAGTTTTAAGTAGTCTTGGTAGTTCAAACCACTGACCTGAACACAAACCATGGTGGCACACATGGGCACCAATGAAAGTGAGCTCTCAGCTGATTTAACATTTACCAGGTGATTCTTTTTGTACTAAGCCTTGTTGTTTGCTTCAGAGAAAGTGAGTGACTGGAGAGAGGCCTTCAGGGAGGGGTGTGAGATAATACTGCAGCCAAAGCAATGAAAGAGTGTAATTTTGTGAGGGGAACAAATAGATATAGAAGGCACAGAGAATGGATGAATGAGTTGAGGGAAGAGTTGAATGAGCAGAATAAGGATGTTAAAGTTTTGCATAAGCAAAAAGAGAAAAGTTTGGAAGTTCTTCATTCTCTTAAAAGCTAAAACACATGCCTGTTGCTAACTGCTGCTAAAGGAGGAGAGCATCGATAGACCAGGGAGGGGAAAATCTACCATTTCTTCTTTTCCTATGCTACTCCTGTAGAGGTGCTAAGTTTTTAATTATATGCATAATTTTTACATTTGTGCATCTAAAATTAAAACAACAACAACAGAAACCTTTCCGTGGAAAGTAAGTTATTTCTTGAAAATAATCTCACTTAGTTGAAATTGCTGTCTCTGACAGAGATCCACGCTTCCAGTATCTCATCCATGCTCAGCTGTATGTGAGTTCACAGAGTTGCAAAATGGTGGCTTAGGATTTAGTTCAGTAGACACCCTTGAACACTTGATGGTGTTAAGAAGAAAAGGTGGTCTGATCATAAAATGGAATTGGCATAATTAAGTATAATGCTCCTGGCACTACTTCGCTGGGAGTTGTCTCTGCCTATGCAGTGAGTGAGAGTGCTGTGCCTCCCTTGCTCTTCTGGCAAGAAGGATATTGTTTTCACATTTTGTGGTAAGCAGAAAGAAAAGCAATGCAATTAATCATGTCAGTTAGCCTCTTGCTGTGTCAAAAGAAGAGGAGATGTTTGCTTCTTTCAAAAGGTAGTGGGTACCTGTAGGTATGTTTGCGTTCTGGTATTGCATAGAAAGCTTTTTGTGATGCTGCCATCAAAGAAACAAATCAGAAAGGAAAGGGCTGGAGTAGACTAACTATGGAGAGAATAAAATAGTCTTTTGTTGTTGTTGTTCTTTTGACTATAATTAGGAGACCATTAATTTTGAACTTAAAAATGCTAGATCACTAGTCTTGATTGTTGAGTTACACACGTTGTGGATTTTTCCTCTTTCTTATTCCCATGAGAACAAAATTCTGCAAAATGTACTTTGAAGATATTCTGAGATATAAGAAAACATGTTCCTTAAAATATTCAGGCAGCTTTCAATGGAGACTGGAGTAGGAAGATAGCCTCCGTTTTGGAAAGACTTATGTGCTTAATTTTACTGTTTTTCGTAGTGTTGTCTCCAAAAACACTATCTATGCACATGTGTAACATATATAGTGAACGCATAACTCTTTGGATTGATGCTCCTAATAAAAACAAGTCCAAATCTTTCTCTTGAGTGAAAGCAAAATTGAACTTGGCATAAAATAGATGGATGATGTTTCTCTTTTCTCCAAGTTCTAATTTTCATGCTCTTCTCCACTTCTTGGTTGTAATGGAGAGTAAATATAAACATGCTGAAACACTGTGATGAGAGGGTGCATTTGTAGTATTTTCATCAGTAAAGATTAAAATTTGGTGACCTCATCTAGTTCTGCATCTTAATCTCAAGCTTCTGGGTGTTCAGATAAACCAAGATCTCAGACACGGAGCTTTTCCAATAACTACAAACTGAGAGAGATTACTTGTTTTCTAGGTTTCTCCCCTTAGCATCTCAAAACTTCAATTATTTTTATATTTTGGAGTAAAATTTCTTATATTACATATTCAAAGATACTTTGCTTTCATCTAAATGTGTTAACAACAAGGCCTGTGGAAAACTATTCAAGCCCTATCACACTTGATCCTTTAAAATCTGGTCATCCAACTGCAAAAGTTGACCCGGGGCCACGAGCTGCCCTCACTCCTATTCTTCTGTGTCCCGGTGTAATCCAGTGCACTTTATTCAACTTGGGAATACTATGACCTATTGACTTCTGAAACTTCTCTTATTACTTTTTATAATTGGACCTCTGGACATAAATTCATGTAGAAGTAATTTATTTCTAAGCCATTTTAATAGGCTTAGGTACTAATTAGTTTTGATTTCTTGATTACTGTCTTCAATCTTTTTGTGGTTGGTCACTTGACCCTAATGACTCAATCTTTCTAATTTGATTAGGAAGCTATGAGCACTGGTAGGACTAGTTGCTTGGATATGAACTGTTTCTGGAAGAACCTTTAACATAAATGTCAAAAGAATAGTTCCTTAGATCCATCATTTTCCTCTTATTTGTACTCACCGTTTTTGCCATTTAGTAACCAAGGACTTTTAGGAGACCTGATGGGTACCCAATCCTTTTTGATATTGTGCTAAACAAACTCCAAGCTGAGTATGGGTAAGACTGATACTTTATCACCAAAGAAAGACCTGTATGCAATTACTGCATCCGTTCTCACGACGAAACTGTGTTCCCTAAAAAGAATCCTTAAGATTTGTAAGTGACTCTAGTATGTCCTATGATCTTATGACACTCATGTTGCAAACTTCATTCCACTGTATGTCATTGGATAGGAATTTGGCATTTAATTTTCTTTTGGTTCCCGCTGCATCTATTATTTGTATAAATAAAAGCTTTATGGAAATACATAATTATATACATTTATGTATCAAATGGTTTGTTTTCTATTTATTTTTTCAGTTTTTCTATATGGGAAAGGGAGAGTGTGACAAAGTCAAAAACACAAAACAAAGCCAAAACCAGACAATAAAAACCAAACAACTCTATTACTTCCTTCTGGTAAACTGGTGTAAGAGGATATGATCTGTAATTGCAGAATTGTAGAATAGCTTGGGTTGGAGGGGACATCAAGGACCATCAAGTTCCATCCCCCTGCCACAGGCAGGGCCACAGACCTCCAGATCTGGTACTAGACCAGGTTACCCAGGGCCCCATCCAACCTCGCCTTGAACACCTTCCAAGACAGAGGATAATATCAATGGAGAACAAATTGTGAAACCCTTTTCTACTTTCTTTTACTTCTGGGTTATTAACATGCAAAAGTTGGAAGGTATTTGGCCAAAAACATCTTGTATTGACCTTGTAGAAATTTGGTGGACTTAATGTAGTATGAATTCTGTATCAACAGGAAGTTGTTGAATTTCATAGGCACAACAAATACTATAGCATCAAAGTCTTTCAGAAATTGCACATTGTTCTTATAATGCCTCTGGAATGTGGCTGCTCAGTGATTATTTAGTTAGTTGTTTTGTAGTGTTAAGTGACTGTGGATTTTTCTGGGGAAAATACTAGCTTCTTTTTTGCCTAAAAGCTGTGTATAAAATGTTATTGAAGATCTAAAGAAGCTGCAGCTAGAGAAGATTGCTTTGTGCTTCCAGCTGGTGTGGATGCAATCTTTGAAATTGACATTGAAGAATTATTCAGTGTTACAACTATATTTGTTAGCATCTCCCAGTTTTAGAAGGAGAGAAACAGATATGCCCATTAGGTGGCTAGTGATCTTCATTGTGTGCTAGCTAAGATGAAAAACTGATTATAACTGAATTAGTATTGTAAGCCACTGGGAAGTATAAAATCTGTCAGTTCTTTTGCAAACCAGGCAAAGATATTTAAGATGCATATTTTTCCTGTCTGGAGCTAAATCAGAAATGGTGATAAGAATGTGAAGAGAGAAAATTGACATATTTTCATAGAATCAAGCTCCACGTGATTGAGGTTCTGGCATGAGATTGTAGTTTTGATTATAAGCAGCACCCAATAAAAACAGATCTTTGGATGCTGCATGAAGCTTTATGGAAAACCATCACAGATAAATGTTTATTCAATGTATGTTGTCATAGAGCAGCTATTTCCAAGAATTTCTGTGGCTTGCTGAGTGCTTGTGGTATAGGGACACTTTCACACATCTTAAACGTGTGGAAATATTACTGCATGGTATATAAGGGCACTATAATTACCTTCATGAATTCTTATCAGCAATAAGGTTTCCTTTTCTATCACAGTATCACTAAAAAAAAAAAAGGAAAATATCATTAAACTGAAAAAACCTTTTTCTACATGGCTTCTTCATACTCTTTTTGGTGCATAACATTAATCTCTGTGGTTGCTTGAACAACAGTCTTCTGGATGCCTCGTGCAGGGTTCTCCCATCCCTGGAGTCTACAAGTCACTGCAGAGAAATATATGTTCTTCAGGTGCGCCCCTTTCTCACCACTCCTTCCTGTCTCCAAGGGTTTTGTGGCCTTCTTTTTCCTGACACCTTCCCCAGTATCCCCAAGTGAGCTACATAACATTTTTTTTCCTCTTCTTTCTTCTTCTTTTTTTTTTCTTTGAGGGGATGTAAGTCTTATTCAACATATTTCTATTGATAGAACTCAATTAGGTTCTCACCAGGGGAAAAAAAAAGAAACAAAAAAAACCCTTGGATAGCTGTAACATTTTCAGCTGAAACATACCAGCCTCCTATTCCAAACTGCTCCTGCTTTTTTTTTTTTTTTTCCTTTTGGCAAATTTTAATATCATTTCTCCATAAGGAGGATTACAAGAAATTTATGGGGACATGGCAGCTCTGTCTCTTGGGTTTAAAGTAAAGATTCAAAGAATGTTGTATCACTCTGTTTCTCATAGCTTTTTTTTTTTAATTTATTTTGCATTTTATTAATTAGTTGAAGGCATAATGAAGAGGCCACCCCCATAGTTTTTACACTTTTCCTATGTATACGTGTTGCCCGTTCCATATAGTTAAACTTAAAAGATAACATTAACACTGTTTCTGAAGGCATAGATAGCAGTGCTTTCTGTTGTGGCTTGTTTGTTTGACTTGTAGGTGAAACAACGGGGAACCCACAGATGGCATCTAATATTTAGGCAGGAAGAAGTCAGCATCAATGTCACAGAGGAAAGCGTTAAAAATAGAAAACGTGCCTGTGGAAGGGCTCATTAATTTACAGTGAAAATGCTCAGCAACACAGCCGGTGCCAAATTCTCACAGGAATGTTTTAAACTGACATTTTCTCACTCTTTGGAATAGCTTTCATTCTGCTTCAGCACAAGGAAATGCAAGGAAGCCATGGGAGTTCAGGTAGTGTGTTGCAAACTTCTCTGAATGCCAATTCTGCCAATTTAAACTCTGTCTTGGTAGTGCAGCGTGTGCCAGTATGGAAAAAATGTGATCAGCTATCTCACTGCTTTTAGTTGCATAAAGCTTTCCCACTTACCTCTTTGGGAAACTCAGGGATGCCATCAGATGCAACATGATGAAAAGCCATTTACAGCTGTGCAGCAAGATGGAATTTATCCCTCCTTGAGGTGGATCTGCAATTGAGTTACCCAGCAGCTAGGGATAGGCCTCTTCACTTGTTTATTCCCTTGGCACGTATTGACATCAGGATTTAACATCTATGGTTAAAGGGCACTTCACTTTACCCTCTGTGTCTGGCTCTCTCCTTGGAGCACTGGGTGAAAACACATAGCTCCGTGAGCTCTGCCTTTCACTTGAGATCTGTGGCAGAACTCAGCCCTGGTTTGATAAGAGGCAGGCGTGCATTCAATCTGCTGTAACTGAAGCCTAGTCACCTATAAATATCTTTGCTGGCATTTCAGACTATTTTTTCCTTTGTTCTATCTGGGACACAAGCAGGTACGGGGGAATGCTGGCTGCACTGCAGTACTGCATCATGGGCTGTGTGCTTGGGGTACTACACATTCACTTACTTGGTCCCAGTGCTGTTTGTATCAGGCTGCCGGCAGACTGGAGGTAATGGGGAGCACAGTTTTAGGGATACTAGCTCCAAGTGCTGAACTGTTCCTACAGAGATAGGTGATGTAGTCCATAGTGAGAAAGGCGAAATTCTCTTTTTCCACACTTTTCATTTCCTCTTCCTTGTTCTTCACTGCTGATGAGGAACAGATATTGCTTTTCTGAGGTCTTCTGCATACTTCCTGTATATAATTTTTTAATTTCTAAGATGAACGGGCACCTTTTTTTTCTCTCATTTTCTGAGAAAATATCATTTCTATGTAATTAAATCTTTTTAATGATCTTGAGTTGACTTTAAATATCCAGCTTTAATACCCAGGGCTTTAGGTCATTTTCTGCAGCAGAATGCTCTCAACACTTGTTCAAGGTACAGACTATGTGACTTTGAAATAATTAGAAGAACCTTTGAGGGCAATAATGTTCCTCCTGCCTGGACTGAACTTAATGTTTTGTTCTTGCAGTTTTGCAAAATGCGGATCAACTCTGTGTAATATGAACTTAATGAGACTAAAATATTTTGAAATCAAATATTCTCTGTCAACTTTCAGAATTTCTTTATAGCTCCGTTCACACTCTCATGTGACTTCTTCAGCCACTCCAGTGAGCATAGTAAATGCCCTACCAGATGTGCAGAGTCCTTCTATCCCCCTTCAGAGCGTTCAGCAAAGTCACTGACTGTTGGACTTATCTCTGGAAATAGCATTCAGGCCTCCTGATGCAATGCCCTCATTCAGACATTCAGCAGCTCTCATGGCTTTTGGCCTCAGTGAAATTTTCCCCCTTTCCCTCTCCTTTGGCCTCTCCCCCCTCCGCCTCCAGTCTGAGGCCATATGGAGTCCTTCACTCTGAGCACCAACCTTTGATGAATATGCCCTTTATTGCTGTTCACTCCCGGAGTCTGCAAGAAGCAAGATTGACTTTGCAACTGGTTTATTTCATATCATAAAATCATCCTGGGTAAGTAAGGATCACAGAAGTTCTGCATCTGAAAGTTGTTTTTTACCCAATGAGCAAGTTCACCAAAGTTAATCATTTCATAGAGCCCAAACCATCCCTTGTTAATGAGAACCATGTGTGCATCAAATAGCCCAAGTCTTGACAAAAGCACTTTTCTACAAATAAAGAACATCTTCAAGTTAAACCTGCCAGCATACCCCTGAAAGCTGGGATGGACTGGGGCTGGATCCCCACTGCTGTGGCTGTCCAGCTGCTGTCTGCCTACGCAACGGCAGCTCATGGTAGAGGCAGCCAGCCCTTGTGGGATGTGAATCCCTCGGGCACTGGTGAAAGTCTGGCAAGTCTCTCCTTTGCTTTAAACTTAGCCATTCTGGGAAAGGTGGGAGAAAGTGGAGGTGAAGGAAGGAAATAGGTTTGTGGAGATCAGTGTCAACATTTGGTGCTGGAGGAAAGGAGCAGGTGGCAGGTTGGCCTGCAGCGCTCCAGTCTCCTTGTGCAGAGGGATTACATTGTATAAGGCTTCAACTGATCACTGGAACTAAAATCTCCAGAACTGGCTTTCTCAAAGTGTATCACATGAAACTTATCTTTTTTTTGGCTAAGACATAGCAACCGGAGGCCAGGAAAGATGCTGTTGGAGAAACTGCCGAAGAAATGTTGTATACATAATCTAAATTTGAGTCTCTGCTATTGCTGATGTCATCACTTACAGTGTCACTCAGCTCTATTTCCAATGCAGGGCGTAAAGCAGAAACGAACTTGCTGTCAGTCTGGAATGATTGTCTGAGAGAGGTCAAGCATTTGTCTGTGTTTTATGGGAACTGGCTAGGAACAAAATCTGCTTGGACCTGGAGCATGGAGGAGGAAATCACAACTGCCAGAAGACCATATGCTGTGGCTGGCAGGTAAATGCACAGGATTTTTGTGCATTTAAAACAGAGATTAATTATGCCTGTGTCATTACTTTCAATGGCATTGCAACAAGCACGCAGTTTTACAAGTTCTCCATTTGTGCATTTTGGTGATTATGTGGAATGTTCCAGCTTTGTATCTTGAGCTAATTATCCTCTGGCAGCTAAGCACAGCTCTGATGTTTGTCTTTATACATAAAGATGCAGTTTCATTCTCTATCACTTCTGATAATTGGACACAATGCAAACAGGTCCCTGAGAACTGATCTGCTTTCCAGTGGCTTCCTTGGTGCCCCATGGAATGACTTCTGAAGTTCCTTTGCTCACACATCAGAGGCTAAAATATCCATGTGGGTGGAAATGATGAGCTGGATCCTCGGGTGTATTATAGAAGCAGAAGCGCTGAGGATTTTTGAGGTGTTTTTCTGCTCTTACGGTAATTGAGAATCTATTAGACCCTGTCTAAGTGTTACTGACTGTTTCATTTCTTTGCACTGGCACTATAAGGACTCTTCCCATCAGACCAGGATTACCAGCACGTTTGGCTCAGTTGATGGGCTCCATGCTGCTAAGGGGTGGAGGGGGTGTAGTGCTGGGTTTACTTGGACTATATTCAGTTTAGAGTCACTTTTGTTGCTAACAAGCTGCAAGCTGGGTGGGGTGCAGGTGGTGCTGGAGTCTCCACCCGACCTTGACACCTCCCTGATTCCTCCCAGCCTCCCCCTTTCTCCCTGCCTCCTGCCACCCATCTGAAGGGAAGCAGCTGGTCAGCTCCAGGATCCTAACCAGGATCTGCTCCCCTTCTGCATCACAGCTCTTATTTGTGACTACATTTGGTGCCTCTGTAGCTTTATTTTTATTTATTTTAGGTCAATAAATGAGCCGTATTGTTCTTCTCTGCCACGTGCCTTCTCCAGGGACCGCTGCAATTCAGCAGCTCCACGAGCTTCACCTGGAAGCCATTCTGCCCCCACACCCCCCCATCCTCTCCACAGGGAGTAATTGCCTAATAGTTTACACGTGTATTTCAATTATCTCTTCCCAGCCTTCAAGCTGCGTTACCTACCATACATTTATCATTATGCAATAGCAGATTTGGGTACAACATCGAGACTAGATTAAAGTCCTGCTTGATTGATTTCTTATAAAGATTAAGGTTGCTGACATTTTCCACCCTAACTCAAATAGCACACACTGGCTTTGATTATTCCCTGTTCCACACCAGTCTAAACCTGAAGTTGGTGGGCTTATGCAGATGCAAGGAGAAAATCAGATGTGCTGGCCAGGCCTTTTGATGTCAGCAGCTGCCTGCTCCCATTTGCATGTATTGCTGCAGAAGGAAAACAGCAGTTCTCTTTGTAGCTAATCACTCCAATTCAATAATTAATCTAAGAGTGTACAATCTATGTCATAACTGGAATTATTGTGCCAGGTTTCATAACTCTGCCTTCATTTGTATCTCCCTGGTAACTGGCTCCGACAGGCAAAACAGCCAGTGGACTTGCCTAACTTAAATATTACGATGGAAAGCACATTTAATGGTTGGTGCTAGAAATGCTTGCTGAGGGAGAAGGATAGAGAGAGTGCATGGAAGCTTTGAACCAGTGATGCTCACACTGACACCAATATTTTTACATTCGCATAAAAAACACTTCCAAGTTCATTCCAGCTTCTGTTTTAATGGTAAGCAAGCATAACATGCCTTCCTGAGTAATTTGGTCAACCCCCTCTGCAGCACTGTGCCATGAGCCACCTTTCCTCCAGCATCACCCAGCAGTGCAGTGGGCTGCTCCAGGGCACGGGGTACAGACACTTGAGCCGCTGCTGCATGTGACTGTGGGCTGTTCTGTTGCTTCTGTAACACAAGCTTGTTTTATCTGTAAGTGATGAGGGGAAGAGCCTGTAGGCATTGATGTTTGCTTGCACAGGAGCCTTTATGTTAGGCGTAATTACTAAATTAGGTGTTTTAATTCTCTCTAACTGTGATAGCTGATACAAATAATGGAGCTATTCAACCTCAGCAAACCTCTGCTTGTCCTAATTGCTACTCGTACTTCAGCAGTGCCCTTCCACTGCTATTTTTCTTTCTTTTTCCAACTAAAGCTGATAAAGGGCTTCACATTCCTTTTCTTTTCTGACACACATGATTTTAATGAACTGGAGGTGTTGAGGATTCAAGGCCCTGAGCAGCTCAGGCTCCTGGTGTAAGCTCTGGGGTGGCAGTGCTCCATGTCTCAGGGACTGGCACAGCTAAATGACCTTTAAGAGAAGTCTAGAATCACCCTGTGAAGGATGTTGTCTATAGGTTAACCCATTCTACGAATGGATGGCTGCATAGACCCAAGGTCCCTATTTACCCCCTATGTTCATTTTGTACAGTGGCGATTTACTCTGAAATGCTACCCCGAGGACCCCCATGTACTTCTCTGTTGGGCTGCAGTCTGTCTTAAATTTTATCCCTGCAGGAGCTGTGAGGTTGAAGCCTGTTAGCTTCCCCACGAGTCTGTGGGCTCTGGTTATACACCTGCATTACCATATTCAATATAATAGTTATTTTTCATTATCGCTTTGCAATTTTCTTGCCCTCTTCCCACCAAGAGAAAAATCAGGTCTTCATAAATTGTGAATAAGCTCCTGTCATTTGTGATCCATGGGCTTGTAGAAAACCATTAATTGTGATTCTTCCTCATTAAGTCTGACTATGGAGATCATGCAGAGACCAGTGTTGCATTAAGATTTTTTTGTTGAGAGACAGCAGTAAGCCATGACCTTATAAAACATAGCAGCCAGCATTTTTATTAGTGTGCAAGATATGATGCATTATATCTGCCAGTTCTGTTGTGTTCATGGATGGTGCAAGGCTCTTAGAAACTTGGTACTTGACATTTAAGATTGATGTGGTACCAAATAATTTAAAAATACAACCTAGTACAAGATTCCTAGCTAACCCAGTTATTGAATTAGCACAGTATTTTGAATTGCTTACATTTTGTGTGTGAGAAACAATTCGTAAGAAAGTCATCGATGTTAATGCTGTTTTAACCTTTGCTGGTTTGCTGAAGGATATAACATTTGATGAGATGCTTGCATCTCCTGAAAAAGCTGCTCATTTCAACCAAGCAAATTGACCTGGCTATTGGTATCATCATGGGGAAACGTGCTTAGCATACAGGTTGCAAACAACCTAGGCATTTTGGTCATCATTCTTATTTGGAGAAAGCAGCCATGTGGTAGCAAGGCTAATGGTATCAGTGATACTGGGGTCATGGTAAAGAATGCAGCAGGCATTTTGTATCAGCCGTTCTTTCTGAAGAAAATTATTCTACTGCTTGTAGACTATCTTCAGAAGCATAAGGAAAACCCTAAGCTGACCTAGCGTAGCTTGGGTATGCTAGTGCAGCCTAATTCTTGGCTTACCTTAATCACTTTCTACTGATTTCTATGCTGTTCTACATACATCTAGCCACGTGCGTTCAACAGAGGGAAGTTCTTGATGCCAAGGTACCAAACAGTAAAGAAATTGTACCTTAAATACTCTTGTTTACTCTGTGAGAGGAAAAAAAGCTTTGCCATACCAGTGTTGAGAGGTGGTTTTTTCTTTTTTCTTTTTTTCCTAATGCCTGTTAGACCAAAGATGAACTTCTAATGATGAATATTGTTCTGGCTTTGAAAAGTGCCTCTCTAAGCAGCCCATGGAAAGTCAGCTCTGTGCTCTCACAGTGCATCTTGCAGCTGCAAGTTCTGTCCATGAAAATTACTGTAGCTCTTTCCTTCTGTTTCTGCCACTTGTTTCTAATGAACTTCCCTGGAAATGTGTTCAGTCTTGGGAGGGAGTTGAGGCAGCACTCAGCAAACTGACGTCAGCAGATACTCTCTGAGCTGGGTAGATGATTGGAACCAGAAGAATAGAAAGGTTTTCGAATTTTTACTTTGGCTGCATTTGCTTTGTAGGATCCTTATCAAGAGAGAGGGCTATTAGAAATAATGTCCCTTCCTTATAAGCCTTTAAGATGAGGTTTTCAGGTTTGGTTGTTTGAATTGCTCATAGAATAATTTGAATTTTGCTGCAAAGAGCACTAACTGCCATGGTTGGAAGGAGGATCCAGGGAACTGCACATTGCATGTGCTAGTAAGAATACAGCCACTGCTAGCTTAAAAACTCAGTAAAGGTTAATAAAGCATATGTTAAGCCACCAGGCAGAAAGAATAATCAAAAACTGATACTCAAATAGTTGATGCACAGGGGATACTGTTAATTGTATCTCCAGGGTAAACAGAATGGGCTTTGGGCATAGGCAAAATTAGATAGTTGCCTCTGGCAACAGAATTGCAGCCCTAAGCCAGACAAAGAAAGAACTTCTCAACAGCTGTATCCCTGGTCTCACCAGTGAAAGAGTGGTGCTCTTGGGCATCCTCTCTTTCAGCAGCTTAGGGCTACACCACCCAAGGCACTTTCCCAGCCCTGGACCTGTAGTCCCTGCTCTCTGCACCTGCCTGGAGGTTGTGTACAGGTAGCAGTCATCCCCTTGAGCGCAGGACAGGGAGAAGAGCCAGGGGCTTTGTTATGTTTCCTCTCTTCTTCTTCTTCCACCTTTTCCCACTCGTGAGTGATGGATGCTGAGGGATACTGGGGGTTCAGCCCTGCTGCTTCAGGGAGGTGAAAGTAGGTGCTCAACACTGAGTTGTGCTTGAATTGCTTAGGTACTTGTTAATTGTGCACAGGCTCATACTTCAGAAAAGACACAATATTTTGGAAGTCATTACCTTCACGGAGGTCCTGATTGACCAATCTGATCTCTTTCTGTGACAGGATGACCTACCTAGACTTCAGCAAAGCCTTTGACTGTCTCCTACAGTATTCTCCTAGATAAGCTGGCAGCCCGTGGTTTGGCAGGTACACTCTTCACTGGGTAAAGAAAAATTGGCTGGAGAGCTGGGCCCAGAGATAGTAGTGAATGGCATTAAATCCAGCTGGTGACTGGCTATGAGTGGTGTTCTCTGGGGGTCAGCAATGAGGCCTGTCCAATATCTTTATTGATGATCTGAACAAAGAGATCGAGTGCACCCTCAGTAAGTTTGCAGATGACATCAGGTTGGGATGAAGTGTTGATCTTCTTGATGGTAGAAAGGCCCTGCAGAGGGATCTGGATAGTCTGGATCAATGAGTTGAAGCCATTGTGATAAAGTTCAACAAGATCAATTCTTATGGGGAGTGGCTAAGGGAACTATAATTGTTCAGTCTGGAGAGACGAGGCTCAGGGGAGACCTATTTGATCTCTACAACTACCCTGAAAGGGGGTTGTGGTGAGGTGGGGGTCAACCTTTACTCCCAGGTAACAGTGATATGATGGGAGGGAATGACCTTAAGTTGTGCCAGGGGAGGTTCAGGTTGGATGTTAGGAAACATTTGCTCTCTGAAAGAATGATCAGGCACTGGAATGGGCTGCTCAGGGAAGTGATGAAGTCACCGTCCCTGGAGGTGTTCAAGAACTGAATAGACATGGCACCGAGGGACATGATCAGTGGGCATGGTCGTGACTAGATGATGGACTAAATGATCTTAGTGATCTCTTCCAACCACGATGATTCTATGACTCCATGTGTTGTGTTGCATTGAGCAATGTGACAGTGCGATTTCCTAATATACCTTATTCTTTTTTGCCTGAGTTTGCCTGATCTGTACGTCAAGGCTAAACCATTCAGCCTGTTATATCTCTATTTACCTTAAAACTGTCTAATCTGGTGTGATGCATTCCCTATCTCCCAAAAGAAAAATGAAGAATTCCTCTCTTCAGAGAGGCTTCACTCCTAAGCCAAAACATCCATAAAGCAGTAGCTACTGTTTATTCACTTGCAGAAAATCTTCTATGATGTTTTACAATTTTTGGATTCAGTTGCAAAAAAAGCTACAAGGTAAATAATAAATCTTATTCCCAGAGATCTGCCTACATTATTGATGGTGCCTTTAACAAACAGGAAAACAAGTAAGAGGGCGGCAGTCTAGCCCCTGCTTTGATCTCAGCACGTGGTGGGGAATGGTCCCTGCCAAATGGAGAAGGTATGTGTCAAAGCAGAGGAATAAGGGAGGACATTGGCAGGACAGCCTCTAACCTTGTGTCTAAACCCTGCCAAGACTTCACAATTTTTGCTGATAGATGGAAATAGTTTTTAAATACACTGCTACTTCCATTCATTCCCCTTCTTGTTACACCACACCAGACTTGCAGTAGCTTGCAGGTGATTTCTCTCAAGCATTGAAGTGGAACTATATCTGCCGACAGGGAAATCTCTTCTGTTATTCTTTTACAGTAATATTTGTTGCATACCGCTCTGTTCCTCAGCATTTAAAAGGACATAGCTATCTCTACTGGTTCTTCCGCAATAGTAAATTGTGCTAATTTGTCAACTGTATTAGATTTTAAGGTGTTTGCTGGAAATGAGAATTATTTAGGAGCTGGGAATGGAGCTGGGAGTTGGGTTCATTGTGAGCCCTTCCTGCTGGCAGGGAACAAGCTCAGACTGCCCACACGATATTGTCAAACACTGTAAGTTGTACACAGGATACTTCGTTCATTTCAAACAACTAAGCTGTTTGGGTGTTGAGAGCAACAGATATAGTAATTGTTATTTCTGGAAAATATTTCTATAACCTTGATTGCATACAAAAAGTAAAATTGTAATACAGTAACTTGGGCACAAAGTAGCACACAGGACGTTCACTCTAAACACCAGGAAGCACTTCTGTGCCATGCTGTTGCTGGAGCACTAGCAAAGGTTTCCCAGAGGCTGTGGAGTCTCCTCCTTGAAGAACTCCAAAAACAGCCTGGACGTGGTCTTGGACACACTGTTCTGACTGTTCCTGCCTGGCTGGGATTGGACCAGATGGACCTAGAGGTTCCTTCTAGCTTCAGCCATGCTGTGATTCTGTGGTCCCTGAGATATGAGGTTATATGATTAAACTGAAAGTTGAGACTCCCATTAACAGTTCCCTGAAAAAAATGGCTATGTTCAAGCTCAGATGTGGTCCTTTGACAGGGAAAGGAGAACAGGCTGCTGCTCTGCCCATAATGCTGAGAAGGAGAACAAAACTGAAGCAGACAAAAAACAAAGCTACTTTAATGACATCCAAGAAGCTAATGCCTGAGCTTGTGAGATTTAACCTGTGGGTCAGTGTTTTCCTAGAGAGCTACTTCACCGTGAAGGAGTGGAGCTGGCTTGATGCTCAGCTCTTATTGTCTTAGGCTACTTGTGCATGAAGTTTGCAAAAAACTTTTGAGTTGGGAAACATTGTGAAATCCACAAACACATACAGTGCCTACAACAGGCTTCCCATTTCCCTTCTGTTCCAGACAGCACTGGCTGTGGTGCTTACCCATAAATGTTTGAATATAAGTGGGCTGTGACTATCTTTTATTTGTTGCTGCAATAGGCTCTGGGAAAACTAAAATAAACATAATATTCTCAAAATAAATCTAGGAAGAACCAACAGCCCATGCTCCACATTCTGACAACTAGTGTTATATTTATTTTTCTTTTCTTTGACTCAAACTGTGACGTTTGTTCTTCTCTTGGCACGAAGAAGCCAAAAGAATATTTTGGGGTGGTTCTGTGAATGGCTGGAACATTCATGGCACTGAGAGAAACTTGTTTTGCCCAGCTGTTTAGGAGAATATGCTGGATAATTGGTTTAGCATAAACAAAATGACTACTGGTGAGCACAGATGTCATTTTTATAGTCAGACTTGATGGAGAATCTGGGAGTGACCTGTTACAGAAATCTGGTATGTCTGTTTCCAAATTCTTTATTTGGAAGCTTACAGAAGAGTCTAGAGTTTTTTCTAACAAACATGATGTATTTATCTCCTCAGGGAGAAAACTGTATTCACTTTACTCATTGAGATACAGCGCTATTTCCTTCAGACTCTTAATTCAGTTTCAATGTCCAAAATTTAATTTCTAACAAATTTGCTGCCAGAATTGTGTATGTAAAATGAAGCAATCAAGCTACACATAATCAGGGCTTTTGTATGTGTAGTCTTATTTATTTATGAGGTTAGAAGATGATTTCTAAAACAAGCAACTTTCTTTTGTTTAAACAGCAGCCATTCTCAGTAATCAAAGCCAAAAAAGCCAATGTAGTTAAAAGACCAGTAAGTAACTTCTTGGATCATAGCTTTGCCAGAGCTGAGCTAGCTTCCTGAAACTGAAGAAATAGTAACCTAGTTCAGAGCAGAAATTTCTCTTTTTGCAATAGTTCTATAAGTAGATCCACTCTAGAAAATGCAAGTGGCAACTGCTCTTGATGTGATGATTTTCTAGTCAGATAGTGTTTGTTGCAGAACAGCTGACAATGCAAGGGGGACATGGGTCCCTGGGAAAGCTGTACGAGGAGGTGTGTGAAGAGCACTGTGTGAACCAGTAGCAAAACAGTTAGTCACAAACAGGGGCACCTGTCCTTTGTGCTAGTAAACAAGGGCATTTATGCCCTTGTGCTAGTCACAAACAGGTGCACCTGTGACCTTCTATTAGTCATAAACAGGAGATGGTAAAAACAACTTCTCACAACTTAGCTAGCCAATCAATAGTTAGCATGTATGCGCCGGGTCCAATCGTAAAGCAGCACCTGTATGTGCTCAGGTATGTAACTGTGTGTATTCTGTCAATAAATTGAAAACTATGCACAACTCATATTGAGTCGCTGTTCCCGTATCACGAAGCCGTCTCGCAGCAAAACAGGGGACCCGCTTGGAAGATCCCGCGTCAAGTATTTTAATAGATTTTTTCCACATCAAGGAATAAATAAGGAGAGACTTAGACACCTTGTTGTCTGTATAAGGGACCTTCTGGTTTCAATAAAGACAATGTCAAATCGTGTACTCTCAAAATTTCTGAGCAGTGGGATTTGGAGGGTACTACAGCCACCTCTCTCTTCACTGAGTTGCCAGTTGAGTGGATAACACTGAAGAATATGGGACTGGAGTAGGAGGAAGGTGAAAGAGGGGAGGACAATTTCTCTCTCCAAAGGGCTCTGCTTTCTAAAGAAAGCTGCCAGGCAAGACCCTCTGGAACTTATATTGGTAGAAGTGGCTTATCTCGAAGTATTTCCATCTGTTTTCCAAATGAAGATGAAGACTCCTACGGGGTTCAGTGTAATGTTGAATCCGTGACCTGTTCTCACTGCAGATACTCAGTAATTGAACTGCAGAAAATGCTGTATCCCAGGGAACTTTTCTGTGGCCTTCAAGTCTTAGCTACCTGCTCACTGCTCCTTACTGTCGCCCCTTTGCCTCCAGTTCTGACCTATCACTCTGCTGGTCCCAAAGGTCCTGCTGAGAAACCAAGGTGGAAGATCCCTACATTTCTATGATCAGGAGATTGTAAAACAAATATGAGCAGGCCAACTTAAAACAAACACTTTCCATCCACCAAAGAAACTGAGAATGAGGGGTTAGCTTCAGCTTGGGAAAGTGACTATGTTTTCTTTTATCAAAGATTAGAAGTATTTACAGTATAAAACCTAACTTTAACTTACTGTTTAAAAAGCCCTGAGAACTGGGAAGTATGGGACTAGGAGGTTTCCTCAGTGTATTACTATCTTTTCTTTAAAGCTGGTAGGCAGAATCCTAGGTAGCTATGGAAGAGACCTGATGAGAAACACGTGAGGTTAACCTTTTTGAATAATAATGCCATCCGCAGGAGTTTCCCAGCCATCAGCCCTTGTCCCAGAAGACCATTTGTACTTCACAGCATTAATATTCATTAGGTGTAACACCATATGTTGCACAGCAGGATGCATTGCCAGCAGACTGTTTGTCATAAAGCCAGATTTAATAAAGCATTGTAAAACAAACATTATGATGATAAATACGAAATGACAGGCTAATTAAGAGAATCTTAATTGCCATTTTTCCATAATAACATTTATTTAGTATGTATCTGTCTTGAGCTAGTACCTTCCTTGTACAGCTTTTCACTTTGTATTGGCTCCATAAGGGGACCTGTGCCTTGTATGACTTAAGGCACTTAATGTTCTGTTAGAAGAAAGAAATTCGGGATTAATAAATTGTTCCTGTGCTATGGATGCTGAGTACTCACTGATCCCTAATTGTGATGAGTTCAGAAAAAAAAAAAACCTGAAATACAGATTTCAGAGGGTTGTGAATTGGTTGGGGGGAAACCTACTGCCCTCTCTTGAGAGAATCTATCTTAAAATGCAGTGGTTGCAGTTCTTTGGACAGGTACTGTGCAGATCTTTTACAGCAGAACCACTTTTCAGTGAGCAGCTTTGATATAAATTGCAATTTTCACACAGCGGACAGAAAGGCCTCTTTGTTCCTTCTGCACTAGAACAGAATTTCATTATTGCTCCATTCCCTTGTGCTGGTGATTTCATGGGAGAGGAAAGGGTTCAAAGAATGTGAAACAATATTGCAAATTAATGCAGAGAAGTGACACCTATTTTCCTACTTGCTGTTACCTTTTTGTCATAGTAGCTGCTGCCAGTGTCAGTAAAATAATATATCTTGCTTCAAACCTGTCAAGGAGGTGAGCTACGAAGCTTCTCTAAACTCTCCTAGTATTTCTCTATGTTCTTACATTATGCAGTGTCTTTTACTCTGACAATTTTTGTTATCTCCATTTAAATGAGGAAGACAAAAATCATGACCTGAGAAAGGCCACATCAAAACCTGTGGGAGATCAGCCCTTCATAATTAAGGTTGCAATTGGATTTTAATCCTCATCTCGGTGAGGTTTCCTCTTCTGGGGGTATCTAAATAATCTAGATTATTTGTGCTTCAGTCTCTGGATGCATTATTTTGCAGAGATGGATTGGTGATTATAACTAAAAGCAGGTAGGAAACTGGAAGTCAGGAGAAAAAAAACAATATTGTGCTTTGAATTCTACCACAGTTTCTTTCCATCTGGATACCTTATAGCTTTCATACATTTCAGAAAACAAAATATCCTAAGGTACAAAACAGAGTGAAAAGGGGTCAAAAGATAATAATTCACATCAAAATATTTATTCTGCTGTGGTACCTCATACAGAATAGTTTTACAGTGCTTGCATTGAAGATTTTGAAATGGCAGTGTTTCAAAAACTGGATTATGTGTTGTGGATTTATTTATTCATTTATTTTTCTAAATTGTAGTTTTGTATATATACAGCAAACCTTACCAAATGCATGAAGTTTTCTGCATTGAGATGATGATGCTGATCACTTCAGGTATTCCTAAATTTAGAATCACTCTCTTATCACCTCCTACTCTATCTCTGTCATGAGATTAAAAGAGTACTTATTAAAAAACAAACAAAAAAAATAAAACAAAAAAAACACTATTTTCTGATTCATTGTTATATACTTCCCTCGCCTCAACATCGCTATTATTTTATATGGCTTGTGATAAAACTGCAGCTGAAACAGAATAAGTATCAGAAGTCTTGAGCGGTAAAGGAGATTGCTGTAATGTATAAGGACTTTCGTTTTGGATGCAAGTAGGTGAAAACTATTTTATTTCTTCTGTGAACATTTTCTGAATTGAAATTTATAGTCCTTCCCTGTATCCCACCTGGATCATCTCCCAGTGATAGCTTGTCTAGTATTTTATTCTTGTTTCTCGCACTGAGTACTGCTTCATTTCATGCTCTTGGTTTTTGACCGTACTTCTCAAGTTTCAAGGTTCTCTCTTTGGCACTCATAAATTATCAGTGCAGGATTTTCCAGCTTTATTCTGTCCTCCTTTTATTTACTACTTTCACTCTAGGTTTTAACCGTATTACAGCCATTACTCTCTTTGCTTGCTGTGCTATCTTCAGATGGCTATCGGGTATTTCATGTTGCAGGTGATAATCAATTCCCTCAACATCATGCGAAGTATGAGGTGAGCAAAATATCTATCTCTATCCTGTCTAGTTTCAACAGATATTGCCTCAAAAGAGAAGATTCCTCAAAACATCCACTGTGTCTAGAAAAAAAACAACTTGTATTTTTTGGTAAAATGCTTGAGGAAAAATAATTGAATGTTCCAGAAAAGGTACCTGCATTACTGAACATCCTATAACCTCAACTTCACATGAGGCCTTAGTTTGGTAAAGAACCCTAGTTCTTCAGAATGTGCCTTTATCTGAAACCTCTGCTAGTGTTTCACCGGCTTGGACAATGTAATGGACATACCACTGACTAGAGAAACCATAATTTACCCAATTGTCTGAACCCCAAAACACCTTATGGCCACTCCTGCCACATGTCAAGACTCACATGTAGACCTAAAGGCTGTACTTGAAACTCTCCTGCAAGGACATTGAAGGTCACTGACAAGAACAGCAGTCATGTTTGTAAAATCACTTGTGTTTGAGGGGAGAAGTAAGATGATGGGGACAAATTAATAACTAATGTGTATTTTGCCTTGCCTGGAAGGATGACTGGGTCAGTCATACTCCTGAGCAGGAAAGATGAGATATTTGTAGCAGGGTATTGAAGTAGAGAGATTTTTTCAGAAGAATGGAGAAGGAATCTGAGGGGACTTAGTGAAGCATCTGATTTGGTTGGGAATTGTTAATACTATCTTAGGTCTTAACCTAAGAACTACAAATATTATACAAGGGCAGGTCCAAAAGTAATGCCTCCTATTTTATTATGTTGGCCCACGATGTCAGAGGTAGATGGCGGTATGTCAGTAGAGGTTGAACCTTCCTGCAAATATTCTGCTAGTTATATATTCTGCACAGTTCGTTGCTGTGCAATAGATGGCAGTAGAGGGGCAGTCTGACAAAACAGCATTTGACCTGGAAGTGTGTATGAAGCAAAGGTGTGTCACTGAATTTCTCCATGCAGAAAAAAATGGCACCCATTGACATTCACTGAGGTTTGCTTAATGTTTATGGAGACCAAACAGTGGATATGAGCACAGTGAGGTGGTGGGTGATGCATTTCAGCACTGGTGACAGCGATGTGAAAGACAAGCCACATTCTGGACAGCCTTGCACAGCTGTCACACTATGAAATAAAGAGCATCTTGATCAGCTCATCCATGCTAATCAGTGTATTACAACCAGGAAACTGTGAGTGGAGTGGAATATTGGCTTCAGTGTGTTGGAAACAAGAGCGGCAGTGTTGAAATATTGTGAAGTTTGCAGCAGGTGGGTGTCACTAATGCTTGCAGAGGAACAGAAAGAATGTCATATGCAAATCCATCAGGACCTACTGAACCAATACGAGGCTGAAGGTAAGTTTCCTGGATTGCATTATGACTATTGAGAAGCTGGCATCAAAACAACAGTCTGTGGAATGGTGATTTGTGAACTCCTGATTGAAGAAAAGATTCAAGATGCAGCCCTCAGTGGATAAAGTGATGTACACTATCTTTTGCTATAGGAAAGGAGTGATCTTTCTGAGTTTTCTGAAATCTGAACCAACCATCTCTGACTACTACATTGTGACCCTTACTAGGTTGAAGGCTTGAACTTCCAGAGTCAGGTCAGAGAAGAGAACAACCTTTATCTTGCAACACAATGATGCCAGGCCCCATACCAGCTGGAAGAGCGTGGAGTACATTGCTATCTTGGCAGGACTGTCCTTTCATACCCAACGTATAGTCTGGATTTGGTGCCTTTTGACTTCCATCTGTTTGGGCCAATGAAAGATGGACTGCATGGGCAACATTTCCCTAGCAACAATGCTGTCTGAGCATCTGTGAAACAGGGGGTCATCCACTGATGCTGATTTTTACAAGCATGGCATTCAGGTTTTTGATCATCACTGGCAAAAATGCATAGCGAACAGTGGTGACTATGTTGGAAAATAGTGTTTTGTAGCTGAGAATTTGCTTTATCAAATAATGTTATTGTGCTCTTTGTATCCATTGTAATTTCCATGAAAATAAATAGGAATCATAACATCCAGAGCAACCTACATTTTTGACAGATTGATAGATTTTTATGTCCTGAACTTTGAGCTTGTTCTTTCAGTTAAAACTAAACTTTTAATCTATCTAATGTTTCATTTTCTTCCACTTTTCCCATTGTTCTAAAAGGAGAATTTTGCAACTCCTCATTGTTTTATGTATCATTTAGTAGATGGGTAAATTTGATGGTTCCTTATAGCTAGAAGGTTGTCCTGGACCCACCAAAGTGACTATTCATGTGAAATTAATGGGAATTATTGCCACCCTTAGCAGAAACTTTTAACTGCAAGCCTTCAACACCTAATCTGTACATTATTTGAATGCATTTTCTGTTAATAGCATATGTTCTTTGCTGAGTAGTAAGAAATAGTACTGTTAAGATTATTCTAATGAATAAAATAATTTCCTCTGCCTTAGAATTAGAGTTTGGTGGGCCAAGTTGTGGTGGCAGATACCAAACTGAAGGCCAACTGCTGCTGGAAGCACCTTGTGTTACAGGTGACACGTGAAAGAGGGATTTGGCTTTTTGGGGTAACTCATGATTCCATAGCATGTATATATTGCTCCACCAAGGTGGAGCTGCAAGGTCTGGTGTCAGCTGTAAATGGTAGAGGAGGTAATGGTATCTGCCTTCTCCCCACCTTTCCAGCATGGCAGGGTGCTGCCTTGCTGGCATTAGCCATGCTGCTTTGCACTGGTAATACCTTCCATACAGCTCCCTGGTGGCAGCTGTATGGTGCGGAAGGCAGTGATTGATTCACCAACTCTGTCTCAAGAAGGTACCTTGAGGTGAACAAATCCACCTAATTCCTTGTGTGTTTTATGCAAGTACGCTGCCATGATTTTTTTCAAATAGCAACCATTTTCTTTATGTTCTCACATCTTCCACTAGTGCTGTGGTCAAAAATTGATAGACAGATGTTGATTTCAAGGTGTCCCTACTGACATCAGTGGGACTTTCTGTTGGAAAAGGGAAATATGAAGTCATATTATGTGTTGGAAAATTGTTTGCATTTGCAGCACTTTTGTTCTGTATGGTTTTAGTAGTTTTATACTGAGAATGCACAGTGTGAGGTTCGTCTGTGTAGACTGCTATTTGTGAGTGGTGACTTATCAAAAGTGCTACGTAGACAGTGCTATGTAGTCTGTCATCTTAGTTCTTAAGTCTATTGCTAATACCATGTTACACATTAAGAAGAGATCTACAGTGTATGCTAAGAAGGGATTTTTAGTAGTGGTTTTAAATGAAATGTTTTCAATAACTTAGTGTTTCTTGAAATCTGTGTTTGTTTTAACGATTTTGTTATCTTAATCTCTTGAATGAGCAACAGCAACTACAACTGATTTTTTTCAGACTTAAATGTATCAAAGCTCCAAATAGTGGAGATGAAAGAAAAGAAGTATTTTTGCCTTCCTATAATAGGCAAATAAACTCATGCCCTGCTGCTGAGTCTGCCATTGAGAAATAGTTCTCTTGACAGATTTTTCAATGAAATGCTTAGCGGAGGTTAAAAATTTCAGAATTGAATGCTTGTAAGCTCGTAGGAACAAGGCAATAAATATCAGTAAAGAAATGATAGAGTACCTCTGCAGCAGCAATGCTGTTCTTTGATTTGTGGTCTCTAGATTAAATAGATGTGATTTAAATAATGAATGAATTAAAACCTAGATAAAGATCTGAGCTGAATACTGCTGAAGAGTTGCACATCTCTCAAAAGCAACTAACCTTATTTTCTTCATAGTACTAGTACATATTTTCACCTCAAAAGCTCTGAAGAAAATTTCACCTCTCAGTGCTGCTGTAATGCTTGTAACATCCCATCTTCACATAGGCACAGTGGGTATTTCAAGATGACGTGAAAGGTAAACATTAGTTAAAGCCTATGAAATAATTGATATTAAACACAGTGGTTATGAAATAAGGCTCAGAAGGCACAAATAACTGGAAGTTACAAGAATATTTTGGGAGGCAGGAATCACGGCTGGACTCTCATTCTGACTTGACAGCGCTGTTCTAGTGGTGACAAGAAGGGTGGTGTAGGAGAGCTGCTTGATAATGATGGCTGTCTGAGATGGTGCTTCTCATAGCAGAAGCTTGTTTGGCTCCTAATTGAACTTGGAGTTAACAGAGGAAGAGCTGTCTTTCCTGAGCAAGTCTTCATGATTAGCAAAGATCACTGCTCTGCTGGATGTGCCTTACTAGCCAAAGGGAGTAGCATTCATCTTTTATCAGCAGCTTTTATTCAGTGCAGCCTCTAAAGCAAGTGGGAACGCAGGTAAGCAGCTAGGTAGGTAGTGAACCGTACACCAGCCTGTTATTTCCAAGGACTCGCAATATAAATCATCACAAAACGAGATCGAAAGGAAACATGGCAAAATGAAAAAGGTATCTGTAGAGATTTAAGGAGCTTTGGGTTATTTATTGTCAAGTCAATTGAGGGGGCTAAGAGAATAAAGCATCCTGAGGTTAGACTTAAGATTCATAAATGTTTTCTGTTGCAAAGGCTTTAATGAATATTAAAAAAAACAAAAACAAAACCTGAGATGCCCCACCGTCCTCCTTCATGCTGCTCTCTGACATGCTCCTACAAATGGTCACTCTGAAGTCAGAAAGGAGTTTTTATTTAAACATTCTCCTAGAGTAGAAAACAATGCATCAATGGCTTCTGAATTTCTTTTCTAACTTCCTCCTGCACAGCCCTGATTATGCATCCCTAGCTCAAAACAGATTGCAAAACAATGGAAATATCTAATCTCACTGAACAAAGGTTTACGCAGAGCTGCAAGAAAATTCTTGAGAAGATGAGTTGGGACATAGAGGAAGGCTTAACTACCTCCATTTTATAGTTTGTGTGAATGGATGGTGGAAAAGGAAACCTAAGCAAAAACTTCTTCACTATTAAAAATAATCATGTCTATTTTACACTGGAATCAAGCTTTATTTAAAGGATTAATGGAAGATTAATGCTCTAGTATTTTATTATGCATGTGCACTTTCAAAGACAGGGGATGTTTAGGATGTTTGCTAACTTAGTATTTTTCAGAGCTGGAGCATGAGTGATGGTTTTGCATGCTGAAAAGAGAAGTACTGCTTTAAGAATGACAGACATGAAAGGTCACAGTACTTAATGGGAAGTTATTGCTACTGTATTTTAGAGGAGAATCAATGCCATCGACTGGAAGTTATTGTCTGTGCTGTTAAAGTATACTTTTTAAATATTAGTGTAGCATGTGTTGATATTTCTGTGTACAACATGGGCACTTTTCTGAGCTATACCATACCACTTTTTACTGCAGTAAAGAAATGCCAGCAGTGTGTGACTAGCTTTATAAATTATTCAGAAACAGTCATGCTGATTTTGATTATGGTTTATGCACACTGGCATTTTGTGGCAAGCTTCAAACTTGGAGGAACATGTTAAAACAAAGTGCTGAATTGTATGACTATAGGTAATGAAGATACCTGATAGGAAATGAATGAAAGCTAGAAAGAATGCAATCATAACTAATTTTAGGAAATGCAGTTCAGCATCTAGATGCTGGGAAGAGGCAAAAGGAAGTGCATAGAGCAGAGAAAATTATTCATAGACAATCATGAATTGATGGTAAATGAAAATATCTGGGACCTCAAATCATGAAAGTAAGATCCAGGTTATCCTATCTCCTGGTTCTAACATTACATAGATTTTATGCATTTGGACTTAGGCATTTCAAATTCTGTCTTATTTGGTGTCTTTCTACAGCAAGAAAACAGCAAGTCCACACTCTAATCAGATCAGAAAGCAATAAATCTAAAAAAAAAAGAAGAAGGAAAGTCAGCTTAGAATAAAACACTCTAAACTGTTGTTATTCTTGAATTTAGCTGGGACTACTCATGCTCTCAGCATCCCCTAGTGCATTTGCTGGAAAATATCTGGCTAGGTGTTTTCACATCTGTCAGTGAAGCCCAACCTCTAAATGCAAAGTTCAGCACTTGGGAACACTTTCTGATTTTGTGATGATCCCCAGAGGACGTTTGGTCTGTAAAAAGCAGAAAAGGGATTAGATGGGCCCAGAAATGCATTATTGTACGTTCATCTGCAGAGGAACAATGTTCCTCCAGCTTGGTCCCGCTGGTTACATCACTTTGGACAATGATCTTGCCAGACTGTAACTACTTCTGTGTTTGAGAGGTGAAAGCGTTAGCTTTAGAAATCTTCAAGGCAAAATCAGGAGTGGGAGGAAATATTGTGAATTATTTTAGTATGTACTTATTTCCTTTGCTTTAATATATGACAAAACAAATCCTCTGACGACTGACTTGCAAAAACCTGAAAGAAGACATATACAGCATCAGAGAATGAGAGTGACTGATGGACACTGGCCGTCTGTTGGAAGCTGAAATTTCTTAGGTCTTCCAGCCCTAGCACAAATGGCAACAAGGCAAACCTATACTGATCTTGAAAAAGAGCCATCATCCTCAAAATATTTGATATTTTCTTCCAAATTCTATCAGAAGAAATATAGTTGCAATGCAGAAGAGAGGCAAGTTAGTATTGGTGACACTTCAGGTGGTGAAGGGAGCCCTAAAAGGACCAGAAAGGCAAGCAGGCCCCTAAAATAACACCCCAAAATAATCATGGTGTGAATTCATATGGGGGAATGTGCAGAAGGTATATGTAATAAGTTTGTCATTACCTGTAGCTCATTTGATGTTGTATAGGGAGATCACTATACTGGAATACTTTTGTTATTAACATGTTAGGTAGTTTAAGCCAGAGTCAAATCCTCAGTAGGAAATTAGATGTTTTTGTGGCAAAGAAGGCTGCACTTGGAGATTGATTCTTCTTTTTGTTTTGCCCTTCCTGATGACTTCAGAAATGTCCAGTTAAAAAAATTTAGCATCCTGCCTAGACAATTATTTCTTAAACATGTTAATGACGATACATTCTAGATCACTGTGTGTCTGCTTGACTCTCACTAAAACTGTGGTGTGAATGTGTGATTTTATACAGTGAGAAAGGAAAGGCTGGCAAAAATGTAATTAGTGTGATGGCAGTAGCTGTGGTAAACTTTTGACTTACTGAGCTACAGCACTTACTCCTTATTTATTCATTCATATAAATGTTATGTTTAATGTCTATCACAGACTCTACTGCAGCAGTTTTGAAAGCACTAGGTTAATCTGGAAAGAAATCAAAACATTTCCAAGCACAGTATACTTCATCCATGACCAATGGAATAAGTTTTTCTGCTTTTCTCAAGCCATTGCAACTGCTTGAGGAGGAACATCTCTGGACTAGTAAGCTGCACACTCATACAGTAATTTGCCCTCTGGGGATCCTCAGCAAGTTCCCCCATTCCCTCCATGCCTGAATTCTTGGCACTTGGTAATGCAAAGAGAAGAGAGTCCGACTGCCGATCACTTTTCTGTAAACACCAGACTGCCTAATTGCTCTTATTTGATGTGATGTTGTGGATTCTTCATCTATTCACTTCCTCTAAAGCCAGCTGTGTCTTTTTATGAAGGCATGAGAGCATCTCCTCAGCTAAAGGGAACCCTGGACTAGCTGTAGTAAGCGCTTTCCTTGCTTTTTTATTTATTTATTTATTTATTTTGGAGGGAAGGGAGCTGTATTACTGAAAGATTGCACTACTTAGAAGCAACCATGGTAATTATAAATTTCAGCCTTTTCCTTCCAGTTTCTGGCAAGAATGAAATGCTGGTGCATGAGTAACAAAACATGCCAATAGCTTATCAGTGCAGAACACTTAAACAGCTTTCATTGCATATACATCTTCTCAGTGCCTAGTAAACAATAACAGACATAATGGATGAATAAATTCACCACTTCTGGGATGTATTGACTTGATTAGATAATTAGCTAGTTTCTTCTGTGCTATACGGCCTTTCACCTTCAGTCTTCAGCTACTTGCATCTGGGGAGAAATATGAATGGCTGGACTTCTCCACCTGTGATTTCCTTCAACTATTCATTATAGCCCCTGACACATTTTCTGGGCCCCCTTCTTTTCCCACCCAGCCCTCTCTTCCCTCCACAAAAATCACCAAAGCAATTTCCTTTTGGAAAAGGAAAGGAAG
Organism: Aquila spilogaster; assembly: GCA_024606505.1. Lineage (NCBI taxonomy): Eukaryota > Metazoa > Chordata > Aves > Accipitriformes > Accipitridae > Aquila > Aquila spilogaster. The sequence continues at coordinate 18,350,693 of JANHGO010000072.1, forward strand.
AGGCAAGACGAGCAGCCAAAGCATCCCTTGTGGCCAAGGTGCTTCTGCACCGTTTGAAGCTGAGATTTATTGCTCTGAGGGAGGGCTCTGGTATAAGCAATGATGAATCACCAGGGACAGTGCTTGGAGAGATGCTTATCTAGAAATACTATTTGATGCCTAGGGAATAGTAGAAAGGGATGGAGGTGAGTTAGAGTTTATTTTCCCAAACTTGCCCCTATTGACCACAAAGTCCTGTCCAAAGGGATTTTTAGCTCTCATATCTTGTGTTCAGACATTTGAAAGTCTGCCAGGAAACAGAGGCAATAACTTTTTTTCTGATAGCCATCTGGAAACAGTCCTACGTTCTCTCTTTCCACTCCACAGTCCTCTGGGCAAAGCAAATTGGTCTGGTATCAGGAGAGAGGAGGAGACCACTCTGTTGTTCAAAGCTTCCCTATTTGCAGCTCATCCCTGAGCTGATTTTTGCCAAGAGGACCGGAGAGTTTAATCGCATGTTCTAAGTGACAGCACTGGATGGTGGCCCCTTTTCATGTGCTGCTGGTTCTGCTGCCATGGAGGGCCTAAGGAGATGGTGGTTTCCAGAAGATACTGGGCAGGGAGAGGAACCTCTGAGGTCAAGAATCTGTACTTTCAGGCAATGTAGGCTTGGAGAGGAGTGCAGAAGGTTGTGGATAGGGATCGTGTCTTTGTGCTTGGCTTCCCTAAGGCTGCCATGTTATCTGTGTCCATCCATGTGGGCTCCACGTTGTTTAAATTACTTATGCAGTTAATTCTTTCAGGTTTGTTCTCTGGGCTCACTTTGCCATTAAAAGCTTTCCCCCAAAATTCCCTTGGCTGCAGGCTGAGACTCATCTATCCTTCCTCCTGCCGGCAGTGAGTTTGGTAAATGAATTCTGTGCCTCCAGATTCCAGTATAATCTGATGTGGCAAGAAATACTGATCTGTCCTTGAAGCCGGTTTAAATAAACACATCTTAAAATGTCTAATTAAAAATCAATCAAACAGCTCATATCTGCATTTCTTTCCTTCAGAAATACCCAAGTTTAATTTTGAGAGCATGAATAATCTTTTCACTGATAACAATAATGGCAGGCTGTTATATATCTTTTCTGTGTACAAATACAAATCACACGTATGAGCTCCCCCACAAATAAATAACGTGTACTTACATGATCAGCAAAGGTAGTAGCATGTGTAGTTTCAATATTTAAATAAATGAGCATTTTTTTCTTTAAATCTAGTTCAGATTATTGAATATTATTAAAATGATTGGGTAATAGCCTCTGAGAAATTGACATGGTTTTGCTGTTAGTGTTTGGCTTTCACAGAGGCTCCCAAGCACTTTCAAATGAAGTCAGTCTATTAATCTCAGTTTTGCAGATGGGGAGGCTGGGACTCAGAATAGAAAGGTGACTATACTGAGGTTTCATGAAAGCCCTTGAAACTGAAACTATGTCCCTGAGTTCCCATCTAGTCCATTTGTTTCAGGCAGCTGCATACTACCATACCCTTATTTGTGTTACCTCAGCACTTAGCAACCTCAGCTGGGGCCAGGGCTATGGTGTGCGCCCAACAGTCAGCATCTGTCTGTCTGATTTGTGTGCCTTGCAATCTGAACACGCATGGACAGGAGGCAAAAGAAGGTGAAAAAGTGTTGAAGTGACGTTTATAAGAACAGACCCCAGGGGAGTGAGCAACTTCACTCCGAAGTTCTTGAGTTTCACCATTAAACAGTAGTTTCTATGAGGTGTTATGGTGTTATCTATTGTTTATGCAAAGCCAAAAATGGTACCTCAGTTGAAGAAGTTCATCTGTGTAGCACAATTGAAGTTGCCTGTTAGCAGTAAAAGAGGGAGTTGCTTTCTCAGTATTTCTAGCAGCTCTTTTGCTTCTTTCAGCTGTTGAAAAACAATAAATATCATATAAAATAACATATAAATAAAATATAAAATAAATAACATATATCAAATAACATATCTTGAAAATGTATCTCTGCTCAGTGGTTATGATTCTGGTTATTTTGAAGTAGTAACTGCTCCAGTTAGGTAAAAGATTGCCATGGTCTAATTAGTCTAAAACAGTAGTCCTCACCAGAGGTATTTTTGGATAGCTCTAGTCATGAGTGACTTGGTCAGCTGCCCAGCTGTTAGTTTAAACCAACAGATCTGTGCTCATTCAGCATTAAATGTGCAGTAGTCACCAAAAGGAAGAGGAAAAAAAAATGTCCTGAAAGCCTTGTAGTACAAAATAAATCAGTATCTAAGGTTCTTCCCTTCCCTCATGGAGTCAGATAACACAATTCCCTGCTCTAGCATTTGTTGAGTTTTATTTATTTACTTATTTTTCCTTAGTATGCATTTCCCCGAATCCAGCTGTGGTTGTACTCTCCACCAGACCAGAGATGACCAATTGCAGTTAATTTAACATGTCAACCTAAATGTTCTGTGCTTGTGTGTCTGCAGTGTGAATGTTTGCAGTGGTGGGTTTTATAACATCTCTGCTCAGGCATCTTTCCTCCACTTCATCGTGATCATTACTTTATAACTTTTACAGGAAGGCTGGTTGCTTTAAAGCAAAGAGGAGTCGGCAGAAGACTGATTCTAGGTGAAAAGCCAGCTGTAATAGCTGCTCTGACATGGTGTTTGTGTAATTACCAGATTGGTGCATAACTGGGAGAAGACTTGCACCAACAAGCAGAACTACTGGTAGGGCGGGCAGTAAGAGTTGTCAGTCACCCTGACAAGAAGGAAGGGAGGCTTGCAGCCTATGTTTTCTAGCTTTGAGAACAGCCTGCCCTTTACAGACTTAACTCTCACCACCTGCATTCCCCAGCAGCACTCAATTATCCATTAAGATTTTTAAGAGAAACAGAATGGCAATTAAGCTTGGTATGGTAGTGCAAAAGCAGTGGAAGCCTTAAGCTTGCTGAGAAATCTATCCATAAATGAATTAACTGCACAAATAGTTCCAGCTAATTAGAGGTATACATTCCCCAAATAACTTGATTCTCTCATTTACTTAATTGAGTTGATGGTTGCACTGGGATGGAGCAGCAAACTGTTCGGTGGCTGTTAGAATAAATATTGCTGACTAAATATTGATAAACTGTCCATATTTTTTCTGTTAACTTGGTATTTGCTGTAGAATTAAGATAGTTAATTTATTTCTTTGTTGTTGTTCAATATTTTAGAAGATGAAGTTAAGTGAAAATTCATCTAAAATTTCCAAAGTTCAGCTGAAAAGTAGGGGCTATAAATAAGTATTGTTGAACAGTGAAGTAGGGTCCTTATTTCACACTTCAGAGAAATGCTGACAGGGCTGACAACTTTCAAAATGAGGACACACATAAAACTGCTGTGCTTGGATAACAAACCCCAGAATTGCTCGTGGTCTATACAGTCTTCTTTTGAGTCGATGTGAGTTCAGGATCCTAATATAGGGGAAAATGGAAGAGAACTAGACAGCATTGCTGAGATGATTTATCCCTAAATGATGTGAGAAAGTTAAAGACATTAAACAGCCTCTGGTTTTTTTTTTCCAGCTTATTTGAGCTGTTCTTTTTGTTGATGTTTTGTTCTGTTCCCCACTTTTCTCTCTTCCTCAACATTTCCCAGCAGGTTCTTCAGTGCATACTGATGGGATCTCACACATACCAAATTGGTCTGCTGTTTTGTAACCTTCAGGTTTAAAAGTCTAACTTTACTCTCACTTTGGGATAGAAAATTGACCACAGTTGGTCACAAAGTGTCCAACTTCCTGATCTATGTTCTAGTGACTCTTGGATGCCAACCACTGAGCATCAATAAAATATTTTTCCCATTTTTTTTTTAATTTTTACTTATACTAAAGATATGTTTGTATTAATGAAAACACTCTTTTTCAAGATGTGTATGTTCTGAACACCTTTTTGTGTTAGAACCAAGTGAGAGAACATTTGACAAAGATTTCAGTTTTACTCCAGTCTGTAAAAAGGTAATGTTTGATGATCACGGATTTCCATGATGAGATATAGGGATTACAGACGCTATTAAATGCTTTAAAAATAAATCAACAAATAAAAGAAGTGAGAGAAAGAAAAAGAGGAGATAGCGAGGACTAAAGGAAAAAACAGATGTTAGATGCCTTTTTCTTGAAGGGGAATCAAGGCAGATAGGTGCTCTTGCTCTTTGCTTCCTTGGAATCATTAAATGAACTTGTCCTTTCATTAAGGAAATAATTTAAGCAAAATGTAATAGCAGCAGTGCTGTTTGTCATTAGCCTGTACCTGCCAATAAACATGGAAATCCATCTGTTATGTGATCACTTTCCTCACCAACTTTCAAAGGCACGTTCCACATGTCAGTGGTCACAGGGAAAATCAGGAAAGAGACTGCCAGGCCACCCAAGCCTTCTTCAAGTAGAAGATTTGTTTGAAGATATGGAGAGCAGGTCCAAGACAACAGCCACATGCACAGCAACACTTTTCAATGTATCCTGCTGTATTATTACTTCATCAGCAAAACCTTTTCTCTGTTGTTTCCATTCTCACCCTTTCCCCATATTTCTTGGCGCCTTCATTGAAATTCCATTTCTGCCCTGTCCCACACTCGCTTCTCTACCCCTTGTTGTTCTGCTGTTTGTTTTTCTTTTCACTGTGCTTTCCAATTGTACTGGTGATGAAAATTAGTGCATGTGTTTGGAGGAGGACCATTTGAGATGACATGGGAACATTTTTCTTCAAGCAAAAGGGCAGGCTTCCTAATTTTGTACATTGTTGTGACTTGAGTTATTAATTTTTTTATTTGATCTTGAGCAGATTCAGCAGATGTTGCAAAGCAAATAAACCATATGCAGTGATCGTTAGACATTACTCATGGTGTAATCCCTTTATCCAAATGTGAAAGTTAAACATATGAAAGAAACCATATCCTTAAATAACGGGAGAAGTTCAATACGTACTGCGAAAGCCACCATGACTAATCCACTTCATCATCTGGTGTAGCCCATCCTCTCCTAAGGAAGGTAGGCAGACAGAGAAAAGATGGATTCATGACTGTGCTTTTAAATAATAAATGTAAACTAACCACAGCGGGTCAAATTCGCTGCTGATGTAACACTGCTGACTTCAGTGGATTTACACAAGGGATTAATGTAGTCCTTTCTCTAATATGTGTTTTCAGGAGGGAGGAAGATGGTTTTTATATAGATTCAGCACAAGGTCTGCTGGCACATAAACAAACCAAACAAAGCATTGTTCCCTTCTCAAACATCTGTTAGCATGACTGTCCAAGTCTTGTGTATCTGCCACAGGTTGTTATAATATAGCTGCCTCACTTTAACAAAAAATGCAATAACCATTTGGTTTCTACTTTAAACAAGAACCTAAGAAAATGACTTTCAGGTGAAGGGAGTGGTGGTTTGGCAAGGCGCTCTTGGCAGGGCTGTGGATTACACATGAGGGAAAGTTGTTTGATGGAGGAGTAGACAAATTGCCTAACAATTAATAAAAACAATGCCTTGTGTTTCTACATGACAGGGGGCTGTGTGGGAATCATCTTCCATCCAGATGCTCTTTACCAATAAAATATGGTCAGTTCTGTAGATTTTAAAGTACAGGCAGGAAAATGCTTTGATAAGTAGTAACACCTTACTGATTTGCACAAAGTAAGTAAACTGCAGTTACGCAGGTTACAAATTTGAGCTGTTTATCTATACTGCACAACTTGCCCTTAAAAGCATTGTGGCCTCTAAGGTCCAACATCAATCCCGAGCTTTAGCTTTTGCTGAAGTAAAATTGGGTGAGACATCTTAAGTCATATCAAGTCCTGCTCTACGGAAATTGTTTTGACTAAATCTGAAAACAAAACAAGAGAAGCTGAGAAGGAGAAAGGAAAGGCTCACCTTTTTTTTTTTTAATAGCTTTTTGGCTGTGGTTATTGCTTCATGGATTCAAGACTGGGAAGTTCCAAAAAACAAAAAAGTTTTCTTGTTTTGGGGTGCTTGTAACATTTCTACATGTCCATATGCTCTGTGGAAGACGCATTTTGTTTTTCAAATTTACATGTGTTTACCTGAACTGTAATTGCCATCTTTAACCTGTTTTATTTCTTGTATTCTTTAGTGCTTCTATTTATCTATCCATAGTCATGCTTCTCCCCATTTACAGACTTTCTGAAAGTTTCTTCTTGCATAATCTGGCTGTATTGCTAATAATTTTTTATTTTTTTTCTTAAACGCTTTTAACATTTTTCTTATAAGTACTGGATCAGCATAAAACAGCATGTAGAGATCCATTTAAGATCTGCTTATGACTCGTATGGGCCAATTTTCATCAGAATCAGAGCAGATTTAGCATTTTAACTCTTGTTTTACAGAGTGACTAAGACACTACAAGCCAAAGTGTGATATGAAGTAATAAAAGATTCTCAAATAACTTCTTAAAGTTATAGAGGTGTTTTTTGAAAATCTTCTCATGAGCGTATGTGGGAACTTAATTCTTCAGCTTGCTTCTTGTATAAGAGACAAAGTTTGTCTTTTCAGCCAAACTGTAGATCACCGAAGAAGGGAAAAATTTGCTTTGTTTCCTGTAAAGCAGCATACGGATTCTTTATGCTGACAGTTCTGCAATCCAGCTTCCTTCTGTGAGACTGCCATATCATCTGCTCGAGGCTTATTTGCTCCTCATGTTATCAGCTACATTGCGCCTCTGAGATGTTCTTTCTGAAGTAACCCATTTTTGCTCTCTTACCAAGAATGCCTTGGATACCTCATTGAGTTCTGCAACTTTTCCTTCCTGAAAGCAATTTTTCTAGCAAGTTTTGACAGTGCAGACTGTTTCCCTTGGGGAGGGGGAGGGAATTTCTTGGAATTACTGCACTGGCAGCAGATGTCAACTTTAAAAAAAAAAAAAGAAAAAAAAAATCCAGGTTTCTGGATGCATTTTTTTCTTTTTAACATAGTGTATATGATTCTCATAGTACTGACAATGTTTTATCAATAGCAATTAGAAGATGTTGTGAGCATTTCCTCTTCTTGGAAGATATAATTAAAAATATGCTCTGAAGAGACAGCATTTTCCTTGAATTCATCCCTAGTGTTTTGTACTTAAGATCATGTTTTTTCCTCTGTGAATAGCCAGTTCCTTCTTTAGATTTAAGGATACAGCTTTGGTTTGAGATTGTGCCATCCATCCATCCATCCATCCATCCATCCATCCATCCATCCATCCATCCATCCATCCATTCTTCCGTCCCTTTGTTCCTGTTTTTCAGAGCGCTAAAGATGTTCATTTTGGATCTACCTTTCCATGTTATGCTAGAATTATCTTGTTTAAAAGTTTCCTGCACTGTATCAAAAGCAGCATGACCAGCAGGTTGAGGGAAGTGATCCTGCCCCTCTACTCTTCCCTGGTGAGATCTCACCTGGAGTACTGCATCCAGAAGTGGAGTCCTCAGTACAGGAGAGACATAGATGTGTTGGATCACGTCCAGAGGAGGGCCACAAAATTGATCCAAGGGATGGAACACCTCTCCAAAGGTGAAGGACAGGCTGTGAGAGCTGGAACTGCACAGCCTGGAGAAGAGAAGGCACCAGGGAGTCCTGATAGTGGGCTTTCAGTATCTAAAGGAGGGCTACAAGAAAGAAGGGGACAGACTCTTTAGCAGGGTATGCTGTGATAGGACAAGGGAAAATGGTTTCAAACAGACTGTGAGGAGAATTTGTCTGGATATAAGGAAGAAGTTTTTTACAATAAGGGTAGCGAGGCACTGTAATAGGTTGCCCGGAGAGGTGGTGGATGCCCCATCCCTGAAAACATTCAAGATCAGGCTGGATGCGGTACTGAGCAACCTGATTTAGATGTAGGTGCCCCTGTTCATTGCAGGGGAGTTGGACTAGATGGTTTTTAAGAGTCTCTTCCAACTCAAACGATTTTATGAAAAGCAAGTATATTTGCACCTACATTAGTGAGGACTGAATGCTTAAAGGTCACGTTTGGAGTTTATAGAACCTCATAACTGTAGGATTTTGTGTCTCCATAGAGAAAATGCGATGAAGTAGTGCTCAGTTGAAGATCTACCTCAGTAAGTCTCACATAAATGATTGCTGAAAAAGTATAATGGAAAATAAATAATAAAAATAATTTGGGAGATTTTGATCAATGTAGGATTTCATGTGTCTCCATTTAGTTACTACCTTTGTATCCAGAATGGAATGACTTGCACCATGTTACAGTGATTTATTATGTGGATTTCAGAGAAGTTTATACATTGGTATGGATGTATAGGAGGCCATGAGACAGTGCAGCACCCTGGAGTAGTATCATGGCTTCTGGTCTATAAGAAGAGGGACAACTTAACCCAGCTCTGCAAGAGCTCAGCCATATGAGAAACCAGGACTTACCAGTGATACCAACCCGTGCCCTCCTGGGCTGGTATTCCTAAGTCCAGGGTCCAAGACGCTGTGAGTTCTACAGAGGTGTCTTGGTAATTGCAGCCTCCCAACAGGATCCCCCGAGAAGGTGTTGCTGTTAATTAGAACAGATGTTAAGCAATTGAGGGCTTGTGTACACCTAGCTGCAGAGCATGCCTGCAACGATGTCAAAAATTCTGTTATTTTATGTGAAAGCTTTCTTATCTTTCTAACATGGGCTTGCTTTTTCTACTCAGCTTATTGTAATACAAGTAGTTTTGAGACAAAAAGAAACAAACTACTGTTAAACTTAAAGACTGTTAGCCTAAAGACTTGTGTCAGCTACATTAAATATATATAGCTAAACTGTACTCTTTGATCTATTGACTGTTCTAACTTACAATAAAGTGCACCAACTTTCAGAAGACATTGAGATTTCAACCACAGACACAAGCAAGTGGGAAGGTAGACTCCTCCATCAGAATTTAAAATACCTCCTGGACTGTTGAATACAGGTACTTACTGTCGTATTTTTTCATAAGAAAGCACCAAGCTTTCTCTTACAAGCAGTTAAGCTCCTTGTTTCCTGTGTTCCTAGGATCTTCATAGGACTATAGACACTGTGTTATTTGTATTTGTTAACTTATTTGTATTTGTTAAACTTGATGAGTGGTGTCCCCCGGGAGGTTTATCTTGGGACTGGTGTTCTTCAACATCTTTATGGAGATTGAGTGTAGCCTCAACAAGGTTGCTAATGACAACAAGCTGAGTGGTGCAGTTGACAAAATAGAAGGGAGGGACGCCGTCCAAAAGGGACCTGAACATGCTCAAAAAGTGGGCACATGAGAATCTAATGAGGTTTAAAAATTCCAAGTGCAAAGTGTTGCACTTGAGTTGGGGCAATCCCAGATATGAGTACAGACTGGGAGGAGAACTCGTTGAGAGCAGCCCTGCAGAGAAGGACAAAGGGGTCCTGGTGGATGAAAACATGGATGTGAGCCAGCAGTGTGCTCTTGCAGCCCCGAAGGCCAACTATATCCTGGGCTGTGTCAAAAGAGGGGTGGCCAGCAAGGAGAGGGAGGTGACTGTCCCCCCCCACTCTGCCCTTGTGAGACCCCATCTGGACTACTGTGTCCAAGCCTGAGACCCCTACAGGAAGCATGTGGAGCTGTTGGAGCAGGTCCAGAGGAGGGGCATGAAGATGATCAAAGGGCTGGAATCCCTCTCCTATGAAGAAAGATCGAAGGACTTGGGCTTGTTTAGCTTGGAGAACAGAAGGCTCTGGGGAGATCTTACTGGGGCCTTCCAGTGCTTGAGGGGAGCTTAAAATCAGGAGGGAGACCGACTTTTTGCATGGTCTGATAGCGACAGGACAAGGGGGAATGGCTTTGAATTAGAGGAGGGAAGGTTTAGGTTAGATGTTACTCAGAGGATGGTGAGAGAGATTGCTCAGAGGGGTTGTGAATTCCGCGTCTCTGGAGGCATGCAAGGCTGAGATGAATGGGATCCTGGACAGCCTGATCAAGTGGCTGGCAATCCTGCTCATGGCAGGGGGGCTGGAGCTAGGTGATCTTTAAGGTCCCCTCCAACCTAAGCCATACTGTGATGATTCTATGATTATTTACAGGCAATTGGCAACCATTTGTTCTCAAGCCAATATTGCCTTTACCACCTTCTTAGCTTTCCTGTCTACTAGCGGGTTGGTTGGGGCTGATTTAGACTGCTGAATTGTATGGTACATTGCTGGATTGTAACCACTGCATTTCTGTGTCTCTGCATGCCACAATAAGATATCACCAAATGGGACTCAAATAGATCCCCACAGACACTGGCTGAAACAGGGCTTAATAAGTGTTATTCTACTTCAACTTCTATGCTTGTAAGCCTATCGGGACACTGAACAATAACAATAAATATAGGTAGCTGCTAATAAGGATGCCTGTAGTCAGAATTTGTCAATGTGGTCTTGATTTTCCACTTCTAGGTTCGATCTGAAGAGTTCAGGTGACTTGTAAAAAATCTTTTTTCATTTGATTTGTTTTTTCAGTTCCCCATGATGCCTTGGTCTCGTAACAGCAAATCCTTCCTTAGTTAAATTCTTATCAATAAGAATATTTAGGAGCCTACCAGTCACCAACAGCAGCTAGTATATTTTTCTAAGTAAATTCTTTTAGATGTAGTTGAAGGACGTTGCACTGATGAGGATCCTCAGTGATGCCTCTGCAAATTCACTGCCATAAATTTCACTTGAACCCTCATCAATTCTCTTGAGCAAAGAAAAATTTCCTCCTCCAACTAATAACTTATTGCATTGTGAACTGTGCATCATTCAGAAGCAGTGAACCTCCATAGCTGATAATTTCATTCTTTGCAGCAACATATATTATTTATGCTTTAACAGGGGAAGTTATGGGTCAACACAGACTTCTCTAAACAATTTTTTTTCTTTAATACAGAATGATTGGACACTATGTACACATACAATGTACTCTAAAGCTAAGAACTTGCAATACTACAAATTAAGCAAATGAAACATCAGGAATTAAAAGTTCATGTCAGATGCTGATTGCTTACTGACTTGGAAATGAATAAGTTAGGGACTGCGTTTCATACATGGAGAAAAGAAGATAGAACATCTGGATAGATTTGTCTGTTCGTACTTAATATTCGTTCTTTCTTTAACCAGTGCTAAGGTATTGGTAAATCACTCCATGTGTTCAAGGTGCTCACCCTTCTTTGTCATCATCCAGTTTTGCAGAAAGGATTTTGCATCTCTGCACCCATGTTTCCTAACTGGTAATAGGGAAAAGCAAAGAAGCCAGGTAGGGGGGCACAACAAATTCAGATTCCTAAAAATAGGAGGAGACAATCAAATCAAAAGGGATATGCAAGATATTTTTGTTAATTATTCTCTAAATCAGTCCCTATCCAAAGTAATGAAGTTGCTGAGCATAGCAGTGTTAACTGCTTCTTGTCTTTGGACTTGGATAGCTATATTGCTAAACCTTATGCCAATGGCCATCCCATGAGTCTTCTTCCTCCTGAGCTAGCTCATAGCTGCTTGCTTGGTCACCAAGAAAGAAACTGAATATAGAGGGTAGCTGAGTATCAAGAGGCAATTGGTAGACTTCTAACTGTCAAAAAGCAATTGTCCCTCTGTGTTCCAATTTTGTTGTTGGGAAGGCCATAATTTCAATCTGTCGTGGAGACATCTTGAGTGATTTCTACTGTTTCCTTCCTCTACATTTACACTGTGTTTGTGTCGTGAATGCTTTTGCTGTTCTGAAGTGCCATGTTAATTCTAATTGCTTAAACAAGGATTTTGTATATTTACTAGCTCTCTTCTGTAGCACAGAATGCCTTTGATGCTTTATTTGGCAAAAAGTTATTTCTATTATGTCACTGCTCTAGAATTTCTAACAAGCTTCTCTAGATGTAAGCAGCTCCAAACTGAAAAACCTCTTAACTAGTAAGAAAAGAAAAAAAGCAGAATTATTATACAATGAAGGAGTTTTCCACATTTTTCTCTCAAAAGTATTCCCATAAGATGCTCTTTGTGCAATCTACATGTACTCTCTTTGGGCTGTAAATCCTCAGAAGTATTTTTATGGCGTTGTATTAGCTCTGTCTTCTGGAGGGGACCTAAGTTTCATATGCCTGGAAGCTTTTATTACAGGTGCCTTTGGAAGGGTGATGGCTGGAGACACAAATAAAAAATAAAGGTGGAAAAGAATTACTACTTGTCAGAGACCCTTATCTTTCCTGCCATTCTATGGGGATCTGTAAAATGGACTGGATTACAGATCAATAATGGAATGCTTGGACTCAGTTAAGAAAGAACAAAACCCCATAAAGTTTAAAATACAATATTGATAGTGAATTGGTCAGTTTCTGAGACCTGATCGTTACTACTCTGGTCTTCCAGCTGAGACCTGTGAAATAATTACCTACTGGATAATATCAGTGCATAGTGAGCTAGCTGATCTGCTAGTTTTGCCAAACTTTTTCAATGACATATGTTAAAATGCTCTAAAAGACTCTGCAAGTGCATTTGCTTTCCCTAGTATATTGTATTGGTGATATAAATTGCTTGAGTTGTTAAAGAACTGTGGAGACACACATGGGAAGGTATTAACGGTGACTTCAAAAGGAATAAATAGTAGCACCTCAGGGAACGTCCTCCTTTAGTAATACTTTACTTGCTTTTTTTACAGTTCGAGAGATGGGTCTTTGTCATGTTGGTGAGATCTGCACAGCGATTTGAGAGCACTAGTCATTTTTTATTTTTATTTTTTAAACCTGCTTTTACTGAATTGACTGGCTGTTAAGTGTTGAGAAAGTTTCAGGTTCCAATATATGGCTGGACACAGAGGTTTCGAGGAGTTTGTTTGTGATAGTTCTGCTAAAGATCGTGTGTTATTTTCCTTCCTTCAGCTCTCCTTGAGCTGTTTTGGATAACCATTTGAAATAATTTTATATATAATGTTCCTCGGGAGAAAAAAAACACATAACTTAAATATGTTGTGTGCTTACACTTCTATAGTGACCCATTTCTAAACAGAGATTGTTGCAGAAAGTTAAGTAAATGTTAACAGGTCTATTGTTATTTGTTTTGATGTAGTTTCTTATGATTATAGTGTCATAGGCAAAGGTCCTAAGAGCTTTCAAAACATCATCCTCTACTTCTAAATAATCACTGAAGAAAACCGAGCACATTCAAATGCTAGGGCTGTATTCACTGTGCTAGGTGCTCTGAGGCTGTAAGTCCTGGCACTGGGAGCAAGCTAATGATTGCCAACTTTATTTGTATGTACTGCCCAGAAAATCACACTGGAAAGTATAGTTGATTAGACACTGCAACTTCAGGAAAATTATATGGAAGATTTAGAAAATTCACATCCTAAATTCTATGCCAGAGTGAGTCTGTGCCACAAAAGGCCCAGGCCAGAATTTTGTGTGACTCAGTACATACTGTAATCTCTCAAACCAGGTTGAGTGCCAGGTGGGCAGAATGGTGGTGACAGAGTCTAGAGACAGTTCCAGGAATAACAAGGCAATGAGGCAGGACCAGGCTCCCCCGGGGCAATAGAGATCATGCTATGACCTCTGACCTGAGCAGAAGCGGGCTTAGGGTGAGGGTGCCTGGGCATCTGTCTTGCTAAAGCTCTGTCATCTATACTAAGGATTGCAGGTGTTCCAGAGGCCCAAATGCGTTGTTTTTTCATAGCTGCTCATGGTGCTATGGATGCTGTTGTTTCCATGTATTTATTAAACATGAGAGAATGTTACTAGATAAAGACTTACAGAAGTTCTTGCTTGTTCCTTTCTTTGATTATTCCTGTGGACATAGTAACACAGAATTTGTACCTTGATCCTTTGTCACTGCATGAGGTATGTGAAACTCTCACAAGATGGCTGATGATCTATTTTACATGGCTAAGTGGTGACAGTAGAACTTCAGAATCATAGGAGAAGCAACAAGAGTCTATTGTAACACTTAAAATGCCCTTTTAAGAGTTCTGCAAATTCTGGAAAAGTCATGGAGGGAAGGCTTATGAGGCAAACATAGATTTTTATAGGAATCCTGGCATCATAGGAAAAGTCAGTTTGTAAGGGATCTCATGAGGACTCAGCTGCAACTTCCTGTTCAGAGCAGGGTCAGCCATCCATGGGATAAGAGCAGGTTGCTCAGAGCTTGATTCAGCCAGGTCTTGAAACCCTCTAAGGCTGGCGATTGCACAGAGCCAATTGCTCTGTTGTCTCAGTGTTCTCCAAAGGAAAACTTTCTCCTTAGATCTAAACTGAACTGCTCCTGTTTCAGCTTTTGCCCATTGTCTCTCATCCTCCCATTATGTGCCACTCTGAAGAGCTTGGCTCCATCTCTCAGTGACCTCTGTGTAGGTAGTAGGAGAAGCTATTGGGTACCCTCAAAACCACGTTTTCTCCAGTCCGAAAAAGCCCCAGTCCCTCATCCTTTCTTCCCAGGGTACGTACTCCAGCTGCTGATTATCCTGTTGCCCCTCTGATGAACTTGCTCTAGGTTATCAATATCTTGCCTATATCAGAGGGACAAATCAGATGCTGCATTCTAGAGCATAAGTAGAAGAGAACTCTTGACTTCCTGCCTTTACTTTCAGTCAGGCAGCTCAGGGTGCTGTTGGCCCTGAAACGTTTCATGTTTCCTTCAAGATGCAAAGTGCCTAGGAGGTTGGCATGCTCCTCTGCATTCATTGAACAAGTCTCACCTCTTCTTAGGTGCAATTTCTCCTCACACCAGGTTAAAAACATCTGAGAGTATTTTTTAGCTTTCACTAAATATTCCCAGTCTCATATAGCATCTACAACATACGTCCATTTATTTGCTGGATTCAATTAGAAGAATTAAAAATAAGACTGAAAATAAATACTCAACAAAATTACTAACAACGCCTATGAAACATCTTTACTGGAGTAGAATGGCTGGATTTATTATGACAAAATAAATGAAAAATTGGTAGAGAAAGCCCTAAGTTTTTGAAATGATGTTCATCCATTCTGCTCTAAAAAAAAAAAAAAAAACATGATAGAATGAAGTTCAAAATCAGAGTAATGCAAACTCCCAAGTGAAGGCTAAAGCTGCAGATGATGTTTCAAGGATTATGCATTAGATAGTTTCAGTTCATTCAATTAAGGACATGCTGTGTACACTACAGATGAACTTGTAGCCTTTGGTAAGAAGACTTGAGCCAGCCAGAAAAAGATTGAATTACTTCTTGTCTCACAGGAAGATCTCTTTTGATGGAGACTCCAGGCACTTGAAGGTCAGTGTAGGGCGGCTTGCACAATGTCCTCTTGGCTGTGCCCCAAACCATCAATTTTTTTCCACTGACCTTCATTGCCATAGCTTGTTTAACCTTCACCAGACCCAAGATGAGCAAAGCAAAATAAAAAAGGGAAAAGAGAAACAGTTAGAGAACAAATAGAGAAATGTGGCCCGATGTTTTGGTGAGTCTGGGACTATCTCTTAATAGTAATGCTCTTTTGTTACCACAAACACAGAAATTACTCTCGTTCATTAAAATACACAAGTTTTCATTGTTCCATTCATTTGTTGTCCCTTTCAGATGTATACACTTCTGAAACTGCCCACTAAGTATCCTTGCATCATGGGCTTCCATGTTTAACTGTAGCATGTTTCTGCACAGTGAATTCCTATAGAGCAGCAAGCCTTATGAGTTACTGATGACATCTCTGTTTTAAATATTTTTGGTCTGTTCCCAAGTTATCCTTGAAGATATCCCAAGAATCCTACAGAACTTCATACATAATCATGGATTCTCGGAAAATATTTGCATAATCTGTTGTTTGTGTTTACTTAAATAAAAACTACGAGATAGCTGTATGATCCGTAACGAATCAACATTTATATTTTTATTGCTGTTAATAAGAGGCATAGCTCTTGTTAATGTAAATGAGTGTTACAGATTGGGCAAATACATATAACCAAAGAAACTTTGGTTATATACATATGATATACATATGATATACATATGATATACATATAATACATATAACCAAAGAAGCCTTTCCCTAGGTGTCTTATAATTCTTGACTTAAATCTTGAATCAGTAACAAAGCAAAGTGATTTAGATAAACACTTTTTCCTATTGGAAGGCCCTCAAAGTCACAAGTTAAGAAAGTAACAAATAATTTAATAACAACAAATAGAACATGGTTGCATCCAGGGTATCCAATTTGACTTAAAGAGCAAACTTGACTGAAAAAAAATAAGAAAACAAACAAACAAAAAAGCTTAAGCTAATTATAAATTAACTCAAGGTGGGGAGACCATTTGGTAAAATAATCTGGCTTTCCTAGGGATGCTGTCTGATTCCACTGATGTGGTTTGGTACCTTCCTTGATGTTGTAGAGACTGCAGTTATTTAAGAATAACATGAGGAAAGACTGATTCTTGAAACAAATGACTGACTGCAACTGTACCCTGGCTCTTGGCTTCACTGTTCATCCCATGTAGCATGTGTAAAGGGGAGAAACTTATGTATGATGTACATTTTTTGAATGGTGTGTTGGCTGTGGATCTTTTTCTTTGGTAGGATTTGGCACATACTGGAACTGGAGATGTACCAGGTTCTCAAGAGTAATGTGCCAAGCTGCAGTGAGTAAGTATAGCCAAGTCATATCTTAACCTACCAGCATCTCATTGAAATTGAAAGACAGAGAATTAAGTGCACAGGGGAAAAATAATTGCACTCAGCTGGGCTTGAGGTGGTGCTGCAGATGGTCACGTGGATGGAAAAAGAAAGCTAAGTTTTGTTCTCAGAATGAGGACTGAAAATAGGAGGAGGCAGTGTTGGTGCACCACCTCTTCCAAGTTTAAGTAGATTGCCCTTGATCGTATTTCACATCAGCTTCCTTCCTCTCATGGCTCACACCAGCTGCTGCATCCCTGCCTTGTGTTGCTCTCAGCCCCCAGCATGCAGGCTGTACTGCTCTACATTCCTTCAAAGAGAAGTGTAAAGTGAAGAGATCTAAGTCCCACCTCAGAGTGCACAGGGTGAATATAAAGCAGTCTGTCAGGATGCAGTGTGTGTTTCAGCTTTCTCAGTTGATGAAAAACACCAGTGTACTATCATACACTTTTTGGCACTCACCTTGATCATTCTCATGAAATTTGTCCCTGAAGTGTCCCTGAAGTTCACCAGATTGGAATTTGCTTCCTATTTACTCAGTTTTAATTCTAAGCTGTAAAGTCTTTATTTTTTACCCAAACCATCTTTTCCTACCTCCCCACGAATTTGTGATTACTTCTGTACGTACACGTACACATAACATTTCTACATGCATAATATCTCAGTCTGCTGTTGCTGAAGGTAAAACTGCCTTTGCTAAAGACAGCAAACCTTTCCATGTGTATCTGGAGGATGCCATAAGGCTAGTTACGGAGAGATGGTCTCTCCATTATTTTCTAAAGAGGCAGGTTTCCCTTCTTCACAGGGATAGCCACTTCTGTATTCGTTAGCTATTTGACAGTATGTTGTTACTGGGAGAGCTACTAATTATAGTAGCATAAATTATGATAATGAAGAGGGGCAAGAGAGAAAAAAAGAGCTGAAGAAGAAGGAGACTCTGTGGGAAGAAAGTGATCTACTAGGATAAGGAGCTGGGGAGCTAGATCCTGAGGAAAAAAATCTTGACAGAGCATGTTAGTGACAGACATATAGATGTGAGAATAGATAATGTGAGTTGATACCAAGTACTTGCTGGCTATAGAAGATGCTGGATAGGTGAAGAAATAGGTGAATAGGAGTGAGGGGATATGAAGCAAAAAAGGTCTTTCATGCTGTGAGTTTAATAAGAGAAACTGAAATACTTTAATCTTGCCTTGTTTGTATTTGAGGTTACTGTGAACAGGAACTTGGTGTCTTATTGGTGAACTCATATACAGCAAAAAAAAACTCCATCATATGGGTTAAGGGTGTAACAGATGTGTTCAGTTTTCTGCCTTCAGGGATTGTTCTCTGAACGCTAATAGTAGTTAATCTCAAATTGAACAGTTCCACTGCTCAATGAAATAATTAATTGCTCAGATGAATATGTGTCTACTACTACACATAGAGTTGCGCAGAAGCATAAATATACAAGCTGTTTGTAATCTTCACAAATTCAGCATATAAAAATAGCGATTCTGAAGGACAATAATTATTTCCACAAGAAAAACCAAAGCCACAAACATTTTTGTGCAGAACTGAAAGAGCAAAAATTGCAAGTAGCAAATTCAACAGACAAAATATTTCCCCTTCTCATGGGATATTTTTATTTATTTTAGCCTAATTTGATTGTCAAAAATGAAGTGAAATTTTGTACTGATAGCAAGCTTGCAATAGTTCATTTTAAAGTCTAATTTAAACAAAGAATTGGCTGACTAAGAAGCGTAGTCTGCATCTGTTTTGAAGACGACTACGACACTATTATCCCAGCATGATAAGATAAAGTGCCAGATGTGTGCAGGAAAACGCTCCTCACTCCATTTCAGAATTCTTATTTCTTTTTAGTTGCTATTATATCCTTTTCTGAAGAAGTTTTTGAATAATTATATGTTATCTTTTGAAACAGAGAAGCTTTTCCCCCTTTATGCAGACAGGAGTATTTGAGTTGCACAGGTGCAATTCCCATTTTTTCCAATGACAGAGTTTGGCTCTGTATATGCTTTCAACCAATCCAAATATAGCATTTCCTCCTGGTTTTGAGATGTGAGTAATGTTATACATTTCCCATTTCTTGACTGCTTTGGCATCCCTCCCCGAAAAGGAGGAAAAGCCTTATAGAGTTTCCTTTGGCCCCCAAAAAGCAGAAACATCTGCTGCTGCAGCCGTGAGCAGCTCACTGGCTGCGTTCCACAGTGGGAAGATGCAGCTTCACTATCCGGGAAGTAACATGGCCCCTGGGGTGGATGCCAGTCCCCTGGCTGCAATGGACAGGGATGGTCTAGGCTCCGGTGTGCACTTTACCATCACAGTACTGTCCCAGTGTGGTATGAGACTGCCTGGTGGGGGGGAGGCTTAAGGCACTGAAGCATCACAACCTCTGAGCCTTCAGTCCCCTTTGAAATTGCTGCAAATTTATTCTGACTCCATTCTTATTCAGTGATCTTTTTTTCTTTTTTGTCTGCAAAGTACACATTAGGTTGTCTAAAAAAACTAACATGCTCTCAAATATTTTTAAGGCTCATGGGACTGTACAAGAAAACTAATTTTCTGAAAAGCAAATACTGCATTACGGTATTCATCATAGAATTGTCATCGTCACAAAATCATTGGGGTTGGAAGAGACCTCTGGAGATCATTGAGTCCAACCTCCCTGCTAAAGCAGGTTCCATACAGCAGGTTGCATGGGAAAGCTTCCAGATGGGCTTTGAGCATCTCCAGAGAAGGAAACTCCACAACCTCTCTGATCAGCCTGTTCCAGCACCCCATCACCCTAACAGTAAAAGATCTTTTGCATGTTTGTATGAATCTTCTTATGTTCCAATTTTTTACCATTGCCCCTTTTCCTGTCACTGGGCACCACTGAAAAGAGCCTGGCCCTATCCACTTGACTCCCACCAATTAATTATTTATAAGTGTTGATAAGATTCCCCCTCAGTCTTCTCTTCTCAAGGCTGAGCAGTCACAGGTCTCTCAGCTTTTCCTCATACAGGAGATGCTCCAGGCCCCTCATAAACTCTGCGTCTGTTTGCTGGACTCTTTCTAGGAGATTCTTGTATTTTTTGAACTGGGGAGCCCAGTACTCCAGATGTGGCCTCACTGGGGCAGAGTAGAGGGGAAGGATCACCTCCCTCAACCTGCTGCCCATGCTCTTTTAATGTATTCCAGGATGCTGTTGGCCTTCTTGGTCACAGCACACTGCTGGCTCATGGACAATCTGTTTTCCACTAGGACACCCAAGTCCTCCTCCGCAGAGCTCCTCTCCAGCAGGTCAGCATATTCACAAGACACTGAAAATGGATCAGCCTAATACTTATGCTGCCTCCTTCACTCTAACTCCCAAACAAGTTATTGCAGTTCCACAAATTACCACACTGCAGTGGTCTCATCAACTGTCTGTGAGCATACTTTCAGTTTATGGCCGATCCAAACAATGCGTGATCATTTAACACCCAAAGAAAAGGATTAAGCATTAGTTTATGTTTGCCAAGAGCATGCACACAGACACCAGGGGTTTGTTTCACTGGTGGTGATTTGCTAAGTTATGAATGAGTGAAACTTAATAGAGAACCTGGATCCTCAGCAACACAGGCACACAGAGTGCCATTTGCCTGCTGTTCTGGAGCTGATGAAATGACATCCACAAAGAGAGGGAGACAGTCTGAAAGCACAGGACTGGTTTGGACCTGATAGATATAGTCTCTCCTCCTCTGCTGTAGACTCTTTCCTAGTGGAGGGCATACAACTGGTTGCCTTTGTCTTAATTCCACATTATATAAAAAGAGGATAATAAATGACATTTTTGTATTTCACTAGGATTGTTTGGGGGATAAATTTACTGAGATCTGGACAATATAAGCAGTAAGAATAAGCTGTCAAAGCCAGGTAACTTAAATAATAGTGAAAGTGTAGTCGTCAAGACTACACATTTAGACTAGATATTCGCATTCTTAGGGCAAGAAAAGGAAAAAAAAACTTCAGTTTTCCTAGAATCACTGAGCCTGTACAATGTTTATTTGAGTGCACATGCAGTATCATCTTATGTATTCCCCTTTTAGAGATGACATGAGTATTAGGAAGAAAATATGAGCACTGTACATCTAGCATGTGAATACTGCCAATATATGATGCGTTAAGCTTCATCAAAGTGTTTGAGGTCCAAGAGACCATGCTGATATGGAAGCCCCATTAGATTTGATTATTAGATGTCTTGAAAGATAGATGTAGGTGTTAACTTAGCACACCTGCAGTTCTTTTCTGTGCACTTTGATCTAGCAGATGATAATTTGTAATGGCATCACCTCAACCCTGCTCCACCTGCAGTTTGTTAGGACGGCAGCCAATGTACATTACAGCTCAATTGCTGGCAACCAAGATGTTGGTCAGCAACAAAAAAAAGTCAATTGTCATTTATCACCAGCCCTTCATCCAGCAAGTGCTGCTTGTGAGGTACCAGTGCTGGCCACTTGTTTCCACATCTGCCTTATAAATGTCTGTGAAGCTTTCTTCCCTGTCCCTGTCCCTCTCCCTCATAACTCCCAGGTGTTTGGCTATTTGAATGTCAGTATTTGGAAGCACCGCTGATGGCAACGGATGCGAGAACAGCTTCTGGCTGGCACAGGGTATGCACCTGCTGTGCAGGAGTGGTATTCCTCCACACTGCATCTGGCAGAAGCTGCTCAGTGCATGGTGGGACAGGTAGGTGGGCTGCTTCTGAGTTCACCTGGCTGCTAGGCAGGAGGAGAAGTCAGATTCACATCAGAAGAACAAGAATTTTAATTGAGAGTGAAGCTGCTCCAGCTCATTAAGTTGGTCTTAATTCATAGCTTAAAGGTAGCTATATTCCATTAAGACCAGATATATTTATATACTCCCAGTTTGACCTGCCTTGGGTTTTCCTCTCCATCACAGATCTTCTTGGGGCCTGGCCACCCTTCCAAGGGAACAGACAAGGAAGGAGGGAGCATAAGAAATCCCTTTTGCAGAGTTTTCAGCAGAGCACTTAATCTGGGTAAAGATTTTGCTTTCCTTCTAAGTGAAAAGATGAAACTCTGATGCTCTGAACCCTTCAGCTCAGATTGAGGCATACAAACATTTTTGGTGAAAGACAAATGTTGTTGGTGAGCCTCGGTCTCCTTCGTGCCCTCCTGTCATTCTTCTGTTGCAACAGTGTTGTGTTGGCAATATCTTCCCTCCTTTCCTTCAGTCTCAAGAAACCTATAAGAAAACAGTCATTAACGCAATGAGAACAAATGCGGCTTTTCAGCTAAGTCCCTGTGCTGGGAGGAAAACCTTTCACCTGTCTGAATCCAGCTGGCACCTCAGGCTTAAACAGAGGATACTGACATGAGTCCTGTGCTGACAGGTGTTTCACAGAGCAAGCCTGTCACTATGGCCTTGGTTATATTGGAAGTCCCTTCTTCCTTTTAACATCTTCATTCTTGGTTTCCTACAAAAAGACAGTGCGCACACGTCATTCCCAAATGACAGTGTTACAAATTCCTGTCTTACTAAAGATCATAATTGCTGCTGCTTCTCCATTTGCACAGAGGATTATTTGGATGTGTCATTCAACTGGGTGTAAAACACCAAGGTGAGATCTTTCTGACACTTCCAAGTACAGGCTATACATGTGCAGAGCATGGAAAAATGCTGCTTGAGTCAGCTCTTCATTTCATGTGTAATGCACCTACAACACATGATAGAAGAGAGTTATATATGTTTAAGGTGTATGTTGCATTGTACCCTATAAGAGATACTACCACTACTACACACATAACAGTACCAGTCTTTAGGCATTCCCCTCATCTTTGCCTCTCTCTTCCCTTCTTTCTGATTGCCCCCAGGAATTGTCTCTGGTCAGGAAAATTGTACATCTGCAAACCGGGTAATAGACATCCTTAAAAGGTAAAACAGAGACTCAGATGAAGGATAAGTTTACTAAGGTTGCAAAAGCAATTATAACATCAATGTAGTTGATTTCATGGAAAGTCCCTGAGGAAGTAATTTCCTGTATATATGGCTACAGTGCAGAGCAAATTCAGGAAAGAGAGTTATAAATGCCAATCACATCATGGAGACATAGGCTGATCTATAACCTAAGATGAAGTCTGAACTTTTCTGAATGTTCAACCCTTCTGACTTTCTTCTTCACTCCCCAGCTGGCTGTGACATGGTCATGCTTCAGAGAAATAAGCTTAAAGCCTCTTCTTTTCAGATGTTTTATTAATATTGATCTGCATGTCTACTGTTATATTGACGGAATGACAAGTTTAATGGCAAACGTCTAACTTGGGAAATGTTTGTATATTTTCCTCATTTCAGAATCAAGCTCAATGCTCCTCTCCTTGTTGTTCCTGTTTGGGGTTTATGTGGGAGAGAACTTGTTTTTCTCTGGTTGGGTGAATTACCCTCTCGTGGGGCTTCTTAGGTTTTGGGAAATCAACTTCTGGCCATATTCAAATCAGTATCTGAATGTTACCAGTTTGCATCTAGTCATGCAAAGTATGTGTTGTCTCAGGATGCTTAATCTTTCCTGTCTTGCTGCAGTGGGACCTCTTGTAGATTTTTCACATTATTTGGGTTGACTTACTGCAGCTGTGCTTTAGATAAGAAATAAAATGGATCTTATTCTTTGGCCCCCATTCTCTCTTTACAGATGTGATCAATACAAGCAATGTACGTATATGTACAAGGGCCAACATTCTCTCTTTTGAAAAATGTAGAGGTGAAGTCCATGTGATAGGCTAAATCACAGTATCTGTGTGAGAGAGTGCAGCACAGTGAAGGAAGGAGCAATGGTGGCTGTACACCCGAGTGCTGAAATTTCCCAACATCCCGTGTGTCACTATTCCTTCTGAAACACCAATTTTATGTGTTTATCTTAAATAGCAAGGTATTTTATGCTCTGGGTTAGCAAAGGGTTTATTTACACTGAACCAGGAATGATGTGAAAGCCTTGTCGGGGTTTCAGGGTCTTTAACCCTGAGTGCTCCTTTCTGTCCCCTTCTTGCACAAAAATGCTGGTCATGAGACCAAAGCTGCAATGAGGTGATGCCCTAAAGGATGACAGAGCAATTTGGGACTTTGTGTGGGTTTACACAGAGCCTTGCACTGCCTGCCTGTGGGGGAAGCATGGTGCTGTCAGTGCAGTCCCACCCAGTGAGGCTGGGGAGCTGCGAGGGACGGAATGTGCACAGGCAGTATTTCTGGGAGGTTTGGCTGTGTGCATCAGCAATGAACCTTTGCATCGCCCTTTGGTAGGTCATGACATGCCTGGAGCTGACTGGGGTGTGATGATGAGTAGCAAGGAATTGCAGTAGCTAAGCTCTTGCACACACTTATTATTGGCCAATATTCTATAATTCAGAAAAAGGAGATAATGTTTGTTCAATTGTGTTAAATAATGTATTGTTTTGTGTTTTTTTTTTCTTTTTTCTTTTTTTTTAAATTTTTAAAGAGACAGTTTAAAGGATTGCAGAATTTTTAATTTCCTTGGTTTCAGAGCCATGCAGGTGTGAAACAGAAGGGTGAAAATCTAAAACATGCGTAGACATACAGTCAGGAAAACTATATCCAAATATTATGAGGACATCTCAGTCCTTCGGTCAGCATGTGTTGTTACATTAACAACAGTTGATGATGTCCTTCAGGAAGGACATTTCTTCATTCCCTGAAGCAGTAAGATATATGACACCACCAGTGATGAATTCCTGGGGATGTGGAAGAACAGAATGCCCTTGTATCCCCTGTTCTCCAATGTCCTCAGGCTCTGTGCATGTGTCATTGTCGAGGCAAGCCTGAGGATTCCTCATAGCTTTGTTTTCTCCTTAAGAATTTAAAAGACAAAAAGAATCTAAAGCAATTCCTCAGCTCCAGACATGGATCCATATTTGACAGAGCAGAAGGTAATGAAGTTAACTCACGTAGGGTGCATCCAGAATAGCGTAGCCCCACAGCATAGTGGTACCCATTATCAAGAAATGCTGTTTAATCAAACAAAAATCTTGACTGATTCTGACAGCCACCTGGTAGTGTGTATGCCATTGCCAGAACTAACAAAATATGAAGTGAAAAGGCTGATCTCATGCTAAGTCCTGCACAGAATTATGAGTTGTCTGCTTATACCCCTTTTTTAAAGAGATCAGCACACTATTTACTGCTAAGCAGCAGTATTCCAGACCTTGTGCTACAATTAAAGCTGAGCTGGTATCACCTGCCTCGCTTCCTGTTTACAGAATTCCATGAGTACCTCCCATGCAAGAAACTTCTCAGATAACCTCTCAAAAAAGAAATGATTTTTTTTTTTTCTGAGTTTCAGTGGGGCTGAAGCAGCCTGTGAAGCCATTTCATTTTCAAATAATGTTTAGGCTACATTTTACAATGTACTTCTGCTTCTGCTTAAAGTCAATGCAGTGGAGTGGCTAGGAGTCCTCGAAGGGCCTCTAATATCTAAGGTCACATCAGCACCAATGCCAACAGCAGTAATAAAACAAACACATAACGTTCAATTATTCTGTTCAGTGAATGCTCCTGGAAGGGGTGAGCCCCATGCAAATTTCTCTCCTCTAAAAAAATAAGTGGAAACTTAGGGTAAAAAAAAGGGCTTTCTTAGGATAGTTCCAGCAATTAGCAAGCTGTGCTGAAGGAGTTAAAACATTCAATGTGTAAGTCACAATTTTAACTGCCAAGAGATTTGGTTCAGATTCTTTGAGTGTTTTACTGTATGAATTGCCTGTATCATCTTTTATTTTTCATGGCTTAAATGTCCATAAGTAGTTAAATTGCAGGTTAAAACTCAAACATTTTTTTAAGATCTTCGTTATATGGCACTATTGAGTACCTTCCACAGAGATGTTCAAGAGATGTTCTCAGATTCAGTATAAGCAGGCATGTCCAGCCCACAGCCAACCTGTATGTGGCCTGGCATGGCTGGTAATGTGGCCACCACCTGACCAACCAGAGGCCCCAGGTGTGAACCCATCGCTCAGCAACAACCAAATGATCAGTGTTCTATTAATGCAGTGTTGACTGAACCCAGGGCATGGTGGGGGCAATGCTGTGCAGTGCTGACTCAAGCGATGGCAAATAGTTGTATGCATATTGATACATTGGCTAAACACAGGGCCCTGAACAGCAAAGAATACTTAGCCATGCTTTCTGATTTGAAAAAGAAGTTTGAGAATAGGCTTCAAAACTGCAAAAAAAAAAAAACAACATTAAAATTAAAATAAGATTAGTTACGTATATAGATTAACTATATTACATATTTTATGAAGGCTGCCCTGAAAGTAACACTTCCTGTTTTACTATATTGGCTGATGGTGTCAGAGGTGGATGTTGGTGGTACGACAGTAGAGGCTGAACCTTCCCACCAATATCCCATTACATTTTGTTGCCGTGTGACAGATGGCAGCAGAGGGACAGTCTGACAAAATGGCATCTGACAGGGAAGTGTGCACACAAAGCAGAAGTGTGTCACTGAATTTCTTCATGCGGAAAAAATAGCACCCATTCACATTCACTGACACTTGCTGAACATTGATGGAGACCAAACAAGATGGAGACAAGCAGCCTCTTGTTCATTGCTGGCAAAAATGTATAGCTAGTGATGGTGACTATGTTGAAGAATAGTGTTTTGTGGCTGAGAATTTGCTCTATCATATTGTGTTATTATGTTCTTTGTACCTGCTGAAGTTTCCATGGAAATAAATAGGAGGCATTACTTTCCAAGCACCATATGTTTCTGCACCCCAAGACAATTCCTATTCACTCAATGGGGCCCAGGTAAGACAAAAGGTTGGACACACATGAGTATAAGCACATCTGTTTCAAGGAGAAGACTGATCCAAAATGTACTGCTATTTATGACCTGTCTTGTTTGACTAAATCACTTGTGATTTGTCAGGACTGCGTGAGGGATATGTGTCACAAGTGATTTTCTGACTTACCCTCCTTCAAAGACATAAAGCAGGAACAAGTCTCATCTTAAATCTCTATTGAAAAGCAATCAAACTTTGCCTGATAAGAAGTATAAAATGAAAATTTCTCTCTCAGTTTATAAACAGCTTTATCTTATACTCAGTGAACCCAGAGTAACTGATCAAGTGTTCTCAGAAATGTCTGGACTGGGGCCCGGATATGCTAGGCTTCCTGACACATCAACCTGTCTCCTCTCACACTTCAGCTCTAAATTAGGTGCATAGGGTCTCGATATGATACAGGAGACTTAGGGATCTTGGGGAAAGGTCCTCTGGAAATTATGCAGCAGCTACCTCTGCTAGCCTGGAGTAAAGCCCTGGGCTTTTTTCTCCTCTCTGTTGAAGACTGTATGCACTTAGGTGACTAAAGGCATCAGGCTCTTCTTTCTACTCTCTTCTTTTCATGGAGGAGGAAAAGGTGGAGAAGAATCATACATGTTTATTGTCTCATCCCACTCGGTGTGTTGTGAGAGAGGTGAGTCTTTTTTATTCCCTCTGAGCAAGGGATTTCCCTGGTCTGCAAGGCCCCACAATGGTAGAGTCACTGCGACTCGGTCACTGTAATGGGCCAGGGAATGTAATAGGATTAAACAATCAAAGAATTTATTCCGTGTACTATCCTCAACACTTCACAACGAGAGTTACACAAAACTACAAGTTGAGCGAATCTGATAACAGTAAAAACTATGTGAAACAGCAATGAAACCATGTGAAACAGCAAATCCAGGAAAAAAAAAATTAATTTTGTTTTTGATAAGTCTTTCTTCAGAAGAACAAAGTGAAGCAGCTTATGTTATCTTCAGTTTCAAAAGTTGAATATGGAAGGGAGCTGAGTTATTGGATTTGTCTGACAGGAAAAACAAACTACCAGGAATTTAAAAATGGGTAAATATACAGTAAAACTAACTGAATAAACACCAAACCACCAGATTTTAGCAGACACAGGATCATTACTTGAAAACTAACTAGATCTTAACAAGCATTTTGAACTGTTACTAGAGACCTCTGATAGTATTATAAAGACTGCCTTCTTTTTCTTAGTCTTTTCTGTGCGGATCATGTGAGTTTGTTATCACCCATAACCCTGAAGTATATCTGTGAGTTGGTTAGGTGGTTCATTGACACCTCATAGATTATTGTTTGATTTTCAGTTCTTGTAGAAGACACTTACAGAAGCTTCTGTAAGTATCTGAAAACCAGTTTCTTCAAGATCTAGAAGGTCTAAGTTGTAATATGTTCTTGGGAATGTTTCTGCTGAAGCACAGAAGTACACATATGGAAGAGGGAATAATGTATTTTTTGAGAAGAGAAAGACATTCTTCATTTTCCTCCATCTATGGATTACAAAATGTAGTAGTAGTTACTCTCATGTCATGCTCTTTTAGTGGTTCGTATAGAGGCTCTGTACAGGAGCTGAGATGTATGCTGTAAAATAGTGAATGTGGGATATTAAAATCAAGAACTGATTGCTCTGGTAATCTGTGTCATGAATTATTAAAGTATACAGACGTGTTTGAAGGGAAAAGGTACACTAGCTAGCAGTTCTGAACAGTAAGGTGTATGATGACCCATGGTCCTCATATTGTGGCTCAGAGAAAACATGTCTCTTGCAGGTAGCTGTCACTGACCTGTCTCAAGTTTGCATAAAAAGCTGAGCATGGTGATGCTGATGCCCATGGAGCATTACTTGTGAGCAATATTGCCAGGGCACTGGGTGATTCTATGTAACTGTGACTGATTATGTCATTTTGAAATAGGCTGAATAAAACTCCAGAAAATGCATTGTCAGGAACCTCTTTGACCAGGAGTGAGTGAGACCATTAAGCAGTAAGAATCTCAGCCAAAAACGTCCATCTCATTTTATTTGATCATTTCAGTGATTTACCATTTCCTTGACTGACTTTTATGGCAACTTTGTCTTTGGTGTTATAGTTTTTCTAATTAGCTTTTTAAAATATTTTTACATGTGTCAGTTACTGTTTTTACTGTTTCCCTTTCAAAGGAAATCCGAATACAGGCTGCTTTTCCAAATGTTCACTTTGTCAAATCAATGGAGACCACTGAACTAGGAGAGTCTTTTGTGATTTATAATTATAGGATTATCTTCTTCCTGAGGAAGCCAACAAAAGAAAACATGATTCATTTCAGCTCACAGCCATTTCTGAAAGTCACGGAGATGGCAAAGGGCAGTCGTGTCTTTAAAGTCACAGAAGTGGGAGCTGGGCTTCAGACTTTAGAAGGTCTTATTGTTAGCTTGCATTATTCTTGACCTTTTAACATTAACATCTTGATAACAAATGTATTTTAGAAGCTCTCTGTATGTTTTGGGGAACCGGTTATCTGACAGCAAATTGGGATCTTATTAGGGAGATTGTTATGTACATCAAAATTCAAGATTCTATTCAGTCACAGATTTGCATGTTGTCAGTGAAATAAAATATAAAATTACAAACTCTAAAACATGTTTTTGGAAAATAATTGCATTAGTATTAGGATTGAAAAAGATTTATTGTCATCCAACTTGGCTTTTGAAATTACAGAGACCATCGATTCCTACGTTTTCATTTGTCTGTTTTTATCTGAAAGCTTCAGAGGGCCTCATCTATGAGAAACAGAAGGCAACTCACTTTTTTCCAGAGATGGGGAGTCAATTCCTTTGAAAGACAAAACTTTTTTGAGACTGGCAGCTTTTGTTTTGCAAATTTTATGTTCTACCATTTAGATAAGGAGAAAAAAATGCGATGTGTCCTACAGTCAGGTGTGAGTCAAGGAAGCAGGAGTTCAAGGCAGGGCATTTTGAGTAGCAGGAGAGGATAGACAGCAGAACAGACTCTCTGGCAAACAAAAACAAAGTAGATAAAAGACAGAACACCTTGCACAGCAATGAGGAGGGTTTGAAATTTTTCCCACTCTCAGGAAAGTACTGACAGTAATTGAAGAGCAGAGGCTGGAAATAGCAGGTGCAAAACTGAAATCTAACTAGTGTGAGTACTCTTAGCAGAGGGTTTAGTCCCAGTTCGCTTTCACAACCTTCTTGGCATGATGAGACAGTCAGACTTTGCCTCACTAATGCAGTATCTGTGCCTGCAGGGATTAGGACCATGTGTCCATTTTGTATTGCTGTTCATTTATGTGTTGACAGGCTGCCATATGCCCTGAGGATTTTTCTTCCATCTCTTTTCTTCCCTAGTTGAAGAATTTTCCTTCCCCACCGCTGTGTGAGAAATTACTTTTACTCACCAAAATAAATAACATCTCAGTGAAATAAGTTTCTAAAGAGAAAGACCTTTCAATTTCTTGTGTTGCATTAAATAAGATTTTTTCTGATTGAAATGAAGCTACTCTTTGTGTCTTTATTGGTGGATTCCATATGATCAGTTATTCATGTGATTAAAAAGTTGGTAGTATGTCTGTTTGCTTTGCAGCAGTAGCTTACTCATGACAAACCTTTTTGTGTGTCTAGTGTGCTAGCATGTTGATGCCTTTTACTCTGGCCTCTCGGTAGAGCTTAGTCTAGTTAACTCCAAAGGGATGAATGAAAGTGGAAGAATGGACAGAGATGGAGAAGCAAAAGGAGGGTAATGGAAAACCTAGAGAAAAAGCTGTGAGCCTTAATCTACAACGGGAACAGATTTTGTTCCAACTGTTAAGGAGACAAACACAGAAATCAGTGCAGCTGCTGAGCCTGTAAAGCAAAGTATTTCTGAGAAAGAAATGGATTATTCCTCTCAGCAGGACTATCTGGATGTTAATTTGTCCAGTGATGAAGTTAACAATACAGCTGATGCCCATGGAGGTATATGCACTTCTAGTTCCTCACAACAGTTAGCTCATCTCTGGGAATTCATATCTGCATTGGCCGAAAAGCAAAGTGTCTTACAATAGAAAATTTGAATATCCCTTAAAGTAGAATCAGTCATAGCAAGGTAATAGATATACTAAAACTCTAAGAGTTTGTAGTGACAAAGTCTTGAGTTACCATCTTGAAGGAATTTGGATGTCTTGACAAATGTATTGTCTTTTAGTAGTTAAATAGTAGTTAAATGCTACAAACCCCTAAATTATATGTGAAAATTTATTTCTTTGGCAAGGAAAGGACGTTTTCATTGCTGACTGTTTCATTTTCCAGAATTAACACTTTAGAAAGAGGTCAAGAAATTTTATTCCCACTAAGAGAGATAAAGAATGACTTAGTTTATTACTCTGACCTTTGTACAAGTGATATCTTAAGCTAAAGTTCATCCCAAGTCATAGAAACTATAGCTATTTTTATGAGAAAGAAAATGACACAGAAAGCTTCATTAGTTGTTAAGTAAAATGATCATCAACACAATAAACTGAAGAGAAAATCAGAACATTTTGTCTGGAATTTATGCATGCAAAAGAAATTATTTATCACCCTTCTTCAAAACTAAGTCAGCGACTACACTGGAAGGTGAAATACAGTTATTGCTGAAATGCATTTCAGAGTGCAATGCTTAACAATACATTTTCAGTGAATCTTCTGATGTCTAGGATATGGGATTTCCTGCAGTCACAGCATGGTGTGGAAGTGACTCTAAGATGGCTGTAGGGTGTCTGGAGCTGGACTGTCTTCATGCTCAGAGCTCCTGAACTGACTGCCTTTAGCAAGTAAAAATATTCATGTAGCTACATATAGCTTTGAGTCTGAAACCCAGAAACTGCCTACAGATTCCTAAGTGGTTTCAGCGAATGTGATTGGTAAATTGGAAGCAAACTGCATTGCATGCAATTTATTTGACATTTTGTGGTTTCTTCTATTTAATTATTTATTTTTTTTTTTTTTTTGCCGTTACTGGACACCTGGCTTTCTTTTCTTTGGGTATGTTTTTCTTCTCTAAAGCCCTTTTAATATTTTAGATTAGACCAGGATGAATGATGTTTGTTTACCATCTGAAGTCACATCCCTTCCTTGCAAAATCAGTCATTTTCAAATCCAAGAGCGATTTACACAGAATTTTAGTTTTATTGGTCTCAAATGGCGAGATATAATTTCAGAAACAGAGAAGCCCTCAAGAAAACAAGAATTCTCTTATGCATCTATCCCTAGTACTAAGTAGTCAGTTGGGGAAGAAAAGGAGGAAATAAGCAGCTGATATTAATCTAAGTAGATGATTTTGCCAAAACAACCCATGAGACATCAGCTACTCTTTCTTGAGAAATGAAGCAATCTTTCCCTGTGATATTTCAACAACTTTTTTGGGAATGAAACGCCTTTCAGATTCTAGAGTAGTTCCTTGACAATAACACTGCCCAGCTTCCAGACAATAGGAAATAGAGAGATTGGGAAAGATCAGTGCTCATGTTGCTTCTTTTTATGGAAAAGCTCAGGGCCATTCATTATACAAATTTTCCAAGACAAACTCCAAATACAAAGAAACAGAGAGTCACACGCACAATCCTCCAACGTTAAGGAATCTTGTTGGAGAAACATGCTGGAGAAAAAGTGTTAAAAATACATAACTCACGCAAATATAATAAGTGATCTATCTTCTTTGTGCTTTAGGATAATAAAAGACGTTTTAATTAAAAATATGCAGTAAGCATATCAGTTTAGCGTGAGCTGGAGCAGCATGGACATTGATATAAGAAAGACCATTTGTTAAACAGAGAATCTGAAAACAGGAATGAAAGACCTCACTGCACTGAAAGGCTTTATTTAGCTTTTTCGAAGAACCATGAGGTGGTAATAAATGGGAGTTGGGTAAATCTGAGAGGAAAGAGAAGGAAGTACTCTGTGGCATGTGTTTGGTGGAAGTGAGTAGAGAAAGGCCTCCAGCAACAGTGAGGGCAGAGAAGACACCTTTTTTGGGCCCTTTAGGGGAAAGAGAGGAGATGTTAGAAGCATTACCAAAAAAAAAAAAAAAGAGTAGTGGAAAAGCTGTACTAAGAGTCATTGGCTAGGGACAACAGAAAGAGCCTGAGCAGTAATATTCAATCACCTAAGGAGGTGTGAACAGCAGGGGGGTTAACAAAAAGTATGGGAATCTTCATTGCTAGAGGATGAAGAAATGAGTAGACACCAAAACACATGGTGCAAGGGCATATCAAGGGGAAAATAAACATGATTCAGAAATAAGTTCAGCTGAGAGTTTTTTGACTAGATCTGTTTAAATCTCATGCTTTTAATGGAAGCTGTCAGTAAGGACAAATTGCTATCAGAAAGGTATCCTTTGGGTCAAAATTAGAGAAACTTTAGAGATTAGTCCCAAAATATCTTGCATCATTCCAGAGGAAATGCTGACTTAAGATGTAAGAGGATAAGAGAATAGGAAATCAATATGATATTAGCTATTCCAATGTGTGAACCTCATGTTTACTGTGAAAACTTGAAAAAGTCTGCACAACATGTAGTTCTGGAAACAAAGTGATGTTATGTATGGGAACGCTGTCTTGTTCCATCCTCACGTGGGGGCCAGGACTACTTCTCATCTGTTGTGAAAGGAGTACAGAAAACTTTCAGTCTCAACCGTTCTTTTTTTCATTTCTGTAGGTTAATTCACATAGAATTGCATAGTGTTTACTAGAGGTTTCTGTCTTTATTGTTTATGCTACTAAACGAATAAATTTTAAAGTGTCTTAATGTTAATCACAGTATAAGTAAATGTGTAACAGAATACAAGTTAGAGCTGCTTTTCATAGCATGGATTTTTTTTTGTACTCTCTGAAAAAATAAAACAAAAACATCCCCCCCAGAAATGGAATGCAAAACCTTAATCACTCTTTAGTCTTTGGAATTACATTTAGTACTTTTTAGTTTTTGTAGTATCTACCAAACAATCCATCTGACCCAATGTATCATTCCAAATATCCAAAATGCTAAGAATTACATTTGGAAACACAGCATTTTGTTTTGAAAAATTCTAAATATGTCATACAGTCTATATTCATAGGTCTCTGCTTCCTATGTATAGGTGCTGGGACTGATGGAAGAATTTATTGTTATTATAAAAGAGATAAATTTTTGACATCAATAAATCTCGCTCCAAATCCTAAAATTTCAACTCAGCTTCACTAATCAAATTTAATGGAAGTAATTAAAAGGGGAGAGTATTTGATTAGGTGCTCTAACAAGGGAGCGGGAGTGCCTAGTCTCAGTAAGACGCTCACTGAGGGCTTAGTAGATGTAAAAAACATTTGTGTATTTTGTTGTGAAACCTTGAAAAATTGAGGAGGCTACATTGTAAGAATATAAATTTGATTGAGTACTTAACTGTCTTCCTTCTTTGTTCTTTTTTCTTTTCTCCTTTACCTCCTAGTCCTTGATGTAACTTCAAAATCTTACTCAGATAGGTGTAATGAAGGTAAAAACCTTAATGTATGTAGCTATTATTGACTTTTGAATCTTCTTTCCCCTCCTTCCATCTCTACAGTTGTTTGGCATTTGTTCCACAACTCATTTTTGGAAGGAAAAGAAACTATGGTAAACTTAATGATTTAAAATAAACTAAATTTGAAATCAAGTTGAATGGATAGGACAATCACATACCTTTAAATCAAAATGTTATATTTCACACCAGAGGTACTCATGCCAGGGAAATACAAATAAAGGATAAACTGTCTATAATTACTTCTATTCTGTGGAGATGTGTAGACAATGATTAAACAACTCTTAATTCTACATATCTTCAGAATTGACAGTGAACTGTTGCTACCTCCTTGAATTGAAGGAAGTCAGTATGAGAAATATCATGTTAGTATCATACACCATGTGTGTATTTTTCTGTATTTTGTTTGCTTGTTTCAGTGTAGGAGTACTTCAGGAAAAAATAAAAAGTGTATAGTTGAAATATTTCTGCAAGTCACTTTAATATTCATATCATGACATGTTTAGAAACGTCAGCCTTATTGTATCTCAAGCATAATTGTTTATTATTCTCAGTTTGTTCTATAAATAGCTTAAAATATAAAATTCTTGTGAACTGAAGTAACGGAGTAACCTTTGGAAACACAAGCTTGCAACATTTTCATCCTTCCTACTTTCCCTCTCTACCAGATCTTTAACAAACCTACTGTAGTTTTAGCTGAATCAATTTATTTCAGTGTAATATGCATTTGACGCAAAAGAGAAATATTAGTTCATTGTTGTGTTTTGTTTGTTGTATAAACTGGAATTATTCTGCTGAAATCAGCAATTGCTTCCAAATTTATAGCAGGGCATAGAAAAAGCTATGCTTGCTTCTTTCAGTCGTGCACTTACGTGTTTTCATTCCCCATTCTGTAATTGATACTGCTGATGGTCTTTTCTGTGGGTCACTGTAGAAGATATGATGCACAGGGAATTTTTCCCCCCTGTTGATATTGATTGCCAACCAAAATTGCTTCATGATCTCATCATCTCCATAGGTGATCTGCTGTTGTTTTGTTCTTTTTTTTTTTTTTCTGCAGTAAATTTTCAGTATCTGGAATGGCAGGAAACAATGAACAGGAACAATAAATTAGCATTTGATTTTTCTGCTGGTCATGTAGTGCATCGTGTCATACTCTAGCAAGCTGATTGTGCAATTGTGTTTAGTGTGAGCCTAAATTTCTACTTAAAAAGTCTTCAAGATAAATTTTCTTTCTGTTAAATATTTTAACAAGACCACTATCTGTGGTCTTTCTGTATTACTTTACCTACCCTACTGCTTCATATCACTTCATTCAACTATTGGATTTCCCAAGCTGCTGCTCCTCCGTTTGCTCAATAGCTGCATTTTACAATGCTGTAGGCTGCTGCTTTGTTGTGTCCGGGTTTGATGATAACAACTCTGCTTTCCTTACTTTGCCCATTCTCATGACCATAGCACAGATTACTCTTCCAGAGGTAACTAATAAAATGAGAAAAGACAGCAGTTTGTACCAGAAGATGGATATTACTGAAATTTAGTTATGTGAACACAAGAAGCAGATTAGTTTTGTCTGAAAATAAATTTTCATGCCTTAAATGTTGCAGAAATAATTGATTATTAGTTCAGCATCAGCAAGGTAAATAGTAATCATTAGAGAGAAACTCCACTAACCTCTCAGGACTGAGAAAATTAAGCTCTTGACATATTTTTATCACAGTAAATATCCAAGTTTACTGACTGTTCCATAGATTAAATGGATAGTCTGCTCTAATCGCATAGATTAGGAATGGATATATACACTAAAGAAAAAAAATTACTGAGAGATAGCTGCAGTGCCTGAATGATCTTCCTTGAGTACAAAAATTTTATATTATTCTGTTCTTCTTTCACCCCAAACTAATTTGCTGTAGTGGATAATCATTTGTTGATATAATTGTCAATTTCAGGCAGCATTTAACGCATTGGTACTCTTAGACAATAGACTAAATTCTTCCTCTTGCTCTTTTCAATGAGTGTATGAATACCAAATCCTTGGTATCACATTAGATACCTGAGATTGTTTGGTTTTAGTGTTCTCTGGGATCACAGTTACTTTGCATTCACTGCTGACATTTAAATATCAGCCAGATGTTGTTATGATTTTATTTTCAACTCCACTGGCCAAATTGTATGAGTCACTCCATGCTGATCAGGTTCATGCAGCTTGCTGGAAGAATCTTTCAGGCAAAAATTATCATCTTATTATGATCTTCTTCCTACCTCTCCCCAGTGATTCCATTTTAATGCGTTCTGCTTTACAAAGGAAATCAAAGTCTCAAACTCTGATTAATTGCAGTCGCAAATTATGCAATAAACTGCAGTAAGCTTATATATACAGAAGGATGAATCCATTCTCCAGCCTTACAGATACTAAAATCCTCAGATGGAACCTGTTCTCATTCATTTTGAATTCTTTTCTTTATAACAATCAGAATCCCTGCTTTGAGAATGTCTTCTCATTCTATGCACTATGCTTGTTCTTGTACCTATGTGTAAACAGACACAAGGTAAACTTGTCACAAACTAATCGCCTTAAGTTGTGCCAGGAAAGGTTCATGCTGCATATTAGGAAAAATTTCTTCTCTGAAAAAGTGGTGGGGTATTGGAACAGGCTGCCCAGGGAGGTGGTGGAGTCAGCGTCCCTGGAGGTGTTCAAGAACCATATAGATGTGATACTGAGGGGCATGGTTAGTGGGCATGGTGATTGGATTCAGTGATCTTAGTGGTCTTTTTCGACCTTAATGATACTATGATTCTATGCAACAGTTCTGCCTTACGAAGTTCTAAAAAATCTATTTAATTCCCAGTTTGTTGGGCTAGAAGAAAAGAGAAAATTATATTGTAATAACTCAAGATGAAGTGTAAAACAGCTGCAGAGCAATGGATGCATTTAAAAATGAGACAGTATTCAAAAAATGTGCATAATTTTTCTTCTAGTTATAAATCCATTGCATGTTTAGTTTCAATGGCATGATCACCCTGTATTTTATTCTTTGAGATTAACAGATTCTCTGTATCTTGAATGACAAATGAAGATGGAGACTTGGAGAGGTGGAGGGTTGTGTCTTTCTTCTTTCATTTCATCCTTTTTCCCAGCCAAAAGCGCAGAATTAGAGGCTGTAGGAGGCAGTAATTCTTATCTGAATACATAGTCTAAAATCCTTACTGTACTTTGGGCCCTCTGAAATGTGGTTAATCTCACCAACCCATGCTTCCAGGGCTGCCCCAAACCTCCTCCTGTTGCCATTCTGGATTCCAGCTGAGCCAAAATCACCCATTTGGCTGTTAGAAAATCTGATTTTCTTCCCACCTGCTTGGGTATCCTCAAGGCAAAGCAGCTGATGAAGTGCTGAACATGGTGACCCCAACTAGATTGATGTCAGGATGCAAAATAATTTGTGCAGAGTCAAGGTTTTATCCCTGCTGTGAAATGAATAGGATTTGGAGATTAAGTAAATGAGAAAGAAAAAATTCATCGTTTTCTCCATACTCATAAATGTATTCATACTACATGTAAGGCTTTGAATGAAATCACTCTTCATCAATTTTCAGTTTGAAATGATTGGTCTGATACAACTGCTCAAAGGGTACTATGTTTGAGGTGAGATCAGTAGCAGCATTTTGGAAACTAGGTCACATTTTCATCTAAAAAAATCCTAGTTTTACAGTGATTTTTACTTTACAAAATCTTCTGATTTCACTGTGTTGTGATTAGAGACTAATAAATGGTGTGTACAGTTTAAAAATACTGTATATGGTGAACTGTATGCCTTCAGATCCTCATCTGTTAGTGAACTTAGCGTCTATGCATATTAGATGAAATATTATAAAAGTATAGGGTGACCAGTACGTGACTCTTGTCTTATGTTGACAGGTCAAAGTCTGTATACCTCTACCTCACAGCACTGTGTTAACTGAAGTACTGTCTTGCTTCTCTCTTCTCCTGCTGGAGATAAATGAGGAATTTCTATACACATTTCTGAAGAATGAAAACTCCTCTGTTTAATATCTCTTTTTCTTTTTTCAGTGAGCATTCAACCAAAAAGAGTTGAAAACCTTCATTCTTAATGAATTATATATTGCTTTTCCGGCCATTCCTGGGGAACTTCCTGAAGTGGGAGTATCTAGCGTAAAGGGGAAAAGCAGTACATTGGTATGCCTTAATCTTCAAGAGCTAATAACAATAATCTTGGACCTTTATGCTATCTGTGTGAGAGAAGGAGTCTTGGGCCAGATGAGTCTTCTCCTGTACCTACCACCATATGGAAATGCTTTTTGAGAAACTGTTCCTTGAGGGTTTAGAAAGCAGAGGAAATGATTTTCATGATTGTTTTAGGACTTCATAAGGATCCGGATAAATTCCTTGCTTCACCCACAGCTGACAACTATTGCAAGAGATCATACCGACTGGAAATTCAAATTTTCTGTTGAATACCAGCGTCATTCTTGTTTAACTCTGGAAAGTGGGGTTAAAGAACAGGCTGTAGTTAAAGTCTGTGGCAACTAAAAGCATTATTGCCTGAAATGCTGTTGTGAAAAGCTGAGGGTTTCTAGGCACACAGCCAGTGCTTCTTCCCCCTTATTTAACAAACTGGACTCTAGAGATGTTAGTAATTTCAAGTGGCAGATTATAGTATGTGGTGGTGGTGAGGACATTAGGTGAGTCTGTTTTAAGTAGTTTTGGAGGGTGTTTTTTTCTTCCTAACATTTTTCAGGCCCAGGTTTAAATTCCCAGAGTTCTAATCCAGAAGGGACTATTACATCAATTTGATTGAACTCCTGTTTGCCACAGGCCATTACGCTTAACACAGTTAATTGCATGTTGAGCCTAGTAACTTGTGTTGGCCTAAAGCATAATTTCCAGAGAGGTATGAACTTGTGACTTGAGGTTATCGCACTGTTTCCCTCAGTGATCTATTCTGATGGTTAACATGGTATACTTTGAAGTACATGGACCTAGTTGCTTTGTGTTTGTTTTAATTGCCAGTCATTGTTTCTTTTATATCATTGTTAACCAGATTAAATAATCCTTGATGTTAAATTTCTTTGATTGTCTACTTATTTACTCTCAAAGGACTTTGTCAAGAATGCAGATCACAATGTGTGGTATAATCTACAAATGTTAACATTAAGTTTAGACCAATCCATTGGTAATCGAGTTTAATAGATTCAGCCTAGAAACAAGTCTTGAAAATTCCCAGGCTGTTCAGGAGTGATTAACTGCTGATGTTCTTTTTGGCACTTGAGAAAGTAGACAGATTTGAATCCATTTAACATGTGCTTTGTTGCTATGCACTGATAATTGGGAGTTCTGCAGTGCGAGGTCAAAAATCTAACAAAAGCCCGATTTTTACAGATCAGTTACTTTTATTGACCAAACTTGTTATCTTATTAAAGATGACACTGTGATTATTGGGCACTACTTGTTTTTCTCAGGATAACATTCTTTAAAAGCATGACCTCTTCTTCAGTTCAAATCCTCAATTCAAATTCTTATTACATTTTCCAT
Organism: Aquila spilogaster; assembly: GCA_024606505.1. Lineage (NCBI taxonomy): Eukaryota > Metazoa > Chordata > Aves > Accipitriformes > Accipitridae > Aquila > Aquila spilogaster. Next base: position 18,390,168 of record JANHGO010000072.1, read on the forward strand.
TGTTTTGTCTTGAATTGATTTATCTGGGTTACTATTATCTGTATTACCTTTTGATTCTTCCTGAGGCACTCACTCCTTTTCTTTGAAATACCCCTGTTTTATTCAATTTTTAGAAATAATAGTAAGCCAGAGATCTCCTCAGAAAAAGCTTCTAGGATTTTGAGTGAAAGTTATCATCACTCCTGGAGTTAAACTTTTTAAAATGTCTAATTCCCTACTGGATATTGTCTAATGACATCGCTCTCAGTTACTAATGGACTAGAAAGTACTTCATCGCCTTCAAAGGATATGATTATGTCATCCTAGTTCCTTCTAAATAGAGAACTGTAATATCTGCTAAATGTCTCTGCCCCAGTACTTATTGGAACTAAATAGATGTCGTGCAAGATGGAGCTGATCTGTCAGTTCTGAGCTAATTCTGCACTTAACTAATTTTAGGTGCCTCACAGTCTAGAATTCCCATTAATGAGTGGTTTTACAAGAGCTGTTTGACCTGCGCTGCATTTGCTCGTTTTAAGCATGTATTGCTCCCATTGCTTCCTATTTCTTACAAGCAAAATAACCGTTTCTCCACCCTTCAAAATTACAGACAATTCTTTACAGACAGGTTCTTTTGCCCAAGAATTTTCAATGCTACTAAAACATCATGCAGAAGAGGCAAATTCTCAGCAGTGTTATTTCGTCACTGGAAGAAGGAAATAATTTTTTCATTGTGTTCTCTGCGTTCGCTGCTTGCAGGTTTGCACAACAGCACATTGCTGAGGAGATGGAAGAGCTGTAGGCTGATGAGCAGTGTTTCCTATCTCAGAGGAATGGTTTGTTAGCTTGTGAGATGAGTCTGCAGTTTGCACAAGTGCCGCATGGGGAACAATTCTAACACTGCCAAGTCTTATTTTTAGTCCATAGCAGACAGCTGAGACTGCTCAATAATTATCTAAGCTGATTTCTTACACACTTGATTCAAAAGGAAATGGCAGCTGAAAATTCAAGGCCTGCAGCTCTCCAGCTTTCATTGTAAGGGTCCCAGGAGTGGAATCAGTTTGGGGTTTGCCACCACTGGCACTTAATCCACGCAGACTGCCCACAGATGGCCAAGCATGGTGACACCTGTGTGGCCAAATCCACTGCCATGGACAGAATCGCCAGAGAGGGACTTGCAGTTACTGCATTTCTGTGGAAATTAGTTGGGCTTCTTTTGTCTGTGAAACATCTTTCAGTGATCCTAGAGCAGCTGTGACGACCTAACAGCAAGCAAAGGACTTCAGAACTCAATTGTACAAAAGGGGCTTTGAAGAGAATGATAAATGACCTAAATTAAGCCACTGTTTTTAAGTACCTAATTTAAGCCTTGTCCATTATGCATACTTTCTTCAAGCCTTCTTGCACCTGTTGCTGTTGGAAAACAACTAGTATTTGCCTGTCTGTTGTTTGTGTTCTCAACACTTTTTTACCAAATGCTACCTGAGCTATTTGCATAAGAAATTAGCATGTCAGCTTTTTGGTTCCCTATTAGCCTTTCATGTCCTTGTGTGTAGCTCAGTAGCTCAGAAAATAACTTGTGTTTGGGTGAAAAAATTCTACCTTGGCTTAGAATACCTTTGATGAAAAGGGATTTCTATGTTAATGTCTCTAAAATTATGTTTGTATTCACTGTATCTCAAATCAGAGAGCAATGGTTTACCATTTTTCTTAGATTGTGAGTTGTTTTTTTTTTTAACAGATTATATGGATTCAGTTTCCTCCGTTCCAGCACTTCTAAGTGGTGGATTGGTCTCAAACGTTTTCTACTCGACAAAGCAGTAGGAGACTAAGGGGTGATGCACTGCACTATAGTATCTTATACATGTTTTTAAGAGGGATGGGACAATGGCATTGATTGCTACAGTGCCTAGAGTAAAAATATTGAACTAAAGCATATTTTTCAATGTCTTTGTGTACTATGAAAAAACATATATGATATGGCACTTAGAGATTTAGAAAGGTAGAAACTAGCAATTAATAACAGAATCTGGGAACTCTTAGATGGGCTTTGTCAGGTAACTCAGAGGGTTTCTATCATCATCATGAATCCGGCCAAATAGATTTCTCCTAAGTATTTCTTCAGTGATAGTATGATGGTGACAAATCATATGGCACTGAAGAGAACTTCCTTAATTTATCACTCTGTGTATTTGCTTCATGTTTTGAAATTTGTAAATACTGGACAATGCCACAAGCTAGGTTTGAGAGGCACCCTGGTGCGTGTGTGGAAGATCATCATTCTGTAAAAAGAAGGGCAACATTTCTACAGAAGGCTTTCTTATGGGAAAATCCTCTATTTCGCTGTTTTCTGGCTGAAAAATAATCCTGTGATTTTAATCATTTTTAGGACATTTTGACACTTCCTGTTCTACTGATAAGACAGCTCAGTTTTTCAATGCACTTAACTGTGTGTTAAAGTCCTGTTGAAGCCAACTGAGGTTTATGTTCAGAAATTAGGCTGTGCTTCAGTGCCTGCCTGAGTCATCAGGAATTGACAGTTCCCACTTGTTAGCATTTTAGGATGAGAATTTCCTATTTTACACATAAGGACAGCAGGATCCAATCTGCTGCCTTGATATTGTTAATGCCTGTTTATTCACTGTACAGAGGCAGAATACCAAATTCTCAGGGTTGAGCACACAGAACAGCATCAGTGTTTTACTCATACCATATTTTCCATCTAAAAATCTCAAAGCACTTTCAGTAAAGGCTTGTGTCCTACCATCTTTCTACAACAGAAGAAGATTAACAGGGAGGAGGTGAAATGGCTTGCACACAGACATCCAGAAATCTGTGGAAAAGAAAGAACATGGGAAGTGGACTGATGCCTGTCCTTAATCAAACAGTGACAGGCTTGTTTGCACTTGTTGGGAGTAATTCTGTGTAGCGTTTATGGCTAATTTGGATGATCTGTGAGGTCTTATTCAGCCCAGAGGAGCATTCTTGTATAGCATGAGCAGGATAGTAATTTACACATTTTTGGCAACCTTGAAAAAGAATTGCCCGTTTCCCACTCTGTCACAACAGTGTACCATTGACAAGCATAGTTTGGGAAAGTTTAGTCTCATCTTCACAGCTGTCCATTGCAGCTTTCTTGAAACTCAGAGGAAGAAACAAGCCTAGATCAGGACAGGGAAGAGGACGAGATTAAAACTGACTTGGAAAAACTGGACAGTTTTAATAAGCCTCAGGAGATTGCTCCATTCAGCCAGGTATCTGCAGAAACACGTCATCAAAAAGGAGGCTGCCCTAGTTGAATAGAAACTAGGGAGAAGTGGAGAGTACTTTTATTAGGGGCAATTCTGTATTTTGCTAAACTTTAGATGAAAGAATTGTTTACTCCTTCACTTTATATTTTACTGTCCACCACTTGATAAATACTGTTGTCTGTTCCTTTGCTTGAATCCTTCTCTTGCTTTTGACAGTTCTGGTTTGCAGCCATCAGGTTTGAAAACTGATAATGTTCTGGATTCTAGAGCTGTGTTATTACTTGAAGATCTGTTTTGGAGGGTTGTTTTTTTGATTGAGTGGAGGTCGGTAAAGTGCTAATCCTTAGGCTGTGTTCAAATTGAACTTGAAAGCATGGCTACTATAGGCTTCAGCCCAAGTGAAAAGAGAAGCCAGAACTATAGCTTTTGAAAATCAATTTAAATAGAACTATTTTTAAGTAATTTCTTCCATTACCTTGTCAATAATTGTATCTCACCCTCTTCTCTTTCCTGAATACCATTTCAGTGAAGTAAAAGATTAAAACTGTGAGCAATAAAAGAAAAATATGAGGTTATGAAGTGAATTTCATTTTTCCAGTTCTCTTTACCAAGTGACATTGTGAGAATCCACATCGTGCTCCTCAAGCACTGAGGTTGCTTGTTGACATCCCATTGCTGGGCTGGCTAGATCGATGGGTGTATGAAAGTGAACTGGAAGATGAAATTTAAAATCAAGTGCTGGACTACTTTTCCCTTTCTCCTGAGGCTCTAAATCTCACAGAGGTTTTCAGTGGTTTCTTAAGTTCTGCGCTGAAGCAAAGGAAAAACGGAAAATAATTTTTGCAAGGTAAAAGTTGAGATTTCCATTTGTCATTTTGATTCCAGAGGTTAAAATGTCAAATGTTGTAAGCTCACCACAGTGGCTTTGATTCTTGCCAGAGATCCAACAAAACTGTGCCATTTTAAAAATCGAAATGGTTGGGAATGTCTGTGCAAAGCAAATGTCAAATTTGTATGTTGGAGTATTCATGATCCATATTTCTGGTTTTATAAACAATAATTTGAGCCAACAGTCCGTAAGTATCAGCCTGATGGAGAGCAGAAACGCTGCTGTTTACTTATCCAACTAATGTGAACTAATCAATACACCTCAACAAGTGAATATTTGAAGAAAGAATTCACACTTTGTTAAGTTGAAATAATTAATTGAGCAATTTCTGATAATGAAAACATTATAGGAAATTGTAGTTTGATTACGGAGAAGAGAAGCAAAATGCACAGGTTATCGTTCTCTTCACGAATTAGTTCTTCTTGCAATACATTCTGTTGTGAGAGGTCTAACACATGTAATGTGTAACACAGTTATCACTAACAATCATGCATAGCTCCTACTACCCAAATACCCATCTACTGTTAGAGGTTAGGTATTTACTGGTAGGTATAGACTGTTAGGTATTTAGAGGAGATGAATCAATAGTCAGTAGTTAACATTCCTTGAGTAATTCATCAAATTCTTTTCTTCTAGTACTAAAAATGTGTCATTTCCCAAACAAAATTCTGAGAAGCTCCAAATTTCTCTGGATTTTATTTGTATATAGGAATAATCCAACCTCTCTTGTCCTCCCATTGTCCTTTTCCCTTCTTTTCCTTTCACCCTGTGCTTACTTTTCTAATCTCTGTTAACTATGTAACAGAAACAAATCCATATAAGCATCATAGCTACTTGAAGAGTTTTATCAAAACTATCCACCAGAGCAGGCACAATTGAACCTCATGGCACCTTCCATTTCTGTAGGGCCTCTTTGCTTCCTTTGGTTCCCAAAAGAAGGTGGAGGTATACGTGAAGTGCCGGGTGTATCTCTGTGGTTTTGTTGCTATTCAGTACTACTCATGGAAAACACCTACCAAATTTCTAACAATTTCCTACCATGTTTTAAAATTTCACTGGAAGAAATCATTGAATATGTCAATTTAGTAATGCACTTCATAACCTTGGCAAAATTATCTGGGTGGCTCGAGGTTTGATTTTGCATGGGGCTTTTTCACTGTTGTTTTTGTTGTTAAAATTGTTTCTTGTTTATGCTGTATGTTGGTTTTAAAGATGAATTAATGTGATCCATTTTTTAATTCACAGAAAAAAAATTGCATATCATATTTTTTATACAGCAAAGGGTTCAGGAACAATTTCTTCTGCTGACACCATGTAATCATGTGGCACAAGGGTTACCTTTTTGCAGTAATTGTCATAAACTCTGCTCTCATTCACTGACATGTAGCATTCCTGATATAAACTCAATTTCCCTGGTTTCTAGCCAGGAATTTCTTATCACTTTTTAAGGTGGAAGCTGTCATGGGAGAAGAATGAATGGAAAAAAAACCAGGCAGGTTGCTTTAAATATAGCACTATGAATTAAAGCCTTCAAAGCTCATAAATCAACATTACCAGTCAATGGTTTTTAAATGGGAGTTTGATTTTAGTTCTTATCTTGATTAAAGTAATTTATGTGAACATTTTTGGATTTTCCTCAAGCAACAGCAGAGCTGGAGATCCCCAGCAGGAGCCGGCACCAGGGACAATTCTGTGAGCTCTGTCCTTGTGGGAGCATCTTTTGTGGCCAGAGGAACTGGAGGTCTGAGAGCTATCCTGCATTCTGCATTTCAAATTAGAGCATTGGAAGCCCTATAAATAAAACAGAACATCTTCACAGAGGCAGGCATTTTCTGTCCTGAGCCTGTAACCCAGACACAGCTTTCACTGATGGTTTTTGTTCCTCACAGCTTTTTAGAGGAAAGGGAAGGTGATGCCATGAATGTGTATCTACATGTCCTCTTTTACGGTACAGTTGAGAGCCCTTCCAGATTAAGACTATATCCAGATCCCCAGAACGTACATAATTACAACATCTATGAAAGTTTCTTTCATATGGTTAATTTCAACAGTAAATGGCTAAAGTGATCATATTTCCATCCCGGGGTATACTGGATAGGCAAAAAACACTGCATCTTTGTCTTACTTTTGCAGATGACTTTGCAGGCAGCAGAATTTGGTAGTGCTACCCCTCTTACTTTTTTTCTGAATTCTACATGTCCTCAAAGGATGTGGATCTTACAGTAATACACTGAACACAGTTTATGCAGAAATGGATTCCTCTATAATTTGTACAATATGAAATTTTAGTAGCTTACATTATAAAAATAATGTGATTTTATTTCTACTGTTTTTGCATATTCTTATTTCATTCACCATATAAAAATGTATTATTATTTTCTAAAAACTTCCCAATATGATACAACTTTAATGATGTTCATTTCCTTCAATTGTATTTTAAGTATGCTGTTTGTTTCACTGATATAAACGACTAAGAGGTTGTCAGAGAAGAAAATTAGCTGCAGATGCTAATTCTCTGCTTTCAATTTTGTAGTAATTTTTCAGAACCTGCCAGAAACTGACATCTGGGAGGAGCCTGGTGTGGGACCACCATTACAAAACTCAGTGAAACTGTGCTGTTCCAGAGAAGAAAATGTCCTCACTCGCATTTTGAAGTGAATCATATATCCCCATCTTAAAGGCAAGGTAATTCTTCTGCTCTCATTTCAACTAGTAGTACATAGGTAGAAAATTTATTCATCAATTTCATACTCAGGAAACATTCAACAGTATCACTAGCCTACCTGCATACCATGTAAGGTCAAGACTTTATGCTTATCCCATTTCATGTCCACCTTGTCTTTGGAGTTATGTACAAATTATGTCTGAAGTGCTGAACCGCATGTGCTGGCAGTAGCTGGACAGGCTCTGTGCACTTCGTTGCGTACAGAAAGTGCTGTTTGGTTGTTAGGTAAACACATGAAGTTTGGATGGACATGTTCAACCTCTTCTAGGTAGGTTACATAGAAATTTCCTGGAGGGAATTTCCACATTCTGGTTTGATTTGTTCGTTACAAATGCTAAGCTTGAGAACAACTTTTTCAATTTTAAAAAAGAAAGGAGAAAAATCAACTAATGGCATTTTACCTTTTTTTGTGCCAACTGAGTAGTGCCAGAATGCACAGAGTGACAACAGAGAACTGAGCAGAGTTTTTAAAACCAAAGAAAAGTAGTCTTGTATTTCAAAGGAATTCAAGCTGACTACACTTCCTCTTATTAAAAAATAAAAATAAATGTATATGCATATAAATAAGGCAAGAAATGAACCAACCAAAATCCTGTAAAATCTGTGCTCTAGTGAATGAGTTCTGTGGCAGACCAATGTGTGTGGTACAACTAACAATAGCTCTCTGATGCCTTTAACCTGTTGTCAATGCGTATGGTTGCCAGATGAATGACATACAATATGAATTCTTATAAACGTACATAAAATGTAGTCCTGTATAAAGAAATGTTTCCCCTGTAACTACTTCCCATAAGAATATGTTTAACACAGGCTAATTTTTTTATGCCAAATGTTTAAGTTAAAATGCTTACCACCAATTAAGTGTTTTTAGTCAGAACACATCTGTATCCTATAACTCCACAGACTAGGGTGCTGGCCCATATTAAAAGGGATTTACTCCTGATAGCTTTCCCAAGCAGACTTGGAGTTTGAAGAAGATATTTAAAATAAGAGATGAAAATGCAAAAAATACTGTACTTCAATGCTTATTGCCAGTGAAGTTATATACAAGAGATTAAGGAAAAGCCTCCTACAATAGGCTAATTTGAAAATGTAGAAGCATTAGAATAGTTTGCTAGTGCTGAGGAAAATATTTCCCTCTGCAGATGTTGACTGAGAAATAAAATAATTTCAGGTCAGATTGCCACTGCATCCAGACTTCGTGTCACTGTAGCGCCACTTACCTATGGGGGAAAAAAAAAAAAAAAGATGTGAAATTGCCTCACTTGTGTGCTCAGAGGGCTCCAGCAGCAATGTTCACCTTGACAAAAGTCAACTGCTGGCAGCTGCAGCTGGGCACTTCCCTCATTCCTGCTCTGCCTGATCATGTTCAGATGTCTGGCTTGGCCTGGGATAAAGAAATGAGGGGCCTGGGGCACCAGGGTGGCTCTGGTAGGCAGCTCTTTCAGTCATGTTAGTATATTTGTGTAGAGGAGAAAGAGCACCTGAGTGTCCTAACTGAGGGCAAATGGCACCTCAGGTCCATGGTCAGGAGAAAATCTCACTGAGAACACAGGCGCTGTTTTAATATATTGTAGTCATATGACCATGCATCGCAAACCCACATGAAGGTTGTTCACTTGGGGCCCTGGAGATTTACTAACTTATGAAGTGACAGAATCTTTAGTATGGAAAACCTGTATGTATGGGATGAAGGCTTCTAACTGACATCCCTATGCTGAAACAAACAAACAAACAAACAAACTTACTGCTTCCACTCCTTTTAAATGTAGATGTCAACTGTCTCACATCAGTTACCCAGTGATAAAGAAGATTTTTTAGATGAGACATGGAAGTTCTGACATCTTGGTGACTTTTAGATACATAAATATAAACATAAATAAACACAGATAAGCTTACATTTGTACTAATTGTTGTCTAGTGCCACTATGAAGGGTTATCAAAAGGAGGCTGAAGTACAACATGCCCTGTGAAGCTTGAGTTTCTCAACTTGCATGAGCCTTGCTCTGTGTCAGGTAAGTGAGTAGACATTTCCTAAAACAAAATGAGGCTGCTCTTGACTCTTAATTAGAAAAGATTCCAAAAGAAGCTATCCAGAGTATGAAATATTCATGACAAGGGATTTAAAATATCATCCACTTCATATTATTTTAGTAGTAAATTAAAGCTAGTCACATCTAACAAAATTATAAAGATGGTTAGATTAGCAGAGAAGGAATTCAGCCCTATTTCAGCATGCTGAAGCTACAGAATAGTTCGCTCTGGCCCCATTAAGATGTTCAAGAATTGTAACAGGGCTCTCTAGATTTCTATTAAAATAGCATATACAATATGATTACAATACATTATATCTTTATATAATATTTATTCATTTCCCCCTAGTCTTTTGAACTTTGTGATCCTTTGGTCAATTATTTTCAGGGAAGGAAATTGAAATTTCTTCCATGGCAACTTTGACAAATGTACAGCATATATATTGTAGAGTATTCTCATGGGAGAACTTCAGAAATAAAATTAGTTCCGTCAATATGCCATGAGTTCATCAGCTTAAGCCTTCCTGAATCATTTGGCATGGCAAACATACAAAGGACTCTTTCATCTTCATCACCTGCTTAGAAACATTGTCTAAGATCACTCTTATTATCCCTTCTAACTGCCTTTCGCATCACCTACCCTTCCTCTCTGAGCATGGGTTTAGTAGAAAAGGTACAGTTTCCCCACCAAAAAATAAGTAATATAATATAAATATGTGTGTGTGTGTAGATATATATATATATGTGTATATATCACTATAGGAACAAGGAAGAAGGACCAGATCCTGTGGATCTCACACATTATGGCTGTATCTTTCTTTAGGGGATCTTTTCCTGTCTTCACTCTTAAACTCAAAAAGTCAGAGAGACCATGCAGCCCAGCTTTCACGGTCTGTGTTGTCCACACTGTCACTGGCCATGCAAACACAGGTACTGGAATGGTTCAAGAACCATCAAGTGGGACTTGACGATCCTTATGGGTCCCTTCCAATTTGGGAGATTCTATGATTCTATGATAAACACACACACACAATTTAGAGGAAGAATTACAATCTCACCAGGCAATAGATGTCTTCCATTTAGCAGCAGGCCAAAGATGATGATAAAATCATTAATTCTGTCAATATAAATGCTAAATAGAAATGGGAAATTGGATTCTGTCTTGTGTCACATTTTCTCTGGTAGGAAATTATAGCAGAGAAATTGAATCTGACGAACTTTCTGCTTTTATAGCCCCTCATCAAAGGTACAGCACATAGTATACAATAAATAGCATGACACCTCTTAATTAAACAATGCCATTGTTTAGCCCAGAATATGTGTGTTTTTTGCCTGGCGAATGAACAAGCTCCCATAAGGATCATAAAATAAAGAATAAAATAAAAAGGCCATAAAGTTAACCAAAATCAAATTAACGAGACTGCACTAATTATCTCTGGTATTATAGCCCTGCAAAGGTTGCTATAGGTTGACTGATAATGGAAGTGAGCTCATTAGTAAAGTCCTGAATGTTTTAATGTTTGTGAAGAGAACATTTATGGCCTTTTGTCTATATACTGTATGCATTATACAATTTTCTAAATTAGCATCTTAGGTTTGTAAGTTGAATTCCTAAAGGCACCATTTCTGATAGAAAATGACTATATCATAGCTGAGAAAGCCGATTTTAGACATACATGTACTGTTTGAATTTCACTGGATGATTGTAGGGGTTTGCAGAAACAGCAGTGAGGAGAAGGAAAGGGAGAGAGTGCGTGTGAAGTAAATGAGTCTGATAAGACAGTGGGAGATCAGTCACAACAAAAAGAATATTTACAATTTTCCCTGTATGTCTGTGATTTAAAAGTATTGCTTCCCTGAACACATAGAATACTTATTAGTCATGGACATGATTCAGATTTGACTAAAGATTGTATAAGTGAAACACCTCTTTAAGTTTTCTGTGTTCTTTTCAGTTAGTTTAATGGATTTTTCCTCCTAGCAGCAAGGAAAATGCGAGCCAAGGTATTAATAAAGATCTCTTAACACAGTCAATGGCATGTTTTAAAAAAACAAAGCAAAAAAACGTTCTGATAAACTGAATTCTTTTGTTCACGCACTCATATATAATTCCTTAAAGCTCAGTCAAAAACTGTTCAAGAAAAAGAAATGCTCTTCTCTGTGGCCTGAGTCAGTTGGCACACACAATATTTTTACCATTATTACCAATGGAGGCAAGAAAGAAAAGCAAAACTCAGTGCAGAGGGAGGGCACTTTGCAGCACCTTGCTGCTGGGTTACAGAAGCAAAAGCAAAAATCTTTCCATGGTTGCCCAGAGAGTTAGTCCCAGCTGGCAGCTTCTGCAGAGTCCCAGCCACAAGGCAACAAGCTGCCCCTGACTCCTGAGTTGTCCCCATTGTCTTCTGTTTGTATCTGACTGTCCAGTCTTGCAGGTTCTGTGACATGGCCACACATATCCGGGGCTCTTCAGTGCTGCTTTACCTCTTTCTCTGCACTGCTAAAATCCTACAAGCCCTTCCTAGCATGAGTTACTAGGAAGCCCCCGTGAGCCGGAGGTAACACAGAGCTGGCCTGTACCAGGTGTGAGGAAGGAAACACCCCAGTGACATGGGGATGTTTGTGGCCTGTTGATGGCCTCCAGGGAAGGAACAATCAGTGTCAGTGGAGACTGTCATGATTCTTCTGCTTCTGCAGTGGACAGGGCAGGCAGGAGGGATTTTGTATTCATTTCCCCTGCATTTCCAGTACTGAAAATAATCTATACTGAAGACTCCAGACAATCTTCCCATTCTGCAGCTGCTCAACAAAATTTGGTATGTTATTTAACTTTGAACAGATACGTATGGTCTTATTTCACGTCCAAGTTGCCTTCCAGCTCTTCATGAGAAAGATAGCCAAATTAGTACTCAAGAATTGGCTTTGCAAGAAAGAGATCTGGATTAAAAATCATGCTAAAAGCAGTTGTTTCTTGTAACTCCTAAGTAACACTAAAAGATCTTGTTGAACTCCCAGATGCACAGAGGCATTTTAAATGATGCATGTTTCTTTTACTAGCTAACCTTTTCCGATCTTTCAAGTCATGTTATCTTTAGGAATCAATAAACTACCAGTAAAAGAAACTAAAAAACCACGGAATTCTCTCAAAGACCTTTCTGTGACTGTGAGTGCAAATGATGGAAAACTCTCAACTCAAATTACTGTTTGAAATATCATTATTCATAAGGGCAAACAACCCTTTTTCTATGGCCATTAGCCTGAATATGAACAACGTTAAAAAGTGCCACAGCTGAAATATGAAACCCATTGAAGATGAAGTGTATGTTATGGCTGTGTTAAAATGCAGCATTCTTGAGTGCAGTGTAGATATCAGGCTGGAATACAGAGCAAGTCCGATTACTATCAAAAAGACAGAACTGATAACTGACCTAATGTCACAGATATATTTTACTGTGCTTTCATAACTGAGGGATTGTTCCAAAACTCAGTGTGTTGCATGGAATATAAATGTGACTAACGTTTTGAATTGAAGGGGTTTTTCTTTACTGTGTGTAGCATAATGAAACTTGTATAAAAAGACTAAATAGTTTTCACATGGTAAATTTAGATATGAAGGTAATCCTTTGGAGAGTAAAGAGAAAGGAATGAGAGAGAATCATAGAATCTAGAATAGTTTGGGTTGGAAGGGACCTTTAAGATCATCTAGTTCCAAACCCCTATTATAGGCAGGGACACCTCCCACTAGACCAAATTTCTCAAAGCCCCATCCAGCTTGGCTCTAAATGTTTCCAGGGAGGGGACATCCACAGCCTGTCTGGGCAACCTGTTCCAGTGTCTCACCACCCTCACAGTAAAGGATTTCTTCCTAATATCTAGTCTAAATCTACCCTCTTCCAGTTTTTAGACATTTCCCCTCGTCCTGTTGCTACATGCCCTTATAAAAAGTCCTTCCCTAGCTTTCCTGTAGGTCCCTTTCAGGTACTGGAAGGCCACTATAAGGTCTCCTTGGAGCCTTCTCTTCTCTAGGCTGAAGAACCCCAGCTCTCTAAGCCTGTCCTCATAGGGGAGGTGCTCCAGCCCTCTGATCTTCTTTGTGGCCCTCCTCTGGACCTGATTCAACAGCTCCATGTCCTTCTTGAGTTGGGGGCCCCAGAACTGGATGTAAATACTCCAGGTGGGGTTTCATGGGAGCAGAGTAGAGGGACGGAATCACCTCCTTTGACTTGCTGGTCACGCTTCTCTTGATGCAACCCAGGATACAATTGGCCTTCCGGGATGCAAGCACACATTGCTGACTCGTATCGAGTCTTTCATCAGCTGACAAATAAACATATTTTTTTCAAAGTGCATGGCAAATTCTCCCACTCTAAAAACCCTTAATTCAAGTTTGGTGTTTCTACAGGACATATAAAATCAAAGCTAACGTGAAGACAGATGACTAGTAGAGGATTTAGTCAGTGGTAGGAAAACTTGATAGATTTCCAATTTCCTTCTGAGATTCTGGGCCAATGGGAGGATTGTCCTAACTGTCAGCCCACCAAAGTTTTCTTTAAGATTTTCACGAACATTGTAGGCAGCCCTTACTGGCAGCCTGACATCAGTTCACAGCTTTTATTGGTTCTAGATTTGCATTTATACTTGCATCAGTGAATTCTATGATAACCATTAGAAGTCAGTATTTTCATTCATATTGGTATTTTTTCCACCCTTCCACAAGGTAACTCCAGCAGTGTTTCCTAACCTACCACACTCTGTGTATCTTCAAACAAAAATTAGTCTGAAAATTACATACATCAGCAAAAAGTCTTGGGGATACCTATACCTCACTGATATCATATTGACTTTTATATCAGTTTAAACCTATCAACTTCGGTAGTCCTGCTTGTCTCTACTATGAACTCAGAAACAGGCTTTTAATTGCATAGCTGCTTTTGCACTTTGGAAGCCTGTAGTTTTCCTTCTTGGGGCTGGGACTGGACTCCAAGCATTCAGGAATTCTTTAGGAAACCTTTTGGGTGCTTGACCTAAGGATAGCATTAGGAATGAAGAGAGGTTTGCATGACTGTTTTGTGCCTTTATATGTATGAAGGATTATTAGTCTTCATTACACATGCTAAAATTCTCTGATGGAGTATACTTTTCTTAACTCCCTGTGCAACATGCCTAAGCTTGAAGACATATGACTTTTTTAAAATCTTGAAGGAAAGACATAGAGCAAGACCACAAGAGCAATAACTTGTAACCTATGGGTGGAGTGCAGGCAGGTATGTTAGAAGTAAGCCTTTTGAACTTCTCATCAGAGTTAGCTAAGAAACTTCAGACACTATTTTCTTTACATTTACCTACTAACCTCCTAGTTGAGAATGCTAGTTTGTACTTTCTGGTGCGATTTCACTGAGATGAATATTCCAGAGGGCCTGTGTGCTTTTACATACCTATTTCAGAGTCAGTGACTGTGGCTAATTATTGGATTTAAAAGTTCAGAATACATTGGACAACAGGATCTAGACTTTAGATCCAACAGTTTCTGAGTAGCATAATGTAGCTCCAGTCAAAGGGTGCAGGACACAGGATAGATACCCTGTGTTGGTAAGCCATTCTACAGTAAGAAGTTGTTCTGACTTACATGATTTCAGTCATAATTTCTGTATTAATTTTCAGCTTTTAATTGGTTTAAATTAAATCCATGGAAGTCTAATGTTTTGCTAACTGCTACCAAATACACAGAATAACGCAGAATAGAAAGACAATATCAAATGGTGTCAGATATTGGAGACTTGTATCATAAAGGGAGTGTTGTTGTTTTTATGTTTGCTTTTTCTCTCTGAAACTAGCTATTATGTTATTTATGAAAGTTGAATTTTTTTGCATTTCAGCTGAATGGAAGACTGTGTGCAGACTGATGATATTTTCCTTTTGCATTCCCCTTCAGCAAGCTCATAAATTCTACACTCCCTGTTCCCTTTTCCTTTTCCTTTTTTTTTTAAATATTCCCACTAATAACATGTTGTTTGCACTGTTCTTTGTTTCTTCTGAAATATCCAAAATAATTTTGCTGCTTGTAGAAATTTAAAGGAAAAATACTGCGTGTGAAATCATCCATATTATAAATGTAAAGCAGGTCTGAAAATTCTCTAGGAGAGTGGCCAGTATGAGTGTCATCTTGTGTGGGAGGCATGTTGCTCAATCACTTTCTTTTTGTCTGTCAAAAATACCTTAGGAGTCTTCTCACTGATGCCAAACATAAAGCACAAAGAAATTCAGGCCCACTCAGAGACCACCTCTAGACTGAAAAGAAACATATGCTGCAGAAGCAGCGTTCTTTTTAATTTGCTCAGCCTGGCATAATCCTTACATTCCCAGACTGACTCTTGTCAGGATTTAAAAATGTATATGGGGGCAGCTGGAGTAGTTTCCGTTTCACTTTATTTAAGTTGTACCTCTTAGCCTGCCACAGACTTGGCAGACAAATGCCAACCTTCCTAAACTCCAATAGCAATGAATGAACCAAAACACTGATATTGATTTTAGGATGATTTAGTACTCCTGTGTTAGGAAGAGGTCTATGGATTCTTTTATTCATGTCTCTACAGTAACAATTTAAATTGGCAAGGATACACAGTTCTTCAGACTTCATCTCCAATTCATATTAATGAATGCACTTCTTTTCATTAGCTTTATAGCTGTAAATGAATGATTCAGTATGGACTATGTGCTTTGTTGATGACATCAGACCACCCAGTCTTGTATTAATGGCATACCTTTTTTTCTCTACAGGTGAGACTTTCTTGACTTGTTTGCTCTGAAGAATTTAATGCATCTTGGCATTGAGTTTCTTTATCAGTAGTGTAATTGTATTTCAGGAGTGCTCTCTCTGGGATCAAATTTGCACAGATCTCTGTCAAAAGACATGCAATTGCCTGTAGGAAAAGGAACTGACAACAATCAGACAGACAGACAGATCCTGAGACTGTGCAAGAGAGCTGTTGGTCCAAATCAACCTTAATACAGATTATCTGTACTTAATGTTTCAGATTTCTTTTTTACTTCACTGGAAGTTTATGTGTGCAAAGAAGGCAGGACAGGGATGCACTCATTAGAATATTGACATATGTGTGGCGGCATTTCAGTTTAACTAAAGGGAATGCTGCAAGACAATTACCAACGTAAATATCTGCATAGTAGCAACATTCAGAAATGACATTGCTATCTACGATTGTGCTGGACATAATGAAACAGATTTGTTTATGTGAGGAAATGTAGCCTCAGGTTCCTGTCAGGTTGGAATGCAAGGAACAAGAGAAATGTAAAACCAAATTTCATTTCCATTTGATTGTATTTGTGTTTGTGGACTCTGAGCAAATGAATACAGTTGTAAATCTATCAGCTAGTGAACCCAAAACTAAGTAATATTAAGCAGACTGAAAAATATAACAAAATTGCACATTGAAACAGATTTTGAGAATGCTGTGGTTCCTATAATAACATTCACCTACTATAGTTGCCTAGAGCATGTGTAGATTTAGCTTTACCAGTAGAGCCAAATACTCCAATATGTGTGGAGTCAAAGGGTAATCCTTCTTAGAGAACTCTTGTATGCCACATCTTCTGACCTGACTGTAAACCTTAAGATAGTAAACACATTTCCTCATTCCTTGGTTTCTGGAAAAAGAAGAAATACCTAATTTAGATTTGTTTTCTTTCTTTATTCCCATTTTCCACTACTTTCTAATATTCAAGACTGAGAAGAACTTGGTCTTTTATATGTTCAGAAATTAATTCCTTCAATCAATACTTCTTGTTTTGGGGAATGGATGTACTATTTTTGACTATTTGGAATTTTTACTTTTGAAAGCCTGACTCTTTTTATTTCTGTTGTTAACCTTGGTGTTATAATTCTACACATAAGCCATATTGTCTGTTCAAATAGGGTTCAAAACAAAATAAGAATAAAAACATGCAGATGATGACCTTGTCTTCAGATAGACAGTCTAAATACATGCGGTTTCTAGCATTAACCTTTGGAATTTATACATCAGCAAGAAAAACTCAATTTGAAGAAATGTAGGTCATGTGCACAGACACAGGTTGGAGTTTAGGACACAGAGAATCAACACAAAACCTTCCAGTTTCTAAGAATTAATTATATTCTCTGTGTCAAATTTCTATATCGTTTCTGATAATAATGAATCCCCACAAAACAAAGTGTAAATATATGCAATGCAAGTTTAAAAAAAAAAAGTCAAATCTTAATCCTTTTTTATATCAGGGCAAACATTGAAGAGGAAAAAATAATTGCTCAACAATTTATTACACTTATTCATGCTCAGTTCCTTGAATTCTTCATATGGTATCTGTTGAATTGCTGTATAACGGAATTACAGTTTTTGGCTTTACAGCTACTGAATAAAATAGTCAGCCAGCACGAGTCTGAAAACTACCAGTGGAAGAGAATCCGTATTAGAAAATAAAAAGAAGATGTATTTATCCTTTTGTCTTCTCTCAGGTAAAAGACTGAGATCTAACAGCCCTGGTTGAGGATTCGGGATTATGAGCAGATAGCATGTGACTTATTTATTTCACATTTTATGGTTAAACATACACTTTGAAAGCAAAATACAAGGACTGCTCCAAAAGCAATGCATCTTGTTTTATTCTGTTGGCCCACAATATCGGAGGCGGATGTTGGTGGTATGGCAGTAGAGGCTGAAACTTCCCACCAATATTCTGTTACATGTTGTTGCCGTGTGACAGATGGCAGCAGTGGGGCAGTCTGGCAGAATGGCATCTGACATGGAAGTACGTAGGAAGCAAAGGTGTTTTAAGGGACATAACGTCTGCGTAGAGTTTTGTGTTTCTCCTGTAAAATCTGGCTACACCAGCGGTAATGCTAAAAACAGAGCAAGGGAAGGTTGTGCTCATTGATTTTCAGGTGTTCACAGTGTTATGAGCTGTTGCAAGAGGAACGCAACAACTAAACGTTTACCAGCTATGGCAGAGAAGGAAATGATATTTGCAATTAAGCTGGAAAAAGTGTTTACTCATGCTGTGTGTTTGATGCATATCATGTAGAAACTGATCAGTCCCCTTGATGAGCAGTGGTTCATGTTCAGTGTCTGCTGCAACAAGGGAGGGAGAGTACAACTTTGCTTTCGTCCTCTCTCTGCTAGATGGTTGTATCCCTGTGGAAGAAAGCTAACAGCCGCACCTCTATCTTGTGTAAGGGTGAGCTTTCCATATGTTTCCTCTCTGCAAGACCCACTCCAGCTAAATTTCAGTTTGAGCAAGACTATTGTATTTCTTTGAATACTGAATCTTTAAAAGCATTTTAATAATAGCAAAAAAGTAGTATGGCATACTACCAGCAAAAATATATTAATCAATTTAAGAATAATAAAAAGTCATTCAATTCATGGAGAGTACCAGTTTGGAAAATTGAAAGTGTATACATTCTCCAGCTCCACTTTCATTATGGATGCTAGCAGTGAGTCATGTTAATATCTGACTATTCCAGAGAAGTTACTGGGCTGGCTTATAAAAACAACTACTTGGTGCAGTCCTTTCAATCACACAAAAAATCTCGAGTCCAGTTTGTAGTATAACAAGTATAACTGGACAGGATTGTTTTTTATTGTGTTGTTGGTTGAAAAGAAAAAATAAGTGAAAACATATTAGTTTAGGTAGAAACAAATTATTCAAGATGATGAGGGAAAGAGAGAGCTTTATAACATAAACAATATACAGTTTTATTTTCAGTTTAGACGAAAAATTTTCCATTAGTCCAAAATAAATTTGCTTTTTTGTTCTGTTTTTCCTATTAAGATCAGTTTCCAAAGGAGAAATTACCTTTCAAAATGCTTTTAATACTCCTCCCCTCCTCAAAAGTTAAAAGGAAGTATTTTAGCATATTTAAGAGTTTCCCACCCATATTTTTCAACTGATGTTACTTGCTGAATCCACCTTGAGTTTCCTGAAGGCTTTGGCTAGGGTGCAGTTCAATTTTCCACTGACTTCTCCAATCTTTTCAAAAAAGTGCCCAACTTTGATCAGGTTTTCCCTCATAAGGAATATATATGTCCATCTGGCAACAGCTAATACAGAAAACGAGAGGTTTGTTACTGCAAGAAGTTGCATGAAATTCTTAGGGAATTAGGATGCTTAGGTGGGCAATGGTTTTGAGCTAAGGCTTGGCCTCTAGTTTTATGCCCTTATGATTTATGAAATTATTTGGAAATGCAATCTTGACAGAGTGTATCACAGATAGTAATACCTTCTATGATACATATGGTGAAGAGAGCTTATATTATCATGAATACTGAACCATTCACATGGATAATATGTAGAGAGAGTCTTGAAGTCTGCTTCCCTGTCCAAGAGCCCTGTGGGCTTTAAAGGTCTTTAAATCAAGATTTTCCAGAGTGACTTGCAAAGCTAAATGCAATCTGTGACACTTACAGAGATTTAATATCTTTCTTCAGATAATCTGCTTCACCTCACTTTTTAGTTCTTGAATGCAGCTGTCAAAATTGCATTAATTTTTTTGGAATTCAAACAATTTTGAGTAAACATTTAATATAATAAAAATCCTCAGCATATTAGAAAGCCATGGAGAAGTGAGAAGAAAAACTGAATAACTGTCTTAGTTATCATACTTGTCATTATCAATACTGTTTCACAAGAACGTGTTGTATTTTACATGGTGATTTAATATAAAAATATGTGGGTTTTAATACATTACTTGTAAAGATTCTTTCTTGTAGAGCAAGAATAAGATTATTTCATTTAGGCCCAAAGGGTGCTTTTTGTAAACAGGCCCCGTATTGAGGACTGTAGTTTTAACACTGAAGAACCATGATAAGTTAATTGTACCTGAAAATCCTACTATGAGATAACATCTTGAATAATGAATTGTTTATGTAGACAGAAGGGGGCAATTGCATCTGTACATTTGAAGGGGTATTGATCTTTCAGTTGTGTTAAGGATGCAGTGCTCTTAATTGGGCAATTTGTTTTTTTTGTTTTGTCTTGGTTTCACTGTTTTATATTTTAGCGAGAAAGGTTACCATTTATTGAAGTTCTTACAGCAGTAATGAGATTGTCATTTAACCTAATTCTGTTTGTTCTACTGGTAGAAATGTTTTAATATTGCCATATTGATTTTGTTTAAAATAAAATGCTGCTTGCAACATCTCTGGCAGCTGCAAGAGTAGAAGCTCATTTTCAGCATGAGAAAAAAATACTTACAACTTTCTATTTTTCAGATCCAAAGTGGTAGAACAAAAACATGAGAGGGATGAGAGCTCTTTATTTTAAGAGTGGATTATTCTGGAGGAAAGAGTGTAGTTGAAATGGTGGGAGGGAAGAGGGGAAGTGTGTTTGATATCTGGGTGTTTCATGACTTTTCTTTCTGTAAGTTTCCTTACTATAGATGAAGCCCAGTGGGAGGGTTGCAAACTCCAGGTCTCTAGACTCTAAAAACTCAGCAAAGGTGATAGCTGACTGACTATTCTTTGATGACAGCTGCCTCTGTACACTCCTTGGCAAGTTCCTCCTTGGAAGCCTTCCACCAGAGACTGTGAGTGCTCTCCACTGAACAGCCAGATAGCTCTCATGTTTTGTGAACTGCGAAAGCTGAACTGTATTCAGAGTATCTAAGAACAAAGCTCATGTCTTGGAAAACTATTTCAAAAGCTCTGTCTCTTCTAACCATTAGATACATTTTGATTAAATCAAGCCAACTTTATTTGCCTGATGAAATAACTTGGTCTCTGACATATAAGATAATGTTAATGAATATTGAACTGCTATTAAAATAATATCCAGGAAGAGAATCTTCTGTATGATCTAGTTAAGCTTAATATTGTTTGACATTAGAGAAGAATGTGTTACAGATAAAGGATGTCACCTGAGATGCCTATAAAAAGGGAAGAAATGGGGAACTTTCAAGAAAATAAGTCACTGACAGAACAGCCTCCCTGAAAGTTTGCTGCAATGCAGTGCACTGAGAGAGAGAGTTGACTTTGGCATATTATCCAAGTGGAGTATGTGCTTTCTACTGTCAGAACCTCTCTCCTGCAGAGCCTTACTATTTCCTCAAATATTGATACATATTCTTCTCTGACAGCCAGTGTGAAAATGGTGATATAGTCCAGGCAGTACTTGAATTTCTATACAAAGGTATCCCAGACTAAATTATTCATACCGGACATATGAGCTGGAGCCCTGCTGCCTTGCTCTGCTCCAGTTGCAGCTGTTTGTCCTAGAGAAAGGACAACATTGTCCAAGTCTGAGTCCAAGTTTTTTTCCAAAGTGAAAGAAGAGAAATAGGTCTCTCATCTAGTCCAAGTAAATGTCTTCTGAAGGAGGAAGCAAGGAGAGGAAGGAAGGTCATTATAGACAAACCTTGTGCCTAAAGTAAGGGTTGGGGTAGAATTTTGCCCTTGATTGATAAAAGAAAATTAAATTTAGTTGATAAATTATAATGGAATTTAACTGGGCTTTACCAAGTTCATAGGAGCTGGTATTTGAAAATATGATAGTGGTAAAGTTTCTGTACCCTCTAAACACTAGATTCTAAAATAGCTAGTTTTGTCCTGTTATCATGTATGGGTTGACACCTGTAACACTTCTGCAAATCTGACCAATTCCTGTTGGAGCCTGCTCATTCTTGGTTTCAGCCAGGACCCAAAAACACCAGGAGTCTCTCCTGTCTCCTCTTCTACTCCCTGAGAAGCTGGACTGCCTGTGCTTGAGGCCAGCTCTGGTGTTGGCATTTGCCTTCCTCCAGCCATATATCATGCTGTGGCAGAAACATGCCTTACTGACTTGATACTGGCTTAATACAAACATGGTGAGCACTTCTGACCAACCAATCCCAAGTGCTCTCACCAAAGCTACCCTGCTCACTTCACCGGGATGCTAGGATGGGCCCCAGCTGGCAAGGGCTCCCTTCCCAGATGAAGCAGCTGGCTCTTCCTGTGCCCTGATGTTTTAACTGTAGGTTAAGTAGCTTGATGAAAGATCTTGGAGCACCACTGTAATATGTGCCTATTTTGGGAAGTTGAAGCTTCTTTTAATAACCTGGTCGAGGCAAGGGCTTGAAAAACAGTCTTTGTCTGTAGATAATCTCATTCTTTGTGTGTGTGTGTGCATGCATACGTACATTAGACTCTACTACAAAGGAGAAAAACAATATACATGCTATATAAGTATGAAAAGTACTCCAGTCTTCATTAAAGAGTTGGACAGGATGAGATAGATAATGTGGCTAACACAGTAACAAGAAGGTAGGAAAAGGAAGGGTTAGTAACTATTTAGGTAATCTGAATCAAGCTGTCTATAATAATCCATGGACTGAAACAGTGACAGAAACATTTTTTTTGGTGAAAGCTAGGGGAAGTTCCAAACACTGGAAAGGACAAAAATTGGGATGACCTGCTTAAAAAGGGGAGAAAGAGAAGGGCTCAAGTAACAACCAACTTTCTTTCAAATTCTGGAAAAATTAATAGGATAATTTTAGATTCCTGGAAGACAAAAAGGAGAAATACGTAGCAATACACAGTGGTGTATTTTTCTTGACCGATAATAACAAATCAATTTCTTGCTATAACATGAGAAAAAGAGGTGACATTTAATGAAATTTTTGAAATTGTATCTCATCTTATAGAAAAGGTAAGGGAGATACAGACTCACTGGTTCTCCCATAAAAGAAAATGTGAGAAAGTGTCCTTGGTCTCCTTTTCATTCCTACTCTGATAGACATATACCAGTTGAACAACCACATAATCCAATACACTTTTACTTTTTCCAGGGACAGAAGAAATCATCTGTCTTTTTATATCAGCAATTAGGATTACTGGGTGTCATTTTTCCCTTCGGTGTTCAAGAATCAATTACTTGAGCACTGTAAGCTGGTCAAAACTGAAATTGTGGTCGTCAGATGAAATGGTCACATTTTTTCTTTTGCCATCTTTCTCTCTTTTTTTCCTCCCTTTTTCCATCGTATCAATTAAAAAGGTTCAATTTAACCCAGATCGGTTCCCTGATTAAGTTGGCTGCATGGCTGTAAAAATACTTGTGCCAGCATGACAGTAGAGGGTGGTAAACAGGTAAAGATAAAACTTTGCCTTATGTTAGAGCTTATGTGAAACTGAGTTTAACATAACATGTTTGCTGCCTGACATGTCAGCTAAACACAACTAAATGACACAGCGCTACAAGCAACTTCCTTACTGTCATCTTCTTCCCTTCCCCTTTCCCTACATCAGATGCAATTAGTTTAAGCTCCCCATGCCTAATACATTTTTTCCCGTTCTGTGTTTAACCACAATATCGTGTTTCTACAGGTGCACATCCTTCTTTGCAGCCACAGTTGTGCTGATGCTGGGGACTATTTTCCAAAAACACATGAATGCACTCACTGTAACTTTTCTCTCATGCACACAATGACTAAAAACAATGTGTAAAAAGAATCATAAATGGATGAAATCAAAAACAGTGAAGTATGAATAGAGAAAGCTGAAAATTTGAAAAGATTTCTTCCATATCTTCAAATTGTGATTTTGAAAAGTTCTTTCAACTCTTCCTGTTTTTGTTACCTCTATAAGGTGATACTAAAAGTAGAAAAGCTGAGTCATAATGAAAGTCAAGTCCTGTTTCAATAGTCTAAGAATGAATGGGTTGATGAACTTACTAGATATGTATTCAGCCTTCTGGTATGCAGAAAGTTGTAAATTTTTGTTACTGAATTTTCCATTGATCATGTGACTGATTTAGGCTGATACATTGGTTGTTTTGTTTGTTTGTTTGTTTTGCTTTGTTCTTTTAATTTGTTTGAGAAAAGTGTACCGCATTTATTTTTCTTTCTTTGTTTATTTTTTTGCCTCAGACAAAATAATGCTGTCAGAATCAATTGTGCTTTCACAATACTTGTAGAAATTGTTCCCTCTTGGAAGGCATAAATGGGTTTTCAGTCAGCCTTCTTATACCCAGCTCCTGGTGAAAACAGGCACTGGCATGTAGAAAGCCAGGAGAAATGTAAAAAAAACACAGAATTATTTTATTTGAGGTAACAATACAAGTTAAGATGACACAGAAACAAAAAGAAAAATGTTAAATGATTAAAGATGCCTGGTGAGCAATAGCCAAGACAAAACCCTTCGGAAAGAAATATATTTTTTTGCTGGAGACTTTTTATAGTGTATATGCCAACGTAGAATCAACACTGCTTTGTGGACTTATTAGAATGAATGTGAAGTACTGTGGGAATGCAGCTTTTAGTACCAAAAATCCATGTCAGAGTTATGGACAGCAACAATACTGAAACAAAGGGGTTTTGCTTTTCTTTTCCTTCCCATTTTGAGGTTGCAAAGGAAAAACAAGTCACCTCATATGAGGGAAATACTGCTTTTTAAACTCACAGTTCTGGAAAAAAAGGATTTCTGAAAGCACCAGCAAAAGAAATAGCATGGTGTCTTTGTCTATCTCAGGTAGCATTTCATTATTTTTCCCATCTACAGTATGATTTGAGAAGATATTATTTAACTTAGTGTACACAAATGAAATATTTCATTCCAAGCTGAGAAAAGTTTTTGTCTTGAGGTTCTATATACTTTTTAAAAAGCAAAAACATTGCATGTAGAAAAGATGGTTAGCTTTTGAATCATTGAGGTTAAATACAAATAAGCAAGAAAGCCACACCAGATAAATGTTTATAGCCTAAATAAAAGAGTATGGACAACAAAATGGAAAAATTTTAATTACTAGTGCCCCATATAGTCTACTAACAGAAATGCAACACTGCCAATCACGACTGATGGGCATCTGTTACTACAATATGTACTACTATATTTATATGAACAAAAGTGCATTTGGCATCACAAGAGCTGGATGGGTTGCAACATTCTACACTGATAGGAAAACTCTGAAAAAAGGAGAAGAAAAAAAATTGGGGGCTGAAGTTGCTTTCTTGTGGATAACAAAAATGCTGTACTCTGCTAAAACTGAAGTCTTTTAAGAAACGGTTTAATTTTGGCTAAAATTTTAAGAAGAGTCACTGTAATCTCATTTTTGAGAGGCAGAGGTAATAGCAGGGATTGTCACTGCTGAAGGTGTCAGTTTGTTTCAGAAGTGTACAAATACTTCTAAATTGAGAGGATCTGGTTAATCCTAGATATGATAGCTTCACCAAATAATCCCTAATTTAATTTGAGGTAGTGTTACCTTATACTTGGCTTCAGAAATAATCTGTACTCCATAGGAGGGTTAGTCATTTCAGGTAACCCTGGATAAATTTTAATAGAAAGATGAACAGAGGAAAGTCTGTGTTATAGGCTCCTGTTTGAAAAGGGAAGAAAAAAGCAAACTAATTTTACTATGAGAAAATTCATCTATAGGGAGGAAGTTTGGAGTTACATGCTGTTGAGGGGTTTTGGGGCATTTCTTGTGTGTTTTTTTCAACTAAGATATTAAAACTGTACAAAACTTTTTTTTTTTTTTCAGAAAAAAAAGGAGGAAAAGTGTTTTATGAGTTCTAGCACCTCTGGAAGAATATTAATGGATAAATATAAAGCTGACAAATGAAGGAAAAGCAACAGCAAGTACAGGTATGTAGCAGAGGTTAATGGTTCATGAGTAAAATAGAATTCCTGAAAATAAAGCTGAACTAGACATCATAAAGGCTTTTAAACTGTGGAAATAATTCTTTCAGCTTGTAAATAAGAATAAACATAAAAATAAAGAGAATAAGGAAATTAGTGAGGTAGCCACGTAGTGAGAACAATGAACAGAAGAAAGATAATCTAAATGCAGCCTTGAAATAGTATGAACACGTTACCTTGGTTTTCAGCAGAAATGTTGAAAATGAGAAGGAAAAAAAGGAAGGTTAGTAGAGTTTGAGGGGATGGAAAAAATCACAGCTGAAACTGAAGGAAAATTTCCAGGTCGTGATGTACTTAGTTTGGGGGAATCTGCTGGCCTCCATTCAAGAATCCTTAAAGATCTAGCATATGACATTGTAAACTCAGTGACAAAGCCCTGAGGACATCAGAAGACCTTCGCTGCCTGTGAGCAGCCTCACCTACGACCTTCTCCCAAGTACTCCCCTGCTGATGAACCAGTACAGGAGCCCCGTCTCAGTTCAGAACATCTGACCTCACCTGAACCACATCACAGATTTAACTTTAACTATTTAGGTATATTTATTTTTCTTCTCTTTTACTCCCAGATCTTCAAGTCATTCATGTTGACCCCTACCACTTTTATGTAAAGGATTAAATCCGCTGTGTACTAAGTGTCTCTCAGAATTCAGTTTCATTACCTTGGAAAAGAGATGCATAAGGGAGCTTGGATTATTTTATGAATTAGGCAATACTCGAAAGGTAGATATTCTGGTTTTGTCAGTATAAGTGATTTCTTAACCACCAGTTATACTGGATTGCAGTACTTGGGGATTTATGTCAGTAATATTGTCATTCAAGTTCAGTTTGCTTCAATATCTGCTCCTTCTGAGAAAGAGAAATGGGATTTTCTTTCTTTCAGTTTCCATATAATGGGAGCATATTTTATGTCATGTCGTAATAGGTGTGTTGTATGTCTAAATGGAGTTATCAGTTTATAAATATAAGTTGTAGGGAAGAGCAAAGGTGCAGTAAGAAAATAGAAAACACTGGGGAGCACTTTTAACACATTATTAGACTGCAGTGCATTTCAGAGTC
Organism: Aquila spilogaster; assembly: GCA_024606505.1. Taxonomy (NCBI): domain Eukaryota; kingdom Metazoa; phylum Chordata; class Aves; order Accipitriformes; family Accipitridae; genus Aquila; species Aquila spilogaster. Next base: position 18,416,756 of record JANHGO010000072.1, read on the forward strand.
TAGGTAGCCTGGTTTATAGAGATGGTTTATGTATATGAACAAGTACCTCCCCATGTGGGGCTGTTGGGTTGGTAAGACACAGAGCACTAAATCAGCAGAACTGCACCATATAAGCAGAAAAGCTGAAGAAGAGACAGGATGGGGTCAATGTGGTGTCTTGACCATATTGTTTTAATGATGCCAGAAGAGTCATCTTCCCTGGGGCCCAGCTTGTCATTGGTCAAACTCGAAGATCTGACCTCTTTTAGAACACATCACTTCAGAAACATGGGGAATCTCACGATTCATCTCATGCTATTAACAGGTTCTCTTAAATGATAGATCAGATTCTCGAGAAATTAATTCCTAGAGCAGCATTACTCAACATGAAACTAAGTTGTAAAAGATTCCCCTGAGCTTCGGGATAGGTATTACAATTCCAGACTATACTCTTTATAGGGCATATATATTTCTTTTAAAAGGTAGAGACAGAAAAAATATTTATTCTTATCTCTAAAAGGTTTGATACACTTAAAATAAGAGTAAACACCATTGCATTTGTCCATAGCTGGTGATGTGGAGAGCATATATTCTAGCATGGTCCTGATATGATGCATAAACAACCAGCAGGGCCCCAAGGGCACAGCAGACCCCAGTTTCTTTCCCTGAGCCTCCACTCAGTGCTATCTCAGCTCCTAGGGCCATCAGCCCCTGCCCCAGCAGGGCCTCAGAAGGGCTGGTCTCCAGCTCCCGTAACCCTGCCCAGCCACAGACCCTGCCAATCTGGGGCCACATCCAGGCTTGCATCTCACCAGGGCGTCACCCAGCTCTGTGCCCACAGAGATACATGGTGCCCCTTCAGGAAGGCAGAATCCAGCAACATCTTGGAGGTGTTTGATTCCATGCTGGTGTTATGGTTTATTCCTGGTCACACTACTCACACAGACACAGTTGCTGAAAAAAATTATTAGAGTCAGCAGTTGAGTATTCAGATTGCTATCAATTGTAGTCTACATTTGAACGTTGATGGAATACCAGAAGTTTTATCTCTCTGGAAAGCAAGAGCAGATTTTTTTCTGCTGAAGCTAATGATGGTATTTAAGTGAAGACTGAAAATTATCCCCCAGAAAGATAGCCCCTCAGGATACCTGATATCCAGATTAGGATCTGAATTTTAGCATAATCAGTGGTGCTGATTTAGGGAATAAAAACTGCATCTGACACCTAAGAATTGATGTTGGCCCAGAAGAATGTTCAGATTCCTTCATATCTCTGTTGCTCATTTTAAACTTTCACAACAGGGGTGCAATTTGTTTGGGTCTGAGTGTGCTTTGTCCCCAGATCAGGTGTTGCTGACAAGAGGCTAGGAACTTGCTAATCTTCAATAGAGTTGTTTACCTAAAAAGGAAAGCCTTGAAAACAAACGACTGCCGTTTGCTCCCTGCTGTTATTTGCTCATTTATTTTCAGTGTGGAAAAAGTGTCTAACATCTTCCTAATGAATGTAACTCATTCTTTCCACTCTATGGGAGCTGTTAATTAGAGTATGTGCTGCACCTAGAGGAAGGCATCTGACAAATTTTCTGCGCAAGATGGCAAATTCGTTCATCATCTCCTACATTCTTTATTTTAGGTTTAGAGGATGGGTGGGTTTTATTATTATTATTAGTAGTATTTATTCATTTATTTATTGTTAAAACTCCACAATTGTTTGAATAGTCTCTCCCTGCTGCCTACTCAGTTTCACACAAGTAGGTCAACATTTAATTCCCTCAGTTTTAGAACAATTCAACTATTTGTTATCATGACTGGATATTAAAAGTTCATACAGCAGATTAATGTAATTAACTTTAAAAGTTACAGTCCAGAAGTACATGGAAACACTGCATCAATCAAAACTAATGAAAGCAGCCATAAATATAAATGGGCCAGTGCTTGAGATGACCTAATGTTACTCATGCATGTGCTTTTTAACAGAGCATGTCCAGCTTCTTTCGGTGGTATTGACTTCAGAGAATTTTAGCCATTTTGAAAGATGTTCATTTATGTTACTTTGACAGATGAAGAATTATCATATAATTTTGAGGTTAAGTGAGCATAGTGAACATGAGGATTTTTTTAACTGAAAAAAAAAAAAAAAGCAATAGTTGTCTGTAAAGAGAAGAAGCAGAAAAACAGGTTAAGGAGAAGACCTTAACTCTCTCTGTTCCATAATGAACATTCTTTGCTTTGTATCAATTGACATGGACGAAATTTGGAGGAAAGAATGTTAAATACGGCTCTCATATAGGATGAGAACTTTGCCACTTCACTTTTGATGGTGTACCAGGTTTTTTCTTACATTGTGAAACAAAACATTTATGAAATGACTAACAAAGTCAGGGATAATAGGCTGGCATTATATTAAATTTTAAGTCCTTAGTTTTGAAATATATATGCAATATTCTATTGTGTGTTTTGTGTATAACCATACAGGAGTAGCTGTCTTTATGGAGATCTATTGTAAATTACATATTCAAACAGTGTAAGATGAATATTACAACAATCAGAGGTAGGAGACTTTTTTCCATAGGAGTTCCCCACAGGAATGTACATAGTCCATTTTCACTTACTGCTCCATGAAGAAGTCTAATATAAAACTCCGTACACTTGATTTTCCTTTCAAGTACAGAAATACATTCCCACGGACAGATTTCAAAGTGGAGGAAGAAAATGATCACTTGTGAATGGGAAGAAGGAACAGATAAGCAAAATTGTAGGGGTATTATTTCTTGTCGAGCATCACACTTATATATCTCTGTAGTGATGTGTCCATTGAAAAAAGTTTTATAGGTTACAGATGTCCAAAATTGAGGCATTCTTCAGAGTTTTTATAAAGGATACCCGGGCATACACTGAGTCTGCCTTAATTTCAGGTGATGCTCTGTGGTTCTGGTCCCATACCAGATTCTAGCCATAGCAGGTTATGGTCTGATCTCTGGTGAGATACCTGGAACTACTGGTCATTCAGCTAATGATACAGGGAAATGAGGAAATTGTCCAAAATACTTTTGCCTTGTGTATGTAAAAATGCAGGGTGTTTTTGACATTTAGTGTTTAAAATAGTACCTTGGCTCTGAAGGCATTACAGTCTGAGAAGACCATTGGCACTGTGAATATTTTGCTGAGGCAGAAGTTATGCAGAATTTATGGGCTCGTCCACAAGATTTTATCAACAACAACAAAGAACAGAATATAGGAATGTGGATTTTTTCACTGTTGGAAAGGCCACCTTTATTTATAAGAAAAAAGTGGGTGGGGAGATTATGGGGGCTGCATTGAATTATTGCAGAACATTACTTGTACTGGTTGAAAACAAAATTATAAAGAAGGTAACTGCCTTCACCAATAGCTGATCCTGGCAATGTGAAGAATGGATTATATTGATTCCTAAGGTGTTTTGCACTAACTCTCCTTTGTTCCCCATCTACCATGCCTAGTCCTGCTCTTCCCAATTGCAGTATTTACAAAAATAACATGGTAAAATGCCTGAACTTTCAATTTTCACATTGTCGCTGTAGCAGTAACATCAGCTGTTTGACAAAAAGTGTGAAACTTCTAGAAGTCACAGAGAAAGGAAGTGAAAAACACCTAAACAGTGTAAAAAAGTCTGAGCATTTTAGTCATTTTACAAGTGGCTGGTTATAAAACAGGATGCTATATGCAATTAAATTAGTATAGTAATTGCCTCCACTGAAGTTAATGGAGCAAATGTGAGTGTAGATACAACACAGGGACACAATCCAGCCAAGCAGTCACACTCTCAGAGGGAATGATGTCATCTCCAAAGAGGATATCAGATCCTCCTCCAATTTACAGTAGGAAGCTTGTTCTTTTAGTGATTGCTGCAGTTTTGAAAAATGCCTGTAGCCTTCATTGCTTCAGCTCTGCTCCCAGTGGGCTGTTATGACTATGTGCTCCTATAATAAATGGGGTTTCCGTCCTGAGGATGAACTCTGTCCTCAGTGAGCACAATTGAAACAAAGGCTGGGACCAGGATGGGTGAGAGACAAGTGAAAAGCTGTAGCTCACTAATGATGACCATGTCATTAGGAAAATGTTGTGTTGTGTGTTTATGAAGAGATCCTTTCAAAGCAACCATGCTAATTTCTTACTATTACTGAAGTGGAACAAACAAAATGGATGTTCCAGTAAGTTATTTACATTAGCAAGCTTCAAAGCAGATGGAGAGCTTTATATCCCGTTATGAAAGGCATACAAGTTACAGTGACATAGCTCCTAATTATGAACAACTTAAACTCCACCATCTGCATTTAACAAAGCTCCATATGTATGGATGTGATCTAGCTTGGCTGCCTGTATTGTTAGCAACACGTGCAAAATAGATACCAACATGCAGAATCTAAAGATACTTTGGCAGGCTTTGTGGGAGGAACTGAAAATGTTTGTGGTGCCCCTTCCATCTTCACTGTCCAAACCCCAAAATGAGGGCAGCAATCATTCCAGGACATAATCGTTGCCTCCTACTGAAAGGAGCTTTGATACATACATTTGCCAAATTTAGCATATTGGTTACCCAGTCTTAACAAATGCAAGTTCTCTCTCTCTCTCTCTCTTTTTTTTTGGCAGAAGATATCTTTTTCTTCCCCAAAGCAATTTAGACAGACAGTATGTAATTTTAGATGCTCATGTTCAAAGCCCAATTCTTTTGCCATTAGCACAACACACTGCTATGCAAATTTCAGCATAAGGGATCTGTGGATTTCACTTTAAAGAAGAATAAGAAAATTAATCTTTCTTTGGAAAATGAAGGTCCACTGAGCCAAGCTGGTTACCTGGAACACAAACCAACATCCAAATGTTCAAGTCATAAGGGGATTCTTCTATGCTCTCCAATACGAGGAATTGCTTTGCTGTTTCCTCAAAGAGCTTTAAACAGCCTGTAACTGAGAAGGGACTTAGCAAGGGAGTGTTATTTTTCATCCGGTCTTAGCAGCTACTTCCACTGGAGAAAACTTTAGGGCGTGACATTCCTCAGGTCCTGAGCTACACTTAGCTGGTTCTTCCTGTGAATTGTGAGTACTTGAAATAATTGGGATTTCTTGGTGGTATGAAACTACTTGGTTGATAAAGGTGATCAAATATTAAGTTTTCTGTGTACTTACATATGGAAAAAAGGTGGAGGTAGTCACATAGATACATGCCTTTGGCTGTTACAAGTGAGCTGCACAAGGTGACTCTTCTGACTCTGTATTCAGTACTCTGGATTTAACAGTCTTGTAGATCCAGCCCTCCCATTGTCATACCCTCACCCACACTTTCCCTATTGGACCCAGCCTGTCTTTTATCTCAAGGATAAGGATAAGGAATGAATTGCTGTTGAACTCTGATGGTGACAGACATCTTGCGTTAAAAGGGTTTTGTGAATCATCTTTTTAAGAGATATGACAGCTACGCAGGTAACTATCCTACTGGATTTAGTTCATTTTCAAGCTGGACTAGAAGATAAAAACAAAACCATCAATTAGGAAAGACAAAAATAAGTGAAGTCTTTGGGGAAACAAAATAACAAAATAAAAACAAAGACCAAAAAAAAGAAAACCCAGTAAATGGAAAACACAGCATAACTGGAAAGTGAGAGGGGATCATGAATGTCTATTTTCACAGAAATCTGAATGTGAGTGATTGGACTGACTGTAATAAATTCCCCCCCAACCCTCTTTTTCTCCTTTTCATTCTGCTCTTTCTGATATGGAGATTAACACTGACCTTTGGGCTTTTACATCTTGCAATTTGCCAGCCCTTTGATAGAAAGCACATTCTCACTAGCCACTTAATTCCTTTCTGATCAGTATTACATGACACCAGCAATCAGAGGGCCTTTGATTCACCAGGACAAAGGGGAGAATGGAAATTTACTTTTTTTTCCCAACACGGTATTGCCATAGTCCCATGAGCTGGCTGTAATCCCGGTTTCATTTTTCCATTCCTGTTCTTTTGTGATGTTATAAACCCAGATACAAGGCTAAACAAGTACAAGATAAGGCAAGTTCTTTTACTATGTGAGTACCAAGGAAATAAATCTTTTTATCTCTTGCTAACTTCAGGTGGAGGCCATAAAAAGCTTTTATGTATTAACACTGAATAAAACTGGTCCATTCCACTTTGCCTAAAGCATTAGTTTCATTTCTAAAAGGACATGGATTTAACCATATAAAGCAGTAAGAAGTATAAAGAAGAAAATGTGACTACTTTCAATAAGACATTTAAAAGTAGGGACAGGAAACACGTTGAACATTAGATGCTGACACCTCTAATAACCTCCTTTTCTAAACCAAATCCTGGGGAACTGTGAGGGATGAGAGACATCTCAGCATTCAGCTCTCTGCAGAGGAATTTAATTGAAGGTTCAGAAATATGGCAGAGGCAGGCATTGAAACCACCCTCACTTACAGTTGTGACTGGAGGACTCTGGAGAAACTATTAAATATTAGTTCATGACTCTGGGACCATTTTTGTCTTTTCTGGTGATACTACTTTACTGCTTAATATGTAAATAATAAGGATTAAAATAAAAAAAGGAAATGAAACTTAGAAGTAAGAAGAAATGACTTCTTTCGTTTTACTGTTCACCTAGTTTCTTCTAGGTGTTCCTGAAGCATCAAAGAACTACTCTCCTTAGTATGTGTATATATATATATATGAACATACTCCTTTCCTGAGAACATTCCATAAGTAAGAGCTGGTGTTTAATCAGATTTTTGAGTATTGCTTGCACCTTGTTTACCAAATGATGATACAATTAAATATTAAAAAGAAAAGCAATCTCCTTTTCTTAATAAAAAAAAAACAACATTGCAGGTGAGAGTTTAAAAGCAAAAGAATTATCATCAACTACTGAAGCTGGGAAATTTTAAGTAGATTTGGAAGCTGCCCAGAACACTATCAAATAGATAAATTTTAGTCAGATTGTAATATTTAATCATACTCAAAATATTTCTTAGGTCTTTTTGGTCAAAGCTGCAGTCAGCTTTGTGTTTTCTGAAGTGAAGGATTCAATCTGATTTTTATACAAAATGCATAAGCGAAATAAATAGAAATGAAGTGACTGAAAGCATGAGATTTTTAATCTGATGAAAGCCATTTTGGCAAAGTTCCGCATCAAGGAAATGTTCAGAATTTTGGGGTTTGTATAGAACGAATTTCTAACCTAGCCAAAAAAGTCCATTTAATCTAAGAGTATCTATCTAGGATGAATATGGTTTGTTTAAATCCTGTTTTCAACAAATAACTTATGCAGCTAACGATCTCCATTCTGGTTAGTTTTTTGTATATAAAATCATCTGAACTAGAAGAAGTCTTGTCTAGCTGCGAATGTGGTGTTTTGGGTGTTAAGCTGTTGAACTGATTAGCAAAGGGTTTTTTGCTTTGCTTTTGTTTTAGAGGAAGTGTTGAGCTCAGGAGTAACTCAGGCTGAACACAATTGGGAATTTAAGGAATCGTTATTTCTACCAGGATATAAAAACTACACTTGTATCTCCAGTTGCAATTAAATGAATTGGAGCTCTGGCTGGATGTAGAGAGTGTGGTATTTCCCAAGCATGGGAGAAGAAATCCCTGGAAGTTTGGGTTAGCTGAGGGAAGTGATAGAGGACTTTCTGATACTCTTTAGTTATGAAGTGAAAATAAGTCAAGATAATAGTAACATAATTTATATATAAAGAAAATAAAGTAATCAATTGAATACTTGCAGTGGTGTGAATTATTTGTCTAGCTCTTCTTTATTTGTGTGTAAATGCACACTCTCAATGTGTGTTCTGCTCTGCCCTTGTGAAATGTGGTGCATATGTGCATGACAGCCTGAAGAGTATGTGCTCTCATTCTGTAAACACTGCTTTGCACTTCGTTCCCAAGTTCAAACACTGAATCGTCTGGGAGTTGAAAGGAAAGTGCCCCAAAATTATGTGGAACGTTTTCCTTGAATTTCTGGCATGAGTAATATTATCCTTCTGAGTGATACTGAGGTGTTGACTTAAAGATTCTTGATATCTAGGAATGAGAATTTGCTTTGTCTGAAACTACTTAAATGTCATGGGCTTTCTCATTTTCTGACCTTCAATCCAGTGAACGTTCCAAGACTGCTTTCCCTTTTTAGTAGATTAATTGGAAAGAATATGATTCTCAACTGTTTTTTTTTCTTTTTCTGTTTTTTTTTTTTTTTTTCCATGTTCTCCAATAAAGAATGAAAATAAACTGACAAATAGTGTTTGTTTGTTTACTGCTATAGGACTCAAATTTGGTGCTCATTCTAGCTACAAGGCTAGAATAAGCCTTGTAGCGCTGCAGTGGCTTTTGGGTAAAGAATTATAGGGTCTGTAAATGTAACACACCTGCCTAAGTTCCCACTGTGAAGCTACGTCAACTCTGTAAACCATTTGGAGTAACCCTTGTTGTGGACTCCCCATCGTGTAGAAGGACTACAGACAGACTGAAAAAAAGTTTAATTTTGAAATTTATAAATGATTATTGTCCATGAACAATTATGTGACATAGATCCACATACTTTGGCAGGTTTCTTTATTTTTCCTTTCACTTTCCATAATAAATAGAGAGAAAACCTAATTTAGCATAGTGAATGGAATTTGTTAGTATGTGTTGCTGAGCTTAGAAGGATTTTAGGAACATTTTAAATTCATGACAAAAACAGCAAGAATATGTACAGTAGAGGAAAGGTTCTGTGTCTTAAGTAGCTGAGAGAGGCTAAAGAAGATACGAATCAAAATACTAGGAAAAATAGAAACAGCTTAATTTATCTGTTTTTATTTTATTTATACCAGCCTGAGTGCTAAATTAAAACTCTGCATAATATTAGCAAAAGTAAAAACCTTCATTGTTTTAAGATTGTGCTTGTTTATAAACAGAATTCTATAACATGGCTCTGCATAATCAGGATCTAGTTGCAGTGACCCAGGAGACCGCTTCCAGCTTTGTGTCTGTGTAACTAATATTTAAAAGGCAGAACCATAATGGAGATGAATGGATTTTTTTTACACAACTGGAAAAAAAAAAATAGATCTACTTTGTAAACTGAATGCCCTCGGTAACTCTACTGAGATGCATAGAATACATCTATTCACAGTGGAAGATTGTTAACCTGGCACTCAATAATCCATTGCTGAATGCTTGATCTAATTAATGAAGTCAATATGATTTTCTCAACATCATCAAGGTAGGCAAGAGTCAGACATTTTAGATTTGACATACACTTCTCAACCACTCCCATGACCTTGTCAGTGAACTTCTGGTCAATCAGATGAATTTTCTTCTGTTTTCTCTGTGAAAAAATAGGAAAGAAAATGTGTTCTGTGATTTCTCAAACTGTTCATTTCATAGCATTGTGTTGCATCTGGAATAATCTTGAAGAAAAGCTGAATGCTCAATGCACACTGGAGATCACCATGGATAGTCAATGGGTATAGATGTAAATATGAGAAAAGATATCATTCTGGATATTGTGGTGCACTTGGGTAGAAAGATGAAGTAAACAGTAAATGGTTCTTTTTTCTACAAGTGAGGACCAGACATTTACAGCATCACTGTTCGTGTAACTTAGAAGATTTTGTTTGTTTGTTTTAGTAGTGTCTTACATGCTTTTTCATCTTGTTGTTGGAGGATCGAGTTTGAACTTTACCAATAGATGAAACAAAGATTTTCAATTCACAGGAAATGAATGATTACTGCTTGGGTTCTTAACCTGAATTTAAACTAAAAATCCTATTTTTCATTAAATGTTTCAAAAAATCATAATCACTTTTGGATAAATTGAATTACTGTACTCAGATAAATAAAACATTTTATCTTTTGATTTTTAGTTATGAGATATAGTATAGACCACACAGTTCAACAGAGATGAAAAACAAACTGTTTATCTATAAACAAAAAATATTTCATCTGAAAATAACAACTGCCACAGGAAGATGTGATTTTAACTAAGTTATCATTTTCACAGAAACATACCCTGCTAGAAATATTTGACTGTTTCAGTTGTTTTTAATTGAAATAAAATCATTTTGATGAATTGCTGGACAAGGACAGAAAAATATTTTGATTTTACTCCAGTAATTCTGGTACTGTGTGGCAAAGCAGTAGTTATGAAAACAAATCAAATTGTAGTCTTTGTATAAAATGATTAAAATTGCTAGGCATGTTTTCTATCTTGTGCTTTTCTTCTACTCCTTTCCTATTTTATATGAAACCATGTGATTTTAGAAGTTGTTTGCATACAGACACTATAAAATAAATATAAACAAATCAAATATTAATTAGAAAAGACTGACTTTCACACTCTTAACTGTTCTTTGATTCATAACCTGTACTTAATTTAATCATAGGCGGAGTTTATAAAAGAATTAAGCCTAAAGCTGTTGTACCTATTTCATTTCAAAGCCAAGTCAATGTGCTGTTCTTCCTGTGATCAGCTGACATATGATTTGAGAAATGTATACGGCAGAAACAGCAATTGTCTCTAGTGGAACTATGAGGGCTGCTCTGAAAGTAATGCTTCCTATTTTATTATGTTTGCCCACAGTGTCAAAGGGGGATGTTGGCCGTCTAGCAGTAGAGGTGGAACCTTCCCACCAGTATTCCATTGCATTCTGTTGCCATGTGATAGATGGCAGTGGAGAGACAGTTTCTGACATGGAAGTCTATATGAAGCAAGGGTGTGGAGTTGAATTCCTCTATGTGGAAAAAATGGCATTGACATTCATTGATGATTGCTGAATGTTTATGGAGAACAATAGTGGATGTGAACACAGTGAGGTAGTGTATTTCAGCAGTGGTGACAGTGGATCACCTTCACTGGTGCTGATTTTTACAAGCACAGCATGCAGGCTCATTGCTGGTGAAAATATGTAGCTAATGGTGATTAAGACTGCTTAGTAGCTGAGAAGTTACTCTATCAAATATTGTTATTCTGCTTTTTCTATTTCCATATAAAAAAATAGGAGGCATTATTTTTGGAGTGACCTACATAGATCTTCGTCACCTTCAAGCTTGATGCGCATCTCCCCTACTTATCAGTGTGCCAGAGCATCCTCACTGTGCAAAGCTCTTGAAGACACCATCAGATGTTTGGTGGATATAAAGGGAGGACCAGTTTCTACTTAAAAGCCTAATTCCAGTAATCATTTTTACATGTAGAAGGAGGCAGCCACAGAACCTACCCTCCATGAGACTTGCTGTGCAACCCGGCTGTAATGCTTTGCTTGGATATGAGCCTATGTGCAAAACCTCTCTCTTCCAAACAATCCTTTCACAGAGATACCACATGGCAGACTCCCCCTCAGAAAGTAGATGACTCCCAGTATCATTACTAGTGAAAGAGGAGGCTGATGTCTAAACAACATGATTTATACCAGCTGAGGCCTGGGGATAGGCCAGGGTGGTGACAGAAGGACAAAAAGTACAAGTGAGCACTTGGAAGACAGACTTGACTTTTCTATGATGCAGGATGTCATCTCATTTGCTAATACAGACTGAAAGTAGCTATGAAGATTATTTATAATGGTAAAGATAGAAATTAATCAAAGTGAGTTTTCCTCACAGTGTCTTTTATATCTGCAGTAGAAGTGAAAGCTAACCAGCAGGAGTGAAATAAGTTGGTTTATGTAGCAGTGGAAGCTTTATGTTAGTACATTGAGAAAAAATAATAATAAGCATTACTTCTCTGGGTTATCAGTATCATGTCATCTATAAAATTTAAAATCGATTAATTACGAACAGAGGAGCAGCAGGTTCTTTAGCAGCTGTTTCTTAGGCTAGAGGAAACAGCCTGATCCGTTAAAAAAGTATTCATCTCTGCTGAAATTAGAAAACTGGAGTCTTCGCTTTACTGAGAATCAATTAGCCATTTCATAGTAACCATTATAGCTGGAGATGTTTTATTTACTGCTGCAATGTGACTAACAGTGATTTCAGGACAGATTTCTCATAGTGGCCTTCGAGTCAAGCAATGTGCACTGCCCCTGCACCCACTTCCCATACTTTGGATGTCCCCATCCAGCAGTCCTAGGCTGCCCGTCCTAAGTCCTAGAGATGTATCTAGTTCTTTTTATTACTTATAAGTTGCTCAGTTCAAGAGGAATCAAATAATTTTGATTTCACATAGAAATAGGAGGTCCTTCCTCGAGAATGATTTTTCAGTTGCGTTCCTGATCGGAAGAGGAGAAGCTGTTCATTGATGACATGCCAGGTGACTGGGAGTACCCATCCAGAACACCAGCTGAGAATAAGCTACCCTTGCTGCAGGAGAGCAGCTGAACTCAGGTTTTCTGCATCTTGTCTGAGTGCCCAATCCACTTCTGTGCCCTTTGGAGAACTCACTAGCTGGTACCTAGACTCCTGAGCACATTGATTCTGAGGATATTGCCCAAGATACTCTGAGGAGAATGTTTTTAACACGGGTAGACTTGCTAGGTGCTCTCGAGCTCTATGTTATGCAAGCAGCAGTCTCTCAGAGGTCCTGATTCCTCCTCCACTAATGGGATTCTTACAAGGGCTGTAAGTGATCTCTCCCACATTTTCCTTTCTCACTGTAGTTTGTTCTGCCGTGTTGAGCCTAGCTGTAGGGGATCTTGCTTAAAATCGTGTTGAAGAAAAACAATTTGAAGCTTGGAAATGTTCTTATGTTTCCCCTTTTGGGATTTTTGGTAGCACCAGATAACTGGCTGTCTTGGTTCATCTAGATACTGCACAAATATCTCAGTTCTCTCAGTGCAAGGGTGTAAAATATATGACTTTTGGAACTTCAAAAAAATTCTGAGAACGAGAAAAAAGCTTTGTGTAATTTTGCTCACGATAATTTCATCCATTGATGCTCTGTTATGTCTTTTTCTCCATCACATTATATGTACATATATGCCCATAGAGTGAGGGTTACTTGTAAAATGTTTTTTTCTTCTTGTAGCATTCATCAATTGAGATTAGGAAAGTATTCAAGAGAAATAGATAAGGCTATTAGGATTTGTCTGTAAAATAATATGAGGACAATCTCCCCTGGGAAGAGTTTCACTTTTCTTGGATATAGTTGTTGAGTGATTGCTGTCTTTTTTTTCACTTGTCGGATTGTGTGTTTTTCCTTACTGTTGTTCACAGTTGTTGTTTTGGTTTATTTTGTTTATAAAATGGTCTTTAGAGGACCCTGTAATGTATTTCAGGAGTAGAAAGCAATTGTTCTATCATGTTAAAACTTGATATTATATTTTATTTAGCCCCCTTTTCAATCTACCATTTATGACAATCAGGCTTTTCTAGTTTTATAATAGGAAAAAAATACATTTTTCAATTACAAAATGTGACACCATGCAATTTTGAGAATTCTACTATGCCGTGTCTTCATTTCTTTTTGAAGAGTGCAAAAACAATGTGTGTTCACAGCTGTTATGCTTCAGCATAACAGCATGCAGAACTTTGCACTTTCCCGGAAGAAAGGTAAAGATTAATACTATGTTCTCCTGTACATAACGCATATATAATGAACCTGTTCTTTTGCGTGTTTTCATATGGAATGCTTCCTTTGCTGTTCACAGTACTCAGTCAGAAGTGGTTTTGTGTTTCACTACCTTTGGTACCTAAGAATTTGTTTTGTGTTTGTTTGTTTTCCTTTTTTATTCATGCTTTTCATTTCAGAAGGTGATTTTTCTTTATCTGTTGTATTTTCAGCAGGATTTGTTGATCTAGGATCACAATACTTCTCAAATGCTAATGAATTTGTTTTCATATAATTCCATTTCCCTATATATACAGAAAAAATAAGTGACATAACGGGTAAAAAATCAAAATCTGAGGATGAACTGTTTTGCTGGATAACACTCTCTGTGCTGATTTACATACACAAAGTACGTTATTACTATTTTTAGCTGTTATAATGTTGCTACATTAGAAAAAGTTATGTAGGAGTAATGAGTCCTATTTGGATAGATCTAGTTATATGTTAACAAGGTTTGCTGGAAAGGTTGATCCCATATGTTCCCGACAAAAGACTATGTTTTTAAAAGAAAACCACGCTAAATCTATATCCTCCTTACTGTTACTGTATATTTAATGCATTTTTATGTTAGCACAGTTGTTTGTAATGTGATTTCCTATGTTAAATCTTCACCTTTGACTACTGACCTGGCTTCCCTAGGGGCTAGATTTTCTTTATCTTGTTTAAATTCTGGATTTGCTGTGAGTATGCTGCATTTCCATGGTTTTCAGCAGGATCATTTCTGTTGCTTGATGACTTCTTTCTAATCCTTATGCTTCTCTCTTTCTAATCCTTGTGTTTTGCCATAAACCAAAATTCTGTCCTACATGACTTTGACCCTTATTACATTTCTGGCTTTCCAAATAAAACTGTGAACTTTTCTCAGTCAGGTCTGTTTGTGCTCTTTTTGTTTCTTTTCCTTCTATTTAAATGGATATACGCTATGATGCTGGCACCAGATAATAGTTGGTATCACTTATCTGAGTTAAGGTAACAGCTGACGTTTGCCTGTTGGTGATAGTGGTGGCTGGGAGTGGTTCTCTGAAGTATGTCTGTGCTTCCATTGATTAGTGTAAGTGCAGTGTATTTAGAGCAGTGATGTTATGGAAATAGAAGTTTTTGATGAAGCTGAAAAGTGAGGGGTTTATCAGCTACTTTGACTGTGTAACTGCAGTAACTTCATTTAGTGCTTTTTCCCAAACTCCCCAGATTAGAGCTAGCTCATTATGTTTGTGTTAAAACAACGAGGTAGTTGGCTCCATTTGCATGCACACGGAGAGGTGTGGCCACAGAGGAAAAACCAGTGCAGCTGGGAAAGTCTGAAGGAAAATGTGGATGTTCTTCTATTAGAGTAATGCCATGATTTGAGGATAGAATTTGTTCAGCCCCAGCAGCTCCTGTTCTTCCCCTGTTTTAGAGAGTATAGGCACAACTGTCCATGGGGCTGCTGCGAATGAGACTTAAGGTTGTTGCTGTTTTTAAATCTCTTTTGTTTAGGCTATTTTTACACATCTGTTATTAGATTTGCTTATTCTACCTGCAATCCAGGCTTGCCCTTTTAAAGAACTATTTCTCTTCTAGTTTCCATTTTCACAGGGAGGTTATAGCTTTCACATTAGTCTGGTGTGAAAGTCTTTGTGATGAGAAATCTTTTATTTCCCAAAACAAGTTCACAGTTTCAGAGTAGAACCCTGTATCTCCATCTGGGGCTATTGTGTTTAAGTGAAAAAATGTGACACTGAATCCCCATCATATTTCTTCCTGCTTTTGACTTTCTTGACACTAAATTGGCAGTTTTTCTAGGCCAAAGAGGCAAAATATTTTTAATTACTTTGAGCATATTTTGGTCCCCAAGGTTTTGATATTTCTGATGAGCTTTGTGGTTCTTGTCTGAATCTTTAAGTTTTATTCTAAACTGTATGGATGTTTAGGGATATCTGCTGGGATTAATTTTACTCTGGCATAGCTTTATAGAAAAACTCTAGCACAAATCAAGGCTTCTGCACTTTGCAGCTGATGTCATTGTCAGAGCTGCTTTGCGCTGTTCTGTTTGCAGTTTCACAATGAGGTAAGCATACCTTGGGCTTCCAGAGGGAGGACTTTGAACTATTGAGGACCCTGGTAGAGAGGGTCCCTTGGGATTCAGTACTGAAGGGTAAAGGGTTTCAGGAAGGTTAGATGTTCCTCAAGAAGGAAGTCTTAGAGGTATGGGAGCAGGCTATCCCTCTGCTGTAGGACGAGCCAGGAGGGAATAAGACCAGCATGTGTGAACAGGAAACTTTTTCTGAGGCTCCAGGAGAAGAAGAGTCTACCTCCCATGGAAGAGAGGATGGGCAACTCAGAGAGAGTACGGAGAAGTTGTTAGTATACACAGAGAGAAAATTACGAAGGCAAAAACCGAGCTTGAATTCAACCCGGCCACTGTAGTAAAAGAACTAAAAGCCTTTTTTTACAAACATATTAACAGTAAGAGGACAGCTAAAGAGAATCTCTATCCTTTTCTGGATGCAGCTGGGAGCGTGACCACTGAAGATAAGGAAAAGGTTGAAATTCTCAATGTCTTCCTTACATCTGTCTTTAAAAATCAGACCAATTATCCTTGGGGTACTCTACCCCCTGACCTGGAAGTCTGGGGTGGGGAGCAGAATAAACCAACTGCACCTTGAGTACTGTGTTCAGTTTTGGGCCCTTCACTACAAGACATTGAGGCCCTGGAGCATCTCCAGAGAAGGGCAATGAAGTTGTGTGGGATCTGGAGTACAAGTCTTATGAGGAGTGGCTGAGGGAACTGGGATTGTTCAGTCTGGAGAAGAGGAGGCTCAGGAGAGACCTTATCACTCTCTACATCTCCCTGAAAAAAGACTGTGGTGAGGTGGGTGTCAACATCTTCTTCCACCTAACTAGTGATAGGACTAGAGGGAACGGCCTCAAGTTGCAGCAGGGGAGGTTCAAGTTGGATATTAGGAAAAATTTACTCTCCAAAAGAGTGATTAGGTGCTGCAACAGACTGCTCGGAGATGATTGAGTCACCATCCCTGGAGGTGTTCAAGAAGTGCTAAGACATGGTACTGAGTACATGGTTTTGTGGTAAAATACTGGTGGTAGGTGAACAATTGGACTAGATGATCCTGGAGGTCTTTTCCAACATTAATGATTCTGTGATTCTAAGCATCTTTGACGGAAAACATTGTATGTAAATGGATGGCAAGCTGCAAGTACTTTAAGAGCAGATATCCACTGTCTTTCAGAGGGTAAAATTAATGGGTGTAAACATATTCTAAAATTGTTCTTTCTGACAGAATTTGACTAACACTTTTCAAGTTTTTTTTAATCTTGTATATTATACAACACAGTAAGCACTCCTCCATCTCCAGTCTTTTTCTTCTCCTTTCAAATATCCCTTTTATTGTTAGCAGTCTGTTCAGATGCTGCACAATCCCCTTTGGATTATGTTGAGCGGTATTAAATATCACAGCAGCATACTTTCTTGACTTTGCTGATGTTAAAATAGCAAATATTTGTTCTAGCTTTTTTTTCTGTTTATTTCTGAGAGCATTCTGCTTTAAGCATACCTTATACAGTTTCTGCCTGGAGTCTGTCATGAACCAAAGCATGCATTTCAGAGGTCGGCTGCAAACTGCTTGGTTACAAAGATAGCGCTGAAGCAAACTCCAGTAAGCAGGCAAGGAGGGAAATGGCCTCTTGACAGTGTGTATAGCAACACTGAGGAATGCAATTTCCCAAAAGCAAATTCTGTGGGGGAACTGTGGTCGCATACCAAAAATGATTTCCGAATTACAGTTCTACTCTCCTGCAGGGAGTGAGGAGGGAGCACCTCCTATCTTAACAATATCGCTTCTTTAGGAAAATTATATCAGAATAATAATGTGAAACTTTGACACTTGCATTTCTTCTAAAATAGTGGTTCATTGCATCTTTACTGACGAAGGCAGTCATGAGCTGGGATGCAGTGGCACCACTAGGATTGTAACAGATACAGCAAAAATTCCCTCCCAGAGGGTTTATTCATTAAGCAAGCATTTTTATCTATATCATCTTCTCTCTTAGCTTTCAAGGCCATTGTCTGACATTTTGTCAAACATGCAGTTCTCTGAAGTGGTTTCCAGTAGTTCCTCTCTGAAATATTAACACTCACAGTTTCATCTGAAAAATCCATGTGTAGAACAACCGAACTTTAATACATCTGTATAAACATAACAAAATCTCACTGCAGTTTTAATAAGATAAGTCTTCATCTGCAGCACAGATTGAAATAGGGTCGTGAATTGGCACAGTGCTAATCCATTTGTAAAAGGAAAATGAGAAATGGTCTGTATGTGACATTCTCATAACATGAGGGAAGATTGTTATCCTGCTCAGCTCACATTGATAGCAATGGGGGAGGATGTGTAATCTAGGAGCTGAATAAGGATGACCTTGGTCTGTAGAAAGACACTTTAGTTAATGAATTTGTAAGCACTCCCAGTTTCCATTTTCATGCATTCTCATTCCCATTCCTTCCTTCCAAATTGATCAACACTTTGTGTTAGGAAGACAGTGAACCTGTCTGCAGTATATCTCATCTCCTCAGGTGAGTCCTGCAGAGGACCTCTTTCCCCACCACCCCTCCCTGTCTATGTGAAATTAGGCAGACAATGTCTGTTTCTCTGGACGGTATTATCTGCAGCCTTGGTGTTCTTGTAACTTAGTCCATTTTTTATTTTTTTAAATCATTAAACATTGTGCTGCATGTTTGGTTTTTTTTCTTTATTGGTACATGAAGATTGATTATGGGGTGGGAGGAATTAAACTATTGTGTAATTGCTGAAATCAGTAGTACTATGTCAGCTTTCAGCATGTGAAAGTCAGCCTCACGGTTTTTAAAACACAGTAAGTAATAATTTCAAAGTAGTTCAGTATCCATTTCCTTTTACCAAAGCTGTCTGTCTTTAAAAAGGCTGCACTGCTCTAAACTGACTACTGTGACAGATTGGAAATATTTGAGTATTGTTGCTAAAAAAATTTCCATATGTTATGACTGGTGAAATGTCTTCATTTTTTACTGAATTGCTGTCTACAAACTAATTTACAGAAAAAATATCCCTTATTTTTAGCAATTATTAAGACAAAGGAGTACATTTGTGACATTATTAAAGCATCATCAACCTACAAATTAGTTACCTTATCTGTTCTCTATCAACATAATCCTCATACCCCTGTCACCGTGTTTACAAATCCAAATGAATATTATGCAGCCCATATCTAATTAATTTTGGATTAGCCTTCCAGACACATGTAGTTCTGATCAAAACAATCTGTATTCTCTCTTTTCTGATTAGGATGAAGCCTGACCCCTGGAGTATTCTGCTTGTCAGAGGATGTGCTAGAACATGAATATCAACAAGCAGGTTAATCCTCAGGCTGTCGCTTTCTCCCATATACACAGCAGCATGGCTTTTTTTTTGTAGCTAGAAGCCTTGGGGATATAGGTAATGTCAGGGAGCAAATCAGTACCGTGCAGGGCTCAGGTGAGATTGATATCAGACTAGACGTTTAAGCAATCCAACGTGATGTATAATGAAAATAATCCGGTGAAATGACTTTTCAGAAAGATCTGGCATTCTATTGTGCTCCTTTTGAAGTGAAAAGCCAACTTGAAGATATTTGAAAAGAAAGCTGAGCTGCTATAAATTTCAAACTAGGTAATGTGAATTTTAGTAAATGGTGATCGAGTAATGTGTTTGTCTTTATGCATCCTCTGACAGGGAAGCTATTGGCAGCTCCTGTTCAATGACCACAGAGTAATCAAAAAATAATAGTGAAAAAAAAAGCTTTTCTCCTTCCCTCCCCCTCCTTGAATCAAGATGAAATTTGGAGAGGGCATTCTAAGTTTCCCAGTTAAAGGTCACAATCAGTTACAGTGTTTTGATGTTCTATATTTTCTCTCTTGTTTGTGTCTCGCTCCAATTTAATACGAGGGAGAGGAGGTTCTTTTAATATGTGTATACCCGGCGTGAGATTAAGAATCAACGGTTCAAATGTTGTTCCCAACCAATTTTTATTACAACTCCTAGCCGTTTAGGGAGATGGGGAAGGGAAGGTGGCCGATAG
>JANHGO010000072.1:18436472-18474234 GCA_024606505.1 Aquila spilogaster
AGCTGCCCCGGCTATGCCCCCCCACCTCCCAGGTTCCTGTAAAAATTAACTCTATCCCAGCTGAACCCAGGACAGGGGGTAAGCTCCCCTGGCTTTTTTTCTAAGAAGTTCTTCTCGCTGTGTTTTATTTGCATCTGAGGGTCCAATCCTGCAGGCCCTGTTGCCTGGCCTTGCACACGTGGCACTATTCGGTGTTGCTTAACCTCCTTTTCTGCACTGCTAAAATCCTACAACCCCCTTCCCAGAGTGAGCTGCTACAGCCACTGGCTGCTCCCAGTAGCTGGCGGGGCCTCTGGCTAACAGAGCATTGGCCTCGCTGTCGTGGCCCGCAGGGGTAAGAAGCATTCCTGATACGGGCAAGGAAACGTCCCTGGGACAAGGGGATTTTTGTGACCTGCTGATGGCAGCCAGGGCAGGAATCATTGTTGCCAGTGGAGCCAGAGTCATACTTGTTCAACTTCTACAGAGGCAGAAACAGGGCAGGTACTAAGGATTTAGTATTCCTTTTCCACTCAATTCAAGCAGTGAAGAGAGTCCATATTGAAGACCCCAGACAATCTTGGTAAAATACCCATCTTGGTATTTTACTTAACTTTGAATAGATGTGTGTGCTGTTACTTCATGTCCAAGTTGCCTTCCAAGTCTTCATATGAAAAGATAGCCAGTACTCAAAAATTGGCTTTACGAGCAAAAAGTCTGAATTAAAAATCATCCTAAAAGTAGTTACTTCTTGTAACTCCTAAGTAACACTAAAAGGTATTGTTGAACTCCCACATGCACAAAGGCATTTTAAATGATGCATGTTTCTTTCACTAGCTAACCTTTACTGATCTTTCAAGTCATGTATCTTTAGGGATCAATAATCTACCTGCAAAAAAACATAAAAAACCATGGAAATTGCTCAAAGACCTGTCTGTGACTACAAGTGAAAATGATGGAAAACTCTCAACTCAAATTACTGTTTGAAATATCGTGATTCATAAGGGCAAACAACCCTTTTGCTGTGCCCATTAACCTGAATATGGACAACACTAAAAAACATCACAGCTGAACCATGAGATCCAATGAAGACAAAGTGTTTGTTATAGCTGTGTTCATACACTGTATTCTTGAGTGCACTGTAGCTATGTGGCTGGAATACAGAGCAAGTCTGATCACTATCAGAAAAACAGATTCGGTAACCAACCTAGTGTCAAAGATGTATTTTACAGTGCTTTCAAAACTGAGGGATTGTTCCAAAACCTAGTGTGCTGCATGGAATGTAAATGTGATGCTGTTTTATTTGACTAAGGCTTTGAATTGGTGATGCTTTTTACCATGTGTAGCATAATAAAAATTGTATAGAAAGGCAAAATAGTATGCACACGGTAAATTTAGACGTGAAGGTAGAGACTTTGGAGAGAAAAGAAAAAGCAATGAGAGAGGCATTAAATTAAAAGTGATTTTTTCAAAGGCTGTGGCAAATTCTCCCTCTCTCCAAACCTTTAATCAAAGTTTGGTGTTTTTGAAGGACATGTGAAATCAAAACTAGTGTGAAGAAGGATGGTTACTAAAGGATTTAGTCAGCAGTGGGAAAGCTTGACAAATTTCAACTTTTACCTTTCTTTCTGGGCCAATATGAGGATTGTCCAAGCAGCCAGCCCACCACTGTTTTCTCAAGGCTCTTCATGAGCACTGTAGGCACAGCCCTTCCTGGCAGCCTGACATTATCAATCCACAGCTTTTATTCGTTCTAGATTTGTGTTTTATTTGTATCAATAAGTTCTATTGTAACCCTTAAAAAACATTATTTTCATTCATATTGGTATTTTTTCAGCCAGTTCTTTAAGATAACTCCAGAAGTGTTTCTCAACCAACTGCACTTTGAGTATTATCAGCTAAAAATAAATCTGAAAATTGTGTACATTAGGAAAAAAGCTTAAGGATACTACACCACTCCATGCATCGTATTGATTTTGCTATCAGTTTAAACCTATTGACTTCAGTATTTCCATCTGTCTCTACTAGAACTTAGAAAAAGGCTCTCAATTACATAGCTGTTGTTGAGCTTTGAGAGTCTCCCATTTTCTTTCAGGGGGCTGGGACTGAACTCCAAGCATTCATGAATCCTTCAGGAAACCTTTGGTGTGCTTGACCTAAGGGTGGTATTGGGACTGGAGAGAGGCTTGCATGGCTTTTTTGTGCCTTTATGTGTACAAAGGATTATCAATCTTCATTACACATACTAAAATTCTTTGATGGAGTATGCTTTTTCTAACTCCCCATACCAAATCCCTAAGCTTGGAAACCTAGGGATTTCTTGAAATCTTTCAGTAAAGATGTACAGCAAGAACCTCATGAGCAAAAACTTGTAGCTTTGGGGGGGGGGGGGGGGATGAGGGAGAAGTAAACCTTTTGAACTTCTAATCAGAGTTAGCTGGGAATGTTCAGCTGTGATTATCTTTTGGTTTGCCTGCTAAACTCTGTTAGTCTGTACTTTCTCTGGTGTGGCTTCACTAAGCTGAATATCCCAAAGCAAAGGGCCTCTGGGCTTCTAGATACCTGTTTCAGAGTTTTGACTGTGGCAAGTTACTGACTCTAAAAATTAAGAGTGTGTTGGACACCAAGACCTCTAGATTCTAGGTCTATCAGCTTGAGTGTCATCAGGTGGCCCCAATCCGAGGGTGTGGGGCACAGGATATCTCTGTATTGGTGAGCTCCCCTTGAGTAAGAAAGTTGAGCTGACTTTCATAGTATCTTAAGTCATGATTTCTCTATTTATTTTCAGTGGTTGATCAGTTTAAAGTAAATCTGTAGAAATCTAATGTTTTACTAACTGATACCAAATACATAGGTTAATGTGGAATAAAAGGCAATGCCAAATAGTGTCAGATACTGGGAATTGATATTATGAAGGAAGTATGTTTTTTTTCCTTTGGAGCTATCTGTTATGTTATTTATGAAAATGGAAATTTTTGCATTTCAGCTGTATAGATGTATGTTAGCATACTGACAATGTTTTCCTTTTGCATTCCTCTTCATAAAACCTATAAATTCTCCCTCCCTGCTCTTTTTTTTTTTGGCCTCTTGATATTTAAGCTTCTGTGAATGTGTATGTCCAAGATTTTTCCTGCAAAATATAAGGTACAGAAATGAAGCTAAGTTTTCTCAAAGAAGAAGAACTTAAGGAAAAAACAATTATTCCCACTAACAATATCATTGTGTTTCCATTGTTCTTTGTTTCTTCTGAAATGTCTGAAATTGTATTGCTGCTTGTAGAAATTTAAAATGAAAAATACTGTTTGTGAAATCAGCTGTATTATAAATATAAAGTAAGTCTGGAAAGTCACTAGGAGAGTACCCAGTATGAGTGTCATCTTGTGTGGGAGGCATTTTGCCCAGGCACTTTCTTTTTGTGTGTTAAAAATACCTTTGGATTATGCACACGGGTGCCAAATATGAAGTGTAAAGAAATTCAGGCCCACTAGGAGACCACCTTTAGACTGAGAGGAAACATATGCTCCAGAAGCAATGCTCTTTTTCATTCGTTCAGCCTGGCATAATCCTCACATTCCCAGACTGACTCTTGTCAGGATTTAAAAAATGTATGTGGGGGCAGCTGGAGTAGTTTCCGTTCCACTTTATTTAAGCTGTGCCTCTTACCCTGCCACAGATTTGGCAGGCAAATGCCAACCTTCTTCAACTCTTGGTAGAGATGACTAAACCAAAGCACTTGTATTGATTTTAGGATGATTTAGTACCCCTGTGTCAGGAAGATGTCTGTGGATGCCTTTATTCATGCCTCTACAGTAACAGTTTAAATTGGCAAGGATTCACAGTTCAGACTTCATCTCTAATCCATACTAATAGAATAGTATTGCTTTTCATTAGCTTTATAGCCGTTAATGAATGATTCGGCATGGGCTACGTGCTTTCTTGGTGGCCTCAGACCATCAGATGCAGTACTAACGGCATAACTTTTTTTCTCTGTAGGTGAGATTTTCTTGACTTGTTTGCTCTGAAGCAAGTTTAACACACCCTTGCGTTGAGTTTCTTTATGAACAGTATTGCATATAATACAATATAATTTTATTTCAAGGGCATTCTCTCCAGAAACAAATTTCCACAGACCTCTAGAAATAGACCTACAACTGCCTGGAGAAAAAGGAAAGGCCAAGTAGCAGGCAGACAGGGCAATACTGAGATCAAAATGCAAATAAGAGCCAACAGCTCAAATCAGACTTATTGCAGGTAATCTGTACATAATGTTTTGGGGTTTCTTTTTCAAATTCTTTGGAAGTTTATGTGTACAAAGAAGGCAGAACAAGATACAGTCATCAGAATCTTAACATATCCCTGAGAGCATTGTAGTTCAAGTAAAGTGAATGCTGCAAGACAATAACCAACATAAATACCAGCAACATACCAGGATTCAGAAATGACATTGCTATCTATGATTGTGTCGGATATAATGAAACAGATATGTTTATGCAAAGAAATGTAGCCTTGGGTTCATGCCAGGCTTGAATGCAAGGAACAAGACAAATATAAAATCAAATTTCATTTCCATTTGATCCTATTTGTGTTTGTGAAGTAGAAGTACCTCTACACATGTGTAGAGTTGCAAATCCATCAGTCAGTGAACCCCAAACTAAGTAGTATTAAGCAGAGTGAAAAATTTTGATAAAAGAATTGCATGTTTAAACAGAATCTGAGAATGCTGTGATTCCAACAACAACGTAAACCTACCCTGAATGCCCAGGACATGTGTAGATAGGAATTTGCTGGTAGAGACAAATACTACAATATGTGTGGAGTCAAAGGGTTATCCTTTTACTATGAGAACACTTGTATGCCAGATCTTCTGATCTGACTGTAAACCTTAAGATAGTAAACACATTTCTTCATTCCTTATTTCTGGAAACAAGAAATAACTTAGATTTCTTTATTTTTGTTTCTTTATTCTCCTTTTACCCCACTTTCTAATATTAAGACTGAGGAGAAAATGGTCCCTTTATAGGTTCAGAAATCAATTTGTTTAATCAATATTTCATGTTTTGGGGAACAGACATACTAATTTTGGCTATTTGGAATTTACACTTCTGAAAGTCTGACTCTCTGTTTTTAACTTTTGTGTTATATTTTTACACATAGGCCATGTTTTCAGTTCAAAAGGGGTGCAGGGTTCTGAATGTAGTCTCTTCCTTTTAAAACAAAATCAAGTAAGAATAAAAAAGTGAAGAAGGGGAACGGAAGTGCAGCTAAAGGATCTGCCCATTTTAGAACTCAAGACCTTGTCTTTACATACACAATCAAAGTATGTGTGGTTTCTAGCATTAGCCTTTGGAACTTAGCAAGAAAAATTCTATTTGGGGGAATATAGGTCACATGCAGAGTTTATGTTGGCATTTAGGACAGATAGAAGAATGTCTGCTAGCTTCGAGAGGTAGTTAGCTTCTGTGTTGTTGAATTTCTGTATCGTTCCTGATAATAACCAATGCCCATGAAACTCAGTTTAAACATACCCAATACCAGTAAAAACAAAAAAACCTCAAAAGTTTAGTCAAACCTTAATCCATTTTTATACCAGGCCAAACAATAGGGAACCCAAAGTGCCCAACAATTCTTTACATTTTTTCGCTGCCTGTTCCTTGTGTTCTTTTTTACATGTGGTATCTGTTGAATTGCTGTGTAACAAGATAATGACTGTTTTCATTTCTACAGCTAATAGCCAGACAGCACCAGGAAAATATCAGTGGAATAAGGTCCTTCTTAGAAAATAAAAAGACCACCTATCTGTCCTTTTGTCTTCTGTCAGGTAAAAGACTCAAGTCTTACACAGCCCTGGTTGAGGATTCATCATGAGCAGATCACAAGTGCCTTATTTATCCCACATCCTTTTGTGGTGAAAAATATACATTCAAAGCAAAATGTATTTCTATCACAGTAGGACTGCAAAGTCAATAGTTCATCTATCTTACCTTTTAGGAATCTTTAAATATATTTGCATGTTTGTTTCACCTCACAAGACTGACACACTGCAATGGTTATAGTAGCTGGTGAACCAAAAGGATTTTAGGGGCCATAACTTGAGCTGAGAGTTTTGTGTTTCTCCTGAAAAATTTGACCACACCAGCACTAACACTAAAAGCAGAGCTAGGAGAGGCTTTGCTCATCGAGCTGCAGGTGCTCACAGTGTTATTAACTGTTGGAAGAGAAAGACAATACTTGAACTTTTACCAGGCATGGTAAAAAAAGAAATTACATTCACAGTTAAGCTGCAGAAGGTGTTTGCTGGTGCTGTGTGTTTGATACGTACCATGTAGAGACGGCTCAGCTCTCTCAGTGAGAGATGGGCCATGCACCCGGGAAAACAGCCCTCAGGAAAGGCTGCCACTTGGGAGTCACTGTGAACACAAATAGGGCCATGATTTGGTCTGCCAGGCCTGCCCTGATGACCGCTGCAATGAGGGAGGGAGAACCAACCCTGCACTCGCCTAGCTCAGCTGGATGATTTTCTTCCCATGGGAGAAAGAGCTGAACAGGCTGTGATTCTGCGAATTGCAGCCACACTCTTGTCTTGTGCAAGGGTGGGCTTTCCGTATATTTCCTCCTTACACACCTCACTCCAGCTTGCCAGTTTAGGCAGGATTCTTGTATTTCTTTGCATACTGAACCTTTAAAAGTATTTTAATAATGGCAAAAAATGAGTATGACATATTGCCAGCAAAAATATATTAATAAATTTAAGAGTAATAAAAAGTCATTAAATTCATGGAGAGTACTGGTTTGGAAAACTGAAAGGGTGCGTGTTTTCCAGCTCCACTTCCCTTCTGGATGCTGGTAGTGAGTCACAAGAGTATTTGACTGATCCAGAGAAGTTACTGGGATGGGTTTTAAAAATAATTGGTGGGTGCAGTCCCCTTGATCACACAAAAAAAAATCTTGAGGCCCGTTTGTGGTAAAACAAGTATAGCTGGACAGGTTTTGGGGAGTTTTTTTGGTTGTTGCTCAAAATGAAAAAATAACAGAAAATTTACTAGTTCTTGTAGAACCTAAACAGAAATTATTCAGGGTGATGAGGGAAAGAGAAAGGTTTATGAAACAAAATCCATAATTTTATTTTGGTTTAGCCTAAAACTTTTCCCTTATCTCAAAAGAAATTTGCTTTTTCATTCTGTCTTTCCTATTAAGGTCAGCTGCTAAATGACAAATGACACTTCAAAATGCTTTTAATACTGCCCCTCTTTCCCAAAAGTTAAAAGGAAATATTTTAGCATTTTCAGAATGTTCCCCACCCATTTCTTTCAACCGATACTATTTGCTGAATCTGCCTTCAGTTTCTCAACAATTTTGGCTTTGGCACAGTTCTGTTTTCCACTGACTTCTCCAATCTGTTCAAAAAAGTATCCGACTTTGATCATGTGTCCCCTCATAAGGAATAGGTGTGTCCGTCTGGGAACAGCTAATACAAAAAATGAGATGTGTTACTGCAAGTGGTTAAAAGAAATTCTTAAGGAATTAGGATGCTCAGGAGGGAAGGGGGATGTTGAGCTCAGGCTTAGTCTCAAATTTCATGTCCCTGTGATTTCTGAAATTATCTGGAGATGTGATCTTGACAGAGTATATCACAGTTAGTAATACCTTCTGTGATACATATGGTGGAGAAGCTTATATTGTTATGAATATTGAACTGTTCTTTTTTCTCCGTGTATGTTGGCTACAGATAATGTATAGAGTCTTGAAGTCTTTTTCCCTGTACTAGAGCCCTGTAGGCTTTAAAGGTCTTTAAAGGAAGATTTTCCAGAGTGACTTGCAAAGCTAAGTACAATCCATGACACCTCCAGAGGTTTAGTATCTGCCTTCAGAAAATCCGCATCTCCTCACTTTTTAATTCTTGGATTCAGCCCTCAGCAGTGTTAATCATGAATATCTTGCAATAAGAAAAAATGTGGATGAACATTTAATATAATAAAAATCCTCAGTATAATAGAAAGCCATGGAGAAGTAAGTGAGAGGAAAACTAAATAGCTATTATCATACTGACCATTATTAATATTGTGTTGTTTCACAACATCGTGTTGTATTTCAAATGGTGACTTAACATAAAAGTAGTATTACTGTGGGTTTTATTTCATTACTTCTGAAGATTCTTTCTTGTAGAGCGAGAATAAGATTGGCCATATTAATGCATAAATTCTTTATGTAGGCAGATAGGGGCAATTGCCTATCTGTACATTTGAAGGGGTATTGATCTTTCAGTTGTATTATGGACGCAGTGTTCTTAATTGGGCAATTTGTTTTTTTGTTTTGTCTTATTTTGGCTGTTTTATACTTTAGCAAGAAAGGTTCCCATTTATTGAAGCTTCTATAGCAGTAACGAGATTGTCATTTAACCTAATTCTATTTGTTTCACTGATAGAAATGTTGTAATACTGCCATATTGAATTTTGCTTATAATAAAATGCTGCTTATAATATCTGTGACAGCTGCAAGAATGGGGACTCATTTTCAGTCTAAGAAAAAATACTTACAAACTTACCATTTTCCAGATCCAAAATGGTAGAATAAAAACATGGGAAGGAGGAGAGAGCTGCTTTATTTTAAGGGTGAATGACTCTGGAGAAAAAGGAGTGGGGTTGAAATGGGGGGGAATAGGGGAAGTGTGTTTGATAGCTGTGTGTTTCATGACATTTCTTTCTAAAAGTTTCCTTACTGTAGATGAAGCCCAGTGGGAGGATAGCAAACTCCAGGTCTCTAGACTCTAAAAACTCAGCAAAGGTGATAGCTGACTGACTATTCTTTGATGACAGCTGCCTCTATAGCCTCCTTGGCAGTCCCTCCTTGGAAGCCTTCCACCGGAGACTGTGAGCTTTCTCCGATGAACAGCCAGATAGCTTTCATGTTTTGTGAACTGCAAAAGTTGAACTTTCTTCAAGTGTACCTAAGCACAGAGCCTGTGTCCCAGCAAATTATTTCAAATGCTTTGTCCTTGCCAGCCGTTAGATACATTTTGATTAAGTCAAGCCAAGTTTATTTGCCCTGTGGAATAACTTGGTCTCTGGCATATAAGATAATGTTAATGAATATGGAACTACTATTAAAATAATATCCAGGACCAGTATCCTCTGTACGATCTAGTTAGGCTCAGTATTACTTGACATTAGAGAAGAATGCGTTACAGGTAAGGGGTGTCATCTAAGGTGCCTATAGAAGGAAAGGAAATGGGACTCTCTCAAGAAAATAAGTTACGCTGACACAAGAACAGCCTAACAGAAAGTTTGCTGCAATACAGTGTGCTCAGAGACAGTTGTCTTTGGCATGTTATCCAAGAAAAGTGTGTGATTTCTATGGTGAGAGTCCCTCTTCTCTTGCAGGGCCTTACTATTTTCTCAAGTATTGACACATGTTCTTCTCCGGCAGCCAGGATGAAAATGGTGATATAGTCCAGGCAGTACTTGAATTTCCATACAAAGGTCTTTCAGCTTGAATTACTCATACAGGACGTACAAACCGGAACTCTCTTGGCTTTCTCTGCTCCATTTGCAGCTGTTTGTCCCAGGGAACGGACTACATCAGCCCAGGCTGATCTTTCTTCCTAAGTGCAAGAGGAGAAATACTTCTCTTTTCAGGTCCAAGCAGATGTCTTCTGGAGAGAGAGATAGGGAAGGGTCATTATAGATGCATATTGTGCCTGAAGTACAGGTTGGGACAGAATTTTGTCCTTGATTAATGAAAGGAAATTAAATGAGTTAAATAAAAACAAATTATATTAGAAATTAACTTGGATTTGACCAACTTCACAGGAGCTGATACTTGAAAATATGACAGTGGCAAAGTCCTCTAATAACTTTATGATTGTGAAGCAGCTGCTGCTGCCCTGCTGTCATGTATGGTTTGCATCTCTAATGCTTTGCTATATCTGACCGACTCCTGTTGGAGCCAGATCCTTCTTGGTTCCAGCCAGGGCCCCAAAAGTTACCAGGAGGATCTCCCACCCATTCTTCTGCTACCCTAGGAGCTGGGCTACCTGTGCTTGAGGCCATCTCTGACAGAGTTAGTATCTGCCTACATGCAGCCATATATCTTGCTGAGGTGGACCTTGCCTTGGTGACTCGATATCCTGGCTTGACCCAAAGATGGTGACCACTGCTGGCCAACTCTGGGTGCTGTCATCAAAGCTGTCCTGGTCGCCTTGCTGGGCTGCTAAGGGACAGGGCCCTGGCTGGTGAGGGCACTGCTCGTCTCCCTTCCCTGTCTGACCAGCTGGCCCTCACTGTGCCCTGACATTTTAACTGTAGGTTAGGTAGCTTGCTGAAAGCTCTTGGAGCACCACTGACGCATGTTTTTGTTTTGAGAAGTTGAAGCTTCTTTTAACCTAAATCTTTTAATAACACTGTCAAGGCAAGGGCTTTAGAAAAAGTATTTCTCTTTAATCTATCTCATTTTTTGTGAGAGTGTAGCACACATACATTAGGCTCTATTACCAAGAAAAGGAATAATATATAGTGTTATATAGGTATGTGAAGTACTCCAGTCCTCATGAAAGGACTGAACAGAATCAGATAGTTAAAGTGGCTAACACAGTGACAAGAAGATAGGAAGTGAAGCCACCAGGGAAAAAAAAAATGGTTAGAAAGTACTCAGGAAATCTGGATGCTTTCAAGTTGCCTAGGCCTGACTAAAATAATCCATGGACTGAAGCAATCACAGAAACATTAGTAGTAATCTTTGTGAAAGGTAAATGAAGCTCTGAAATGCTAAAAATGGACAAGCATTGGGATCACCTATGAAAAAAGGAAAAAGTGAAGGAGTCTAGTAATCATAAGTTGACCAGCTTTATTTCAAACCCTGGAAAAATTAAGAAAGTTATAATTTTAGGCACCTGGAAGACAACAAGGAGAAATATATAACAGTCAAGGTGGATTTTTCTCAACCAGTTATAACAAATCAATTTTCTAGAACATGAGAGAAAGAGGTGGCATTTAATGAAATTTTTAAATTGTATCACAGCTTATAGGAAAGCTAGGGAAATAGAGATCAGCTGATACTCCAGTAAAAATAAATGTGAGAAAAATAGTCCTTAGCCCTCCCATTTCATCTCTGCACCAGTGGGCCTAGACCAGCTGAACAACCACAACCTCCAGTACTCCTTTATTTTCTCCAGGGACAGAAAAGATCATCTTTCTTTATCTATCAGCAATTAGGGTTACTGGGCATCATTCTCCCCTTCAGTGTTCAAGGATCAATTCCTGGCACACTATAAGCTGGTCTAAATCGAAATTGTGGTTAAATTGTCAAAAGAGATAGTCACTTTTTCCTTCTGCCATCTTACCCTCCTTTCTTCTCTCTTTATCCATCCTGTCAGGTAATTAAAAAGGTTCAATTTAACCTGAATCATCAGTTCTCTGATTAGCTTGACTGTATGATTGCAAAAATGCATGTGCCAGCATGATGGTAGAGAGCAGTGAAAGGGTAAAGATGTAGCTTTGTCTTATATTACAGCTTATGTGAAACAGTTGCCATAGCATAACAGGTTTCCTGCCTAACATGTCAGCTAAGCACAACTAAATGATCCAGTGCTACAAGCAACTTCCTTATTGTCACCTATCTTGCTTTCCCACTCCCCATATCAGATACCATTAGTTTAAGCTTTCCATGCCTCATACATTTTTCCTGTTCTATGTTTAACCACAATATCCTGTTTCTGCAGGTGCACATCGTTCTTTGCAGCCATGGTTGTGTTGATCCTGGGGAATATTTTCCAGAAGCTTGTGGATGCACTCACTGTAAGTTTTCTCCCATGTGTACAATAACTGCTTACAGCTCAGCACTGTTGCATGCATTACTTTTCCATCTCTATATAGGTTCTTTCCAGGACATTAGGACTTAAATTTTCTTCCTGTCATAATGACTGGTGCCTACTCTGTTAGAAAACTTCTTCCTGAGCAATTCGTCAGCTCAGTACTTTTATCAGAACAACATACCCTTTATATGCTAAACAGATTCACAAACAGGTGAAATCAGGAGCAGTGAAGTATGAAGTAATAGAGCAAGCTGACACTTTGCAAAAAATTCCTTTCATATGTTAAAATTTTGATCTTTGAGAAGTTTTCAGCTCTTCCTGGTTTTGCCATCTCTAGAAGGTGATATTAAAAGTTGAAAAGCTGAGTCATAAAGAAAGTCAAGTCCTTCTGTTTCAATGTTCTGAAAAATCAATGGGTTGAGGAACCTTCCAGGCATGCATTCAGCCTTTTGGTATGCAGAAAGTTGTAATTTTTTTATACTGAATCTTTCATTTGAATATATGATCCATTTGGGCTCTTGGTTTTGATTTTTTTTTAAACTTGTTTGAGAAACATTTACTGTGCTGCTTGGGTTTTGCCCCAGTCCTGCCAAAATGACACTGTCAGAACGAATTGTGTTTTCTAACTACTTGGAGAAATCACTCCCTTCTGGAAGGGATAAACAGGTTTTGAACTAGACTTCATATACCTAACTTCCAGCTAAAATAGGCATGGCAGGCAGAAGGCCAGGAGAAATGTAAAAATCTTACAGAACAGAGAGCTTTTATGTAAAGTAACAATACAGGTCAAGAAGACCCATAAAGCAAAAGGGAAAGAGTAAAGGATTAAAGATGCCTGATGACCAGTAGCCAAGGCAAAACCCTTCAGAGAGAAATAATTACTGCTGCAGGCTTATGCCAGTGCAGACTTACTATTGCTTTGGGCATCTGTTGGAATGAACGAGAAGTATTGTGGGAATGCAATTTTTAGTACCAGAGTCCGTGTCTGAGAGTTACAGCCAGCAACAATACTCAGCCATGGGATTTTTCTTTTTTTAATTCATATTTTTAGAAAAAAGTTTTACTGAAAGCACTAGCAAAAGAAGTAAATTAGTCTGTGTCTGTCTCGGGTAGCAGTTTATTATCTTCCCCATCTAGAGTGTGATTAAATCATACCTTCATAATTTAATCCACTGTATTCAAGTGAAATATTTTCTTCCAGGCTGAGAGAAGTTTCTGTCTCAAAGTTGTATATGTGTTTGTAAAACACAGGCATTGTGTATAGAAAAGACAACTGTCTTTGAAGCAATGAGCTTAAATACAAGTGAGCAAGAAAGCCACACCAGAGAAATGTTTATAGCCTAATGGAAAGAGCACAGGCACAAAATGCAGAAACTTTAATTACTAGTGCAGGATATGGCTTACTAGGGATAACAGAAATGCAACAGAATCTCAGTGATGACTGATGGACAACTGTTACTAGGGTGTGTAGTGCTGTAATGATATGAACAAAAGCAGATTTGGCATCACAAGAGCCAGGCAAGGAGCAACATTCTACAATACTGATAGGAAAACCCTAAAAGAAAGGAGAACTAAGAATCAAGTGGAAAACTTTGGGTTGAAGTTGCTTTCTTGAAGATAACAAAAATGTTCTATTGTAATAAAACTCAGGTCTTTTGAGAAAGCATGTTTGATTTTGGCTAAAATCATAAGCAGCGTCACTGTAATCTCATTATTGAGATAGGAGTACTAGCAGGTTTTGTCACCACAGGAGGTGTAAGTTTGTGTTTCAGAAGTGTAGTAAAAATATTCCTAGATTGATAAGATCTAGTTATTCCTAGACATGCTAGCTGAACCAACTATTTCACCAAATAATCCCTGAATCAGTTTGAGGTATTGTTACTTTATACTTGGCCTCATAAACAATAAGCATAGGATAGGAGGGTTAGTCATTGCAGGTAACGTTTGATCAAGTAATTCGATTTAATAAAAGCATAAACACAGGAAAGTCTGTGATACAGGCTCCTGTTTCAAACAGAAAAAAAGTCTAGCCAATGTCAGATTTTGCAGAAAGATTGGAAGTCTCTTACTAATCATTGTAAGAAAAATGCGACCTTCTTTACACTTCTATAATATAACTAATACCATCTCCACTTTTACAGTAGCATTACTTTTAACAGTTCAGTAGGCCTGAGTAAGAGTTAAAGCACAATGGATATTTCACAGGGACAGATCTAACACGGAGGGTTGAGTTCAAATAAGACTTTAAACATAAATGTGTATATATATTGTATTTTTCTTCTCTTTTACTCCCAAATCTGCAAGTTTATGGAGTTCATTGGTACTGATCCTGACCATCTTTATGGAAATGGTTAACTCAAGTGTGTACTGGATGTCTCACAGAATTCAATTTCATCACCTTGTAACAGAGATGCATCGGGGCAGTTTGGATTTCCCCCAGTTTCTGGCAGAGATTATGCAGTATCTTCTTGTCCTGTGAATTAGGAATTCTTTGGAGGGTAGCTATTCTGGTCTGGCCAGTGTAAGTGATTTCTTACATCTTTCATCTTACTGATGATACTGGATTGCAGTTGTCAGCGATTTATTTTGGTAATGTTATCATAGACGTTTAATTTGCCTCAATCTCTGTCTCTTTTTGAAAAAGAGAAATAGGATTTTCATTCTTGAAAACCAGTTTCCAGGCAATGGAAGTATATTTTATTTCACATCATAGTAGCTGTGCTGCTGTCTCTAAAAGTTGTGATCAGTTTGTAAACAGAAGTTGGAGAGATGAGTAGAGGTGCAGTAAGAAGAAAACACCAGGACGTACATTCAGCACACATTATTAGACTGCAGCCCATTTCAGTATCGAGTTAATTCAGCTTACAGAGATAGTTCATGTTTAGAAACAAGTGCCTCCTTAGGTGGGGCTAGCAGATTGGTAAAACAGAGTCCAGTAAATCAGTGGTAAGGCTGCATCATGTAAGCAGAAGAATTGGAAAAGAGGAGGCACGATGGGGTCAACGTGGTGTCTTGACCAGGTTATTCTAATGATTCCTAAAGAGCCATCTTCCCTGGGGCTTGTCTTGCTATTGGTCAAACCTAAAAACCCAACCTCTTTTGGAGCATGCTTATCACTTCAGAAACCCGGGGAATCTCATGATTGCTCTAGTGCCGTTAGCAGTTTCTCTCAAAGTGATAGATCAGGCCCTCCAAAAATGAATTCCTACAGCAGCATTACTCAGTGTGAAACTGACTTGTAAAAGATTTCCCTGTGGCTCAGAAGAGGTATTATGTGTCAGGACCATACTCTTTTAAAGGCATGTATTACTTTAAAAACATAGAAGCAGGCCATAATCTTTAACCTTATCTAAAAGTGGTTTGATACTCTTAAAAAAAAAAAAAAAGTAAACATTGCATTGATATATTTGCCCATACCTGATGATGCGGAGAGTGTATATTCCAAAATGGTTCTCATACAACACATTAACTACAATAGACCCCATGCAGTACTCTTTTAAAGCTTGGGTGCCTGTAAAGGTGTGACTGTGGCAGGCGTTTCTAGCAGCAAGGTCTGAGAGGAGGTGATAAAGGTTTTTTCATGTATTTTTCTGTCCTGCCCTTACCCCGATACAAGCCAAAAGGACTGTTACTGGCTTGTAGCAGGGCTGCCGAGTGCTCCAGTGCAGTCTGAGTTTTGTTTTCTCTTTAAAAATATTATACCCGCTAGGGGCATCCTGTCAGCACAACCACTGGTTTAAAATTGCCTCCTGCCAGCTGAGTTCTCTCCCTTCTTAAATCGGTATACCGGGCAAAACCGTCGGGGCCCCAGGGCACTAGCAGGCCCTGACCCCCTTCCCCAGGCTCCCTCCACCCTGCCTAGGGCCCAGGACCCCATGCCAGCTCCCCAGGGCTGACAGCCCCTACCCCAGCGACGCCACAGCAGGGCCGGTCTCCAGCACTCCACAGCCCTGCCCGGCCACGGGCCCTGCTGAGGTGAGCCCACCCGCGGGCCCGTACCCAGCCTGGCCTCGGCCTGTCCCCCGGGAGGAGCCCAGTGCCTGGGGCTGGGGCTGCTGCCGGTGCCCCCGGCCTCCTCCGCTGCCTGGTAGAGGGGTGTCAGGCAGAGCCTTGCCTTGCACCTGGGGCCGGGCTGGGGAAATACACCTTAGGCTGCGAAAGGAGCAGTGGGATTTTCTTCAGTTCTGTCACAAACATGTTTCTAGTGGCCACGCAGCGGGGGCCCCTGCTCCCCGCTCGCCCTCCCCACCGGCATCGCAGTGCAGGCGTGCTCTCCCAGGAGGCTGTGTGTCTGTTGGCCTGTTCTGAGCTCAGGGGGGATTTTCTTTTCCTCAGGAAGGCTGAACCCAGTGAAATATTGGTGGCTTTTTTTTTAAATCTGTGGTGTGTTTTGGCTTATTTCCAGTCTTTTGTCACCGTACTCACAAAGGCACAGTTGTGCTGAAAAAACTAGAAATAAAAGAGTTAGCAGTGGAGTATTCAGATGGCCGCCATTTGCAGCCTGCGTTTGGATGCAGACGAGAGGCTGAAAGTTTGGCTTTCTGGCAAACAAGGGCAGATTTTTTTCTGACAAAGCTTGTGATGGTTGGCAAGCCATGGCTGAAATTTGGTGTCTTTCTGTAGTGCAGCTTTAGGGTATAAAACCCACACCTGACACCAGACTTGGTGTTAGCCTGGAAGAGGTTTTAGGTTCTTCCAGTTCCCTGTTGCTGATTTTAAACTTTTACAACTGAGGTGTAATTTGTTTGGGCCTGGGAGTGCTTCTGCCCTGAACTTGATATTGCTGATAAAGGATAGGAACTTGCTAATCTTAACTACAGTCATTTACTTAAAAAGGAAACCCTTGAAAAGAAATAATGTCATGACTGCCATTTGATCTCAGCTGCTATTTGCTCATTTGTTTTCAGTGTGGAAAAAGCATCTAACTATCTTCCTAATTAATGTAACTTGTTGTTTCTGTTCTGCAAGAGCTCTTCATTAGACAGTACCTGCTGCAAATAGAGAGAGGCATCTGACAGACTTTATACACACATGGACAAATTCTTTCATTGCTTTCTAGCTTCTTTTAGGTTTGGAGGACTTTTTTTTAACAACTCCTTATTTGCTTGAATGGTGTCTTCCTACCGCCTACTCAGGTTCCCACATGTAGATCAACACGCAATTATTTCGGTGTTCGAACAATCCAACCACTTGTTAACGTGACAGGATATTAAAAGTTTGTATAGCAGATTAATGTAATTAAGTTTTAAAAAGAGTTACAGTCCAGAAGTACATGGAAACACTGCATCAATCACAACTAGTGAAAGTAGCCATAAATATAAATGGACCAGTTCTTGAGATGACCTAATGTTACATATGCATGTGCTTTCTGGTATTGACTTCAAGTAATTTTAGCCATTTTGGAAGATGATAATTTAAGTTTTAAGTTACTTTGACAGATGAATGATTATCATATTCTTCTGAAATTAAGTTAGCATAGGGTACATGATTTTTTTTTTTTACTGGAAAAGCAATATTTATCTGTAAAAAGAAGCAGAAAAACAATTTAAGAAGCAGATCTTAGCTTTCTGAATACCTATTTAAATAATGAATGTTATTCTTTTGAATCAATTGAAAAGGAGTAAATTTTGACAAAAAACTGCAGAATATGTTCTCATATAAAGTGAGAACTTTACCCTTAAGGCCAAATCTTCATTTGTGATGGTGTACAAGGTTTTTCTCATTTTGTGAAACCAAACATTTGTGAAATGACTAACAAAACCAGGGATAATAGGTTGGCATTATATTAAATTTTCAGATAGCTGGTTTTGAAAAAGTTATGCAATAGTCTATTTTCTGTTTTTATCTGCAGCCACACAGAAATAGCATTATTTCCAGTAACAGTCTCTTCTTTATGGACATCTATTGTAAATTTGCATATTCATACAGTGTGGAATTAATATTACAACAACTAGATTTTGGACACTTTTTTTGTTAGGTATTCCCACAGGAATGTACTTATCCACTTTCACTTACTGCTCCATGCAGATTTCCTGTACAGCACTCTGTGCACTCCATTTTTCTCTCAGATGCAGAAATACATTCTCACACACAGATTTCAAAGTAGAGGAAAGAAATGATAATGGTGAATGTGAAGAATATGGCTTGAAGAATGACCAGAAAAGCAAAACTCTAGGATTACCTAATACACCTAAACACCTCTATGGTGACATGATAGTTGGAAAAGAATTTATATGGTTACAGATGTTCAAAATCAAGACATTCTTCAGATTTGTAATAGAGGATGCTTAGGCATCCACAGAGTCCACCTTAATTACAGATGATGCTCAGTAGCCTTGGTCCTATATCAGATTCTCCTGGCAGGTTAAGGTCTGTTCAGGGTCTCTGGTGAGGCGCCTGGGACTATTGATCATTCAGCTAATGGCACCGGGAGATGAGGAAACCATCCAAATAGCTTTGCCTTGTGTAAGCAAAAATACAGGGTGTTTTTGACATGCAGTGTTTAAAATAGCGCCTGGGCTCTGAAGACATAAGGGTTTGTGAAGAACATTGGCAAGGTGATTGTTTCGCTGAGGTAGAAGCTAATTTCAGGGTCATGCAGAATGTATGGACTGGTCCACAAGGATACTTTTACCAACAAAAAAAAATAAATATAAGAATGTGGATTTCTCCTAGGACATTTTAATATTGGAAAGGCCACCTTTATTTTAAAAAATTATAAAGAGGAGGGGAAGGCTTGAGCTGTGAGCTGTGCAGAACTTTCTTTGTCCTTGATTCACTGGGTGAAACTCTGAAGACTAGAAAGAAGGTAACTGTGAACAGCTGATCCTGGAAACGTAGACACAGATTATATTGATTGGTAAGGTGCTTCCCTGTAACTCTCTACTCTTCTCCACCCTGCATCTCCCATTGCCATGTTCACAAGACTTAACACAGTAAAGTGCCTGAACTCTCAGTTTTCACATTGTGGCCATAGCAGTAATGCCACCTGTTTGGCAGAAGTTTGAAACTCTTGGGAAGACACAGAGCAATGAAGTGAAACACCTCAACAGTGTAAAAGAAATCTGAACATTTTAGTCATTTCACAAGTGGCTGGTTCTACAACAGGATGTTATATGCAATTAAATGAGTATAATAATTGCCTCCACTGAAGTTAATGGAATGATGTGAGTATAAACACAAGGCAGAAACACAATCCAGTCAAGCAGTCACCCTCATAGAGGGAATGATGTCATCTCCAAAAAGGATATCAGATGCTTCTTTAGTTTACAGTGGGAGTCTTTTTCTTGTAGTGCTTGCTGCAGTTCTGAAAAATGCCTATAGCCTCCACTGGTTTAGCACTGCTCCCAGTGGGCTGTTATTACTGTGTGCTCCCTATTATAAATGAGGTTTCCCTCCTGAGAATGAGCTCTGTCCTCACTGACCAACTGAAGTGGAACAGAGGCTGGAGCCAGGACTAGGCAACAGACAAGTGCAAAGCTGTAGCTCAGTAATGATGACCATGTCATTAGGGAAGTGCAGTGTAGTGAATGTATGAAGAGACCCTTTCAAAGCAGCCATGCTAATTTCTTACTATTACCAAAAGCAGAACAAACAAAATGGATGCTCCAGTAAGTTATTTATGTTAGTGCGCTTCAAAGCAGATGGAGAACTTTATATCCCATTATGAACGGCATGCAAGTTATAGTGACATGGGTCCTAATTATGAACAACTTAAACTACACCATCTGCATTTAACAAAGCTCCATATGTATGGGTATGATCTAGCTTGGCTGCCTGTATTTGTTAGTAACACGTGCAAAATAGATATCAACATGCAGAATCTAAAGATACTTTGGCAGGCTTTGTGGGAGGAACTGCAAATGTTTGCAATGTCCCTTCCACCTTCACTGACCAAACAGAAAACTGGGGGCAACAATCATCCTAGGACAGAATTGTTGCCTCTTATTGAGAGGAGCATTGGTACATACACTTGCCAAATTCAGCATATTTGTGATCCAGTCTTAGCCAATACTTTCTTTTTTTTTTCTTTTCTTTTTTCTGCCTTTTTTTTTTTTTTTTTTTTTTTTTTTTTTGGCAGAAAACTTCACGTTGTCTTCCCCTAGGCAATCTGGGCAGACAGTATGTAATTTTAGATGTCCATATTCAAAGTCCAATCCTTTTGCCATTGACAGTGCACTGCTATGCAAATTTCAGCATAAGGGATCTCTGGACTTCAGTTTAATGAAGAATAAGAAAATTAATCCTTCTCTGGAAAAGGAAGGTTCATTGAACCAAATAGCCCTGGTTACCCAAGCCACAAACCAACATCCAAATGTTTGACTCATAAGGGGGTTCTTCTGTGCTCTGCAATAAGAGGAGGAATTGTTTTGCTGTTTCCTCAAAGAGCATTAAACACAGTCTGTAACTGAGAAGGGATTTAGGATGGCAGTGCTTATTTTTCTTCTGGTATTAGCACTTAGTTCCGCTGGAGAAAATTCTAAGACCCGAGCTACACTTAGCTGGTTCTTCCCCTGAATTTTGAGTACTTGAAATACTTGGTGAGTGGATGGTGTGTGTGTCTAGATGGTGTGTGTGTCTAGATGGTGTGTGGAACTTCCTGGTTGAAACAGGTAGAATTCCAGGTGAACCAAAATAAAATTTTCTATAGGCTTGCATGTGGAAAAAGGATGGAGGTAGTCAGATACGTATGTGCCTTTGGTTGTCACAGGCAACCTGCACTGTAACTCTTCTGACTCCAACTGTCTTCATCGCTCTGGAAGAGCAACACAGGACTAACAGTCTCCTAGATCTAGCCCTCTCATGGTCATACCCTCACCCACTCTTTCCCTACCCCACCCAGCAAGTCTTTGATCTGAAGCAGAGTGGATTGCTGGTGAACTTGGGGCATGACAGACATCTTGCTTTAGGTGGGTTTTGTAAATTATAAGAGGTGGCAGCAGCTGAGGTAGCTAT
Source organism: Aquila spilogaster (assembly GCA_024606505.1). Classification (NCBI taxonomy): domain Eukaryota; kingdom Metazoa; phylum Chordata; class Aves; order Accipitriformes; family Accipitridae; genus Aquila; species Aquila spilogaster. Next base: position 18,457,213 of record JANHGO010000072.1, read on the forward strand.
TCTACCGGATTCAGTTCATCTTCAGGCTGGACTGTGTATCATTAAGAGATAAAACCAAAACACTGAATTATGAAAAACAACAAAAAAAAGAATCCAATTGAAGTCTTCATAAAAAAAAGTAAATGGAGAACACAGCATGATTGAAAAGTGAGAGGGGATCATGAATGTCTGTTTTCACAGAAATCGGGATGTGAGGGATTGGGTTGACTGTAATGGATTCCTCCCACGCCTGTTTCCCCCCTTTCCATTCTGCTGCCTCTGATATGGAGATTTACACTGACCTCTGGGCTTTTACATCTTGCAATTTGCCAGCTCTTTGATAGAAAACACATTCTCACTGGTCACTTAATTCCTTTCTGATCGGTATTACGTGACACCAGCAATCAGAGGGCCTTTGATTCACCAGGACAAAAGGGAGAATGGAAATGTACTTTTTTCCACCCTAACATAGCATTGCTGTAGTCCCATGAGCTGGCTGTAATCCTGGTTTCATTTTTTCTTTCCTGTTCTTTAGTGATGTTAGAAACCCAGCTTTAAGGATAATCAAGAACAAGATAAGACAAGTTCTTTTACCATTTGAATACCAAGGGAATAAATCTTTTTATCTCTCTCTAACTTCAGGTGCAGGAAGTAAAAAACCTTTTCTGTATTAACAGTGAATAGGACTGGTCCATTCTACTTTGCCTGAAGCTTTAGTTTCATTTCTAAAAGGACACGTATTTAACCACATAAAACCGTAAGAACTGTAAGGAGAAAATGTGACTGTTTTCAAAAAATTGGCACTTAAAAGATGAGACAGGAAACACATTGAGCATCAGATGCTGATGCCTCTAACAGCCTCCTACATCAAACCAAGTCCTGGGGAGCTGCAAGGGTGAGGGGTAGAAGTCTCAGCATTGAGCTCTGCAGACGAATTTAATTGAAGACCCAGAGATATAGCAGACACAGGCGGTGAAACCACCCTCGATTAAAGTTGTGACTGGAGGATTCTGGAGAAACTCTGTTAAATATTAGTTCATAAATCTGGGGCCAATTTTGTCTTTACCAGTGAAACTACTTTAATACTGAATATGTAAATAATAAGGGTTAAAATAAAAAAGGAAATGGAATTTAGAAGTAAGGAGAAATGTCATCTTTCAGTTTCCTGTGTTATACCTAGTTTCTGCTAGGTGCTCCTGAAACATCAGAGACCTGCTTTGCTTTGTGTATGTATATAGTGTATATACTCCTTTCCTGAGGATATCCTATGATGAAAAGTTGATGTTTAATTAGTTTTTGGAGTATTGCTTGCCCCTCATTTACCAAACAATGGTGTAGCTGCATATTAAAACAGAAAAGCCATCTCTTTATTATTCAATGTAACACTGCAGATTGATTCATTTAGCTTTATACATGTGATACATTAAAGTGTTTTTGAATCTGAAAAAAGGCAACCTAAATATCTTGGGGTGGACGGCTGAAATAGCTGGGAAAGTAGGCAGCCACCATTAACATGAGGACATTTCTCAAGCAGAAGCAATTTCAGTAATTTTGAAGCTACTGATGTTACAAAATTTTAGGCAGATTTGGAACGCCATCAAATAGATAAACTATACCCACACTATGCTATTTAATCATATTCAAAATCTTTCTTGGGTTGTTTGATCAAAGCTGTTGTCAGCTTTGTAATTTTTGAAGTGAAGTATTCTATCTGATTTTTACAGGAGAGACTTAAGCACACTAAATAGGCAGAAAGGAGCTGATAAAAAGCACAAGATTTTTAATGTAATAGAAGTTATTTTGACAAAATTCTACATCAAGAAAATTTTTAGAACATTTTGGATTCGTATAGAACAAAAACAAGTTTCTAACCTCATAATCTTAAGTGTATCTACCAGGAACGTACATGACACCAAGTTGGGAGGGAGGGTTGATCTGCCTGAGGGAAGGCAGGCTCTACAGAGGGATCTGGACAGGCTGGATCGATGGGCCGAGGCCAATTGTATGAGGTTCAACAAGGCCAAGTGCCGGGTCCTGCACTTGGGTCACAGCAACCCCATGCAGCCCTACAGGCTTGGGGCAGAGTGGCTGGAAAGCTGCCCGGCAGAGAGAGACCTGGGGGTGCTGGTCGACAGCCGGCTGAATATGAGCCAGCGGTGTGCCCAGGTGGCCAAGAAGGGCAATGGCATCCTGGTCTGTATCAGAAATAGTGTGGCCAGCAGGAGCAGGGAGGTGATCGTCCCCTGTACTCAGCACTGGTGAGGCCGCACCTCGAGTGCTGTGTTCAGTTTTGGGCCCCTCACTACAGGGAAGACATTGAGGTACTGGATCATGTCCAAAGAGCAATGAAGCTGGTGAGGGGCCTGGAGCACAAGTCTTCTGAGGAGCAGCTGAGGGAGCTGGGGTTGTTTAGTCTGGAGAAGAGGCTGAGGGGAGACCTTATCGCTCTCTACAACTGCCTGAAAGGAGGCTGTAGTGAGGTGGGTGCTGGTCTCTTCTATCAAGTAACTAGTGATAGGACTAAAGGAAATGGCCTCAAGCTGCGCCAGGGGAGGTTTAGATTGGATATTAGGAAAAATTTCTTTATTGAAAGGGCTGTCAGGCATTGGAACAGGCTACCCAGGGAAGTGGTGGAGTCACCATCCCTGGATGTATTCAAAAAATCCATAGACGTGGCACTTCAGGACATGGTTTAGTGGGCACAGTAGTGTTGGGTTGATGGTTGGACTTGATGATCTTAGAGGTCTTTTCCAAACTTAATGATTCTAAGTCTTCCCAGCAGCCAGGAAGAACGCCCCAGTTGGACTCGATGATCCTTATGGCTCCCTTCCAACTTGAGATATTCTATGGTTTTATGTGTATTTTTTATTTAAATTTCTGTTTTCAAGAATTAACTTATGCAACTAACTACAGTGGCCTCTGCGTATATTATTTCTCTAAATCATCAGATTTAGAAAAAGTTTTGTCTAGCTGCAGACATGATGCTTCAGGTGTTAAACTCCTGAACTGCTTAGCAAAGGTCTTTCTTCTAAAAGGAGCTACCAGGTCAGCTGTGAACCAGGCCAAACAGAACTTGGGAAATTAGGGAATCGTTACTTCTATAAAAACTACACTTGCAACTCCAGTTGCAATTTAGAGGTACTGGAGGGTCTGCCTGCATGTATAGTGTTCTTGTCTAGCATGGGAGAAGAAATCCCTGGAGGTTTGGGGGAGCTGAAGGAAATAATATGGGAATAGTTGCTGGAACTCTTTAATTATGAAGTGAGGAAAAAAATTGTCAAGATCATAGCAATGGAAGTTACATATAAAAAACGATGTAATTAACTGAACACTCAAAATGGTGCGAATTATTTGCTTAGCTCTTCTGTTTTATGTAAACACACACCCTCTATATGCGTCCTCCGTTCTCTGCTCTGCCCCTGTGGAATGTGGCGCATCTGTGCACGACTGCCTGAAGAGTGTGTGGTCTCATGCCATAAGTATTGCCTCGCACTTCATTCTCAAGTTCACATGTTGGATTGTCTGGGAGCAGAAAGGAAACTTCCCCAAAATTATGTGGAAGGTTCTCTTGGAGCTTCTGACCTGAGTAACCAGACACATTCTTCTTCGGAGTGATACCTAGAGGTTGGCTTTAGAATTCTTGATACCCATCTTTAATTGCAAGGAATGAGAATGTGCCATGTCCAAAACCACTAAAATGTGGTGAGCTTTCTCTCTCTCATTTTCTGACTTTTAAGACAGTAAGCCATCCAGGACGTTGTTTTGCCTTTTTATTCTTTTTATTATTTCAGTTAAACTGAAAGAATGTGACCCCGACCAATTTTGGTTTGGGTTTGGTTTTTTTTCTCACATTCTCCAATTGAGACGAATGAAAATGAACTGGCAGATGGTGTTTGTTTGCTGCTATGCTTCCCAAAGTGGATGCTCATTTTGAATAACTCAGATTTTTTATGCCCAGGTTGAGAAGGTCTATTTTGTGTGTCTATCATGTGACAGCTAGCGGGCTTTTTTGAAAATTTTGCATTGCAGGCATACTTTTCAAGTTTTCCTTCACCTCGATTAGGTGTTGTTCAGGAAGCTGACAGAACATTCCCTGGCAGGAACATTTCCACACACCCTAAGAAAATGGGAAGATTATTCCAGCCATACATTACTCAAGCATGGACTCTGACATTGCTGTGCTTGTGAAGCTGCTTGACAACTCCTTGTTGCAAGAGGAGGCAGAGGAGAGATCAGCTGCCTACTAGAATAAGCCTTCCAGCCCTGCAGTGACTTCAGGGTGAAGGATTACAGGGTCTGTAAGTGTAATCCACCTGCCTGAGTTCTCACTGTGGAGTCAAATCAAATCTACAGTTAATCCATGTGGAGTAATCTTTGTTGTAAAGCCACTGCCAGGTAGAAGGACTACAGGTAGACTGAAAAAAAGTTAAATTCATTTTGAAGGTTACAACTGACTATTGTCCGTAAATGAGTATTTGACATAGAAACCTGGCAACAATGTGGATCTGTATTTTTTTCATTCCCTTTCCATGATAATAAACAGAGAGAAAACCTATTTTAGCTTGGTTAATGGAATTTGTTAATAAGTATCAAGTTTAGAAGGATTTTAGAAATATTTTAAATTGGTGAATATAACAGCATGAATAAGTACAACTGAGAGAAGAGCATATTTTTTAAGTTGCTAACAGAGGATTAAGAAGATAGAAGAGTCAAAGTACTAGGAAAAGGAGAAGCAGCTTAAATCACCTGTCTTGATTTTATTTATAGCAGACTGAGTGCTAATTAAAATTCTGCACAGTGTTAGTGAGAGAAAAAAACTGTTATTGTTTTTAAGATTGTGGTAGTTTGTGAAAGGGATTCAGTAACACAGCTCTGCATAATCAGGATCTAGTTGCAGTGACCCAGGAGACCACTTCCAGTTCTGTGCCCTTATAGCTAATATTTAAAAGGCAGAGCCATAATGGAGATAAATGGATTTTTTCAGCTACCCGGAAAAAAATAACTTTACTTTGTAAAGTGAATGCCCTTGCTAATTTTGCTGAGATATGTGTAGCGGGTATCTAGTGACTGTGGAAGATCCTTAACCTGGTAGTGAATCATCCATCACTGAATGCTGGATTTAATTAGCAAAGTCAAGATGGTTTTCTCAATGTCCTTTAAGTAGGTAAGACTCGAACATCTTGGATTTCACATACAATTTTCAGCCACTCCTCTGACCTTGACTGTGAACCTCTGGTCAATCAGATGAAGTTCTTTGTGTTTCCTAGGTGTGAATAGTGGGGAAGAGAGATTGTTCTGCCATTTTTGAAACTGTTCACTTCTTATTATTGTGTTGCAATTAGAAGAATCTTGAAGAAAAACTGAGTGCTTGAAGTGCTCTGGAGATCACACTGTGTGGCCAATGGAAGGAATGGCAATGGATATAGTTAAACAATTGAGAAAAGACATGTTATTCTGGATTTTGTGATGGACTTGTCTTGAGTACAAAGATGAGGCAGAGAGTCCAGCATACAAACAATTCATTATTCTGCAGGTGAGTACCAGGCACTTAGAGTATGTTTAGAGCATCAGTGTTCTTTTAACACAGAAGATTCTTTTTTTTTAATATGACCTTATTGCTCTTTCATCTTGCTATTAGAGCCCACAGTCTGGTTACTGAAGACAGATCAAAATTAGAAATTTTCACTTTGCAGGATATGAACAATTTCTGCATGGGTTTTTATTCTGAATTTAAACTAAAACTCAAATTTTTCATAAAGTAAAATGTTTGAAAAAATATTTTGGGGTAACTTGAATTACTGTACTCAAACAAAGCAAACATTTATTTTTCATTTTTGATTATGAGATATAGTCTATATCAAACATTTCAATAGAGTTGAAAAACAAACTGCTTAGCTATAAACAAAAAATATTTTATCTGAAATTAAGAGCTGCCACAGGAAGTTGTGATTTTAACCAGATTAGCATTTTCTCAGAAATATATCCTGCTAGACAATATTTGACTGTTTCAGTTGTTATTAAGTAGAATAAAGCCATTTTGATGAATGGTTGGATATGAACAGAGAAAGGTTTTGATTTCTCTCCTGTGACTCAGGTATCATGTAGCAAAGGAGTAGTTATGAAACCTGGGCTTCTGTGATGATCAGACTGCAGATTGTATAAGGTGAAAACAGCTAGCTATGTTTTCTACCTTTTGTTTTGTTTTTCTTCTTCTCTTCCCCTATTTTATATGAAATCACATGATAAAAATATGAAACATTTTAGAACAGTTAATTGTAGCATACAGATACTGTGAAATATATAAACAAATCAAATATTAATTAGAAAAGATTAATTCATGTCCTGTTAACTATCCTTTGATTCATGAGCAGTACTTAATTTAATCATGGGCATGGTTTATAAAAGGAATTGAGCCTGAAGCTGTTGTACCTAGTTCATTTAAAAGTCAATTTTATGTACTGTTCTTTCTGTGATCAATTGCTGCATGATTTGAAAAGTGAATAAGGGAAACAACAATTGCCTCTTATGGAAGCAGGTCCCTGCTGCCTTCCAGCTTGACACGCAGCTCCTCTACCCACCAGCACACTAGAGCTTCCTCACTGAGAGAAGCTCCTGAAGAGACCCATATTTGCTCTGGGGGTGTGGGGGCTGGACCAGACTCTACATAGAAGCCTGACTTGGGGCATTATTCAGCGTGTGGAAGCAAATAGCCATACACCCTGCCCTCCTTGAGACTTGCAGTGCAACCCAGTTGCAGTCCTGTGTTTGGATGTTAGCCTAGGTGCAAAACACCTTCTCTCCAGCTCAAAACTTCAGGTAATTCTCCCACATGGGTGCCACTGCCCTGAACCTCCCTCACAGAAATTAAGTGCCTCCCAATATCGTCACTGGGGGAGAGGAGTGAGGCTGGGAGAAGCAGAGGACCTGCTTTCTTTTGAGAGCAGTGGTGGATTTCCCCATGCAGTTTAGGGGTTACAGCCTCAGATGGGGAAAGCCAACGCAAGGAATCACTACTCTGTTTCTGGAAAGATAAGACTAGTAAAATAGCACATGAGGGCCCAGAGATCTTCAGCTGGTAGATATCGTTACTGCTAAGCTGATGTCAAAGTAGCAGCAGCAGCACTGATTTACACCAGCTATGACTAGGGGATAGGCCAGGGTGGGGGCAGAGGGATAGAAAGTACAAATGAACTCTTTGAAGACAAACCTTCGTTTTCACTGATGCAGAACTAGATTTAATTTGCCAGTATGGATTGAGAGTAGTTATCAAGTTTATTTATAATGGTAAGGATAGAAATTAATCAAAAAGAGCTTTCCTCACAGTCTCTGTTTTATGTCTGTAGTAGAAGTGAAAAATAACCAGTGGAAGTGAAATAAGTTGCTTTATGTGGCATTGGAAGTTTTATGTTGGTATACTATAAAATAACAAACATATAGGCATTACTTGTCCGGATTAATAGTATCATATGCCATCTATAAATTTATAATTTATTAATTACCAAACAAAGAGCAGCAAGCTCTTTAGCATCTGTTAATTAGCTTACAGGAAGCAAACAGCCTGATCTGCTAATACACTATTCATCTCTGTTGAAATTAGAAAACTGTGGTCTAACCTTTGCTGAGACTCACCTAGCCTTTTCATATTAACCATTATAGCTGGAGATGCTATATTTATCACTGCAGTGTGACTGACAGGGACTTCTGGATGGATTTCTCGTGGTGGCTTCCTTCAATCTCAGCAACGTGCACTGCCCCAAGACCACTTTCCCAGACCTCAAGTGCCCCCATTCTGCAGTCCCAAGCTGCTTAAGTCCTTCAGAGCTATGACTATCTTGTACCTTTTATAGGGTATTTCTGCAGGGTTGCTTAGTTTGAGAGGAATCTTTAGGCAAATAACTCAGTGGCTGAAGCAATTTCAGCAAAACATTCGAGTTTTTTTGCTGAGAGGAGTAAGATGACTTTTGAAAACTGGAAGTATCCACAGAAATGTGAGATCCTTTCTCAAGACTATTTTTTCACAGGTATTTCTGATCAAAATGAGAGAAGCCAGTATGCTTTTCAATGATGACACAGAAGGTGACTATGAATATCCACCTAAGTGTAGGACAGCTAGGACTGAGCTACACCTGCCCTGCCCTAGCTGTAGGAGGGCAACTGAACTCAGGTTTTCTGCATCTCATCTGAGTGCCTTAATCTGTGCCCCTTGGAGGACTCAGCAGGAGTTACCCAGGCTCCTGAGCAAGCTGGTTTCAGAGGCACCACCACAAATGCTGAGAGAAAGTTTTTAATAAAGGCAAATTCACCAAAAGTTGTTGAACTCAATGTTGTGCAAGCAGCAGTTTCTCCAAGATCCCGGCTTTTCCTTCATTGGTAGGGTGGTTGTTCCTGCAAGGACTGTAAGTGATCTCTCATGTGTTTCTCCTCTTCACTGAGGCTTGTTTGCTGTATTTAGCCTAGCTGTGGGGGAAATGGCTGACTATCTGCACTCCAAATCATGAAGAGGAAAGATGATTTGAAGCAAGAAAATGTCCTTACCTTTCTCCTTTGGGGATTTTTTGGTAGCAACAAAGTAATTGGATGTCTCAAATTCATTATCTGCAAAAGGTACCTAATTTGTCTCCGTGCAATAGTGTAAAATAAGTAAATTCTGAAATGTCATAAATATTCTTAGGACAAGAAAAATTTTCACTATGAAATAACTTCATCTGTTCAGGCTCTTTTGCATTTTTTCCTTCCATGTAATTATATATACATATACATGTACATGCAAACTTTTATAAAAGAAGGATGATGGACTGAGGCTTACTTATAAAATATATTGTATCTTTTTCTCTTGGAATAGTCATCAAATGAGATTATGCAAATATCACAGGAAAATGCAGCAAGTTTCTAAGGTGATTAAGATGGTCTTAAAAGTAATACCAGGTAGATCTGCCCTGAGAACAGTTTTGTTTCTTGGATATAGTTGGGTGTGTCCTTTTGTTTTTATTTCTTGTTGTGGTTTTTTTTTTGTTGGTTGGGTTTTGTTGTTTTGGGTTTCTTTTCCATAAATGGTTGACAGAGGACCCTGTAATGTATTTCAGGACTAAAATGTAATTGTATTAACCTGCTAAGATTTGATGTTCTGCTATAAATAACCTTCTCTTCAACCTACTTCTTAAGGTGATCTGGCTTTTCTGTTTTCAGTAAGAGGAAAAAAATGCATTGTGTATTTACAGGACGTGACACCAAACAACTTTTCAAAATTCTTTTGCAGTATGTCCTTATTGCTCTCTTTAAAGCATGCTAAAGGGAAAGCAATATGTGCTTGCAGCTGTTACACTGCCACTATGCCTCTTGCATGCAAAACTTTGGGTTTGCACAAAAAAAGGTAAAGGTTAATAATATGCTCTGTTGTGCATAATGTGCATATACGCAATGAGGGTGTTCTATTCCATGTTTTCATATTAATGCCTTCCTTGCTGTGGATAGTGTTCAGTCAGAAGCTTTTTAATATTTGAATATCTTTGGATTTTGAGCAGTTTATCTCTCCTTTCTTTCTTCCATGTTCATGCTATTCATCCTGAAAGATGAATGTTCTGTATCTATTATATGTTCGGTGGGGTTTGTTAATCTAGGATCCCAGTGCTTCCCAAACATTAATGATTTTATTTTCATATCATTCAGTTTCCCTATACAGACAGAAAAAATCGGTGCTATAACAGGTAAGTTAAAATTACTATATCAAAATTTGTGGTTGAGGAGAAAGGACAGTACTGGATAAACAACTCTTTGGGCTTGTTTACCTATCCAAAATAATCCATTAGCAATTTTAGCTGTTATAATTACATTGGTTTAGAAAATGATAAAGCAAAAGTACTGTGTTCTCTTTTGGTAGATATACGGTATCAAGATACTTATACTGTACAGGCTGCTCCCATATGTTCACCACAAAAGGCCATGCTTGTAAAAGAACAATTATGCTAAATGCCTCTATACCCACCTTAGGACTGTTACTCTACACTTAATGCAAGTTTTATATTAACGCAGTTGCTTGTGAATTGAGTTCTAGTGTTAAATCTTCAATTCTAACCACTGACATGTCTTCCTTATGGACTAGATATTCTGTAACCTATTTAAACTTACATGTTTTCAGCTGGATAGTTTCTGTTACTTGATCACTTTCTAATCCACATGCTTTTTTTTCTGTCTAATCCTTGCGTTTTGCCATAAGGCAAAATGCTGTCATAGATCACTTTATTTGTCCCTCATTATGTTTACATGACTTTCCAAAATAAAATCTTGAACTTTTCTCAGTCAAGTTGTTTATATGTTCTTCCTAAATGGATGAACACTATGATACTGTGGCAACCAATGATGTTTGGCACCATTTGTGTAAGTTCTAGTAACAACTGATGTTGGCATATTATTGATCACGCTTACTGAAAATCATGTTTTGTTGACGGCAAGTGATTTGTCTCTCCAAAGTATGTCTGTGCTCCCATTGATTGGTATAAGCCTAGCATGTTTAGGACAGCGACACTTGGGAAACACAAGTTTTTGATGAAACTGGAAAGTGAGGGATTTATTCCGCTTAGGCAGTCTATATAAATGCACTAAGCTTATATGGTGTGTGTTTTCCCAACTGGCTAGATTAAAGCTAGCTCAGAAATGTTTGCATTGTAACAGCTAGCTAGTTGGCTCTGTGTGTGTGCACGCAGAGAGGAGCAGACACAGAGGAATAACGAGTGCAGTCCAGAGAGTCTGAAGGAAAATGTGAGTGTTCCTTAAATTAGAATAACGCCATGCTTTTAGGATAAAATACGTCCAGCTCTGACATCTCTTGTTCATCCCTTGTGTTAAAGAGTGCTGACACAGCTCTCCATGGGACTGCTCTGAACTGAATTCAGCTTTAAAAAAAAAAACAAAAACAAAACAAAAAACTTATGTCCTTTATTCAGACTATTTTTGTTTACATAATTCACTGTGCGGTCCCAGAAATACTGTTTCACTGTGAGAGGGGCTGGATTCACAGAATGCACGTGGAGACAAACAACCTGGCTTGGGAAGCAAGTACAGCCAAGAAGGTAGTAACTTCATGGGTAGTCTGGGCAAATGCTCTGTGTTCCCAGTTTATACCCTGAAGTAGATAATTTGTAAATCTGTGGATGCTGTCAGGCCAGAGGCACATAGTATTTTGGAAGTGAAGGTGTTTGAAATAAGTACTTCAGCTAAGCCTCGGCAGTGCTTGACCTGCATCAGTGATGCTTTGGATGGCTTTTGGTGTCTGGTTTGGTGCAGGCAGGTGTGACAGCCGCTGACCCAGCAGCAACTTCCTCAAAGAGGACCAGAAGTATGTACTATCCCAGCTTCTCCTTTTTGTGAGTATTTGCCAGCATCCAAAGCAGAGTCCAAAGCCTGCAGTGGTGGGATTTTTGGTTTTGTTTTTTAATCTTATTGCTCCAAAGGCATGGTAAAGGACCCAGTAAGGTACATCTCCCCTAACACCAGGTATCAAGTAAATCCTGATTCCCTCCCCTTCTAAGCTACTTGTGCTACCTACTATTAGGGCTTAACCTTTTAAAGAACTTATTCCCTACCGCTTGTCATTTTCACAGGGAGGTCATAACTTTCAAATTAGACTAGTGTAAGAGTCTTCGCAACAATAAATTTTATATTTCCCAGAACAAGTTCACACTTTCAGAGCAGAACTCTGTCTCTCCATTTGGCGCTATTCTTTTAAGTGAAGATGTGTGATATTGAATCTCCATCATATTACTTCCAGCTTTTGACTTGCTTGACACTGATTCGGCATTTTTCTAGGCCAAGGAGGCAAAATATTTTTAATTACTTTGAGCATATTTTGCTCCCCAAGGTTTTGATTTTTCTGATGAGCTTTGAGGTTCTTGTCTGAATCTTTAAGTTTTATTCCTAACTGTATGGATATTTGGGGATACTTGCTGGATTAATTTTACTCTAGCATAGCAATAGGGAATAACTGCACAAATACAGGCTTCAGTGCTTGACATCGTATGTCATTGTCAGAATGGCTTTGTACCAGTATCTGTTTTCAGTTTCACACTGAGGTAAGCATCTTTGGTGGAAAACACTTTATGTAGATGGATAGCGAGCTGCAAGCAAATTAGGAGTTGATATCTTCTGGCTTCTTGAGAGTAAAATATGTTAGTGTAAAAATATTCCAAAGTTCTTTCTGAAAGAAGAGATGACTAGCACTTCTTTTAGTTCTTTTTAGCTTGTGTATAATATAGTAAGCCTTACTACATCACTGCTCTGTTTCTTCTCCTTTGCAAATACCCTTTTTATTGTTAGCAGTCTGTTCAGATGCTGCACAATCCCCTTTGGATTCTGTTCCATGGTATTAAATATCAGAGCAGCATACTACCTTGACTTTGCTGATGTTAAAAAAGAAAATGTTTGGTTTAGGTTTTTTCTATTTATTTCTGTGAGTATTCTTCTTTAAGCATACCTCATATGGTTTCTGCCTGGAGCCTGCCAGGAGCAGAAGTAGGTATTTCAGAGGTCAGCTGTCAACTGCTTGGTTACAAAGGTAGTGAGGTCTGAAGTAAGCTCCAGTAAACAGGTGAGGAAGGAAATGGCCTCTTGACAATGCGTATAACAATGCTGATGAATACATTTTCTCAAAACCAAATTCTGTGGGGGCACTGTGGTCAGGTGTCAAAAATATTTACCAAATTACAGTTTTACTCTCTTGAGGGGGGTGAGGAGGGAGCCCCTCCACATCTAAACTTTCTCTCTTGCTTATTCTTCTGATACAATTTCCCTAATGTGACATACTCATTTATTACAATGGTACTGATGAAAACCAGTCATGAGTCGGGTCGCAGAGGCACTAGGATTGTACAGATACAGCATAAAAACTGTCCCAAAAAGTTTATTCATTAAGCAACCATTTTTATCTTTCTCATCTTCTCTCTTAGCTTTTGGGGCCGTTGTCTGACATTTTGTCAAACATTCAGTTCTCTGAAGTTGTTTCCAGGCAGTTCTCTTTGAAATATTTATATTGTAGTTTCATCTGAAAACTCTATATGTAGAACAACTGAGCTTTAATATATATGTAACAGGATAACATCTCAGTATAGTTTTAATAAGATAAGTCTTCACTAAGAACACAGATTGAAACGGGGTCATGAATTGGCACAGCACTAATCCATTTGTAAAACAAAAATGAGAAATGGTCTGTTTGTGACATTCTCATAACACAAGTGAAGATTGTTATCCTGCTCGGCTCACGCTGATGGAGGCGGGGAGAGGATGTGTAATCTAGCAGCTGAATAAGGATGACCTTGGCCTGTGAAAAGACACTTTTGTTAACAAATTTGTAAGTGCTCACAGTTTCCATTTTCATGCTTTCTCATTCTTATTCCGTCTCTCTAAATTGATCAATGCTTTGTGTCAGGCAGACTGTGAATGTGTCTGCAGCATGTGTCTCATCCCCTCAGGAGTATCCTGCAGAGGACCTTTTTCCCCCCAACACCCTTCTCAGGCCACATGAAATTAGGTAGATAATCTGTTTCTCTGGACAGTATTATCATCTGTCCTGGTGTTCTTGTAACTTAAAGTGTTTGGTTGGGGGTTTTTGGTGGGTTGTGGTTTTTTTCCCATTATTAAACACTACCAGTTTTTCTCTTACTGGCACATGAAGGTTGAAGCTCAGTTGATTTTGGGGGGAAGCTGCTTAAAAATTAAATGACTAGTGTATCACTGCTGAAATCAGTAGTACTAGGTCAGCTTGCAGCACATGAAAGTCTGCCTCGTAGTTTAAAAAAGGGTAATGAGTAATAATTACTTCAAAGTAATTCAGTATCTGTTTCCAGTTAACAAATGTAGTTGTCTTTTTTAAAAAAGGTTGTACTGCTCTGTACTGACTATTGTGATACAGAATGGAAACATTCATTTGAATACTGTTTAAATAATTGTTGCTAAAACCATTTCTATCTGTATCTCATTCTCACTGTTAAAACATCTTCATTTTTTTGAATGAAATGCTGTCTACACACACTAATTTACAGGAAACTATTCCTTATTTTTAGCAATTATTAAGACAAAGGAGTACATTTGTGACATTATTAAAGCATCATCAACCTACAAATTAGTTACCTTATCTGTTCTCTATCTGCATAATCCTCATACCCCCATCACCATGTTTACAAATCCAAATGAATATTATGCAGCCCAGATCTAATTAATTTTGGATTAGCCTTCCAGACACATGTAGTTCTGATCAAAACAATCTGCATTCTCTCTTTTCTGATTAGGATGAAGCCTGACCCCTGGAGTATTCTGTTTGTCAGGGGATGTGCTGGAACATGAATATCAACAAGCAGGTTAATCCTTAGGCTGTCACTTTCTCCTGTATATACAGCATCCCATGTTTTGTTGCTAGAAACCTTGGGGATCTAGGTAATGTCAGAGAGCAAATCAGTATTGTGTGAGGCTCAGGTGAGATTGATATCTGAATAGACATTTAAGCAATCCAGTGTGATGTATGATGAAAATAATCCACTGAAATGACTTTTCGAAAAGACCTGGCATTCTATTGTGCTCTTCTTGAAGTGGAAGAGCCAACTTAAAGATATATTTGAAAGGAAAGCTGAATTGTTATAAATTTCAAAATAGGTAATGAGAAATTTAGATGATGGTGATTAGGTAATTTATTTGTTTTTATGCATCCTCTGACAGGGCAGCTATCTGGGACTTCTGTTCAATGTTCATGGCACAATCAAAAGACTAATATGGAAAAAATAGCTTCTCCCTCAGCTCCTTAAGTCAAGATGGGGTTTGGAACAGGACACTTAAGTCTCACAGTTAAAGCCCTCAGTCAATTACAGCACTCTGAAGTTCCATAATTTGTCTTTTCTTGCAAGATAAATTGGTCACAAACTTTAAAAAAAAAAAAAAATTCATGGTAGACCTTCTCCATAGCCATACTCTCTCACAATTTAAAATAAACCTTAAGCACAAAATCCTGTAGTCTTCAGGGTGTGTGTTCACCCTAAAGCAATTCAGTGGTCTGGCTGTGTGTGACATTCTGCATATAGACAGAGAGCGCACGCAAGAGTTTGGCGGGCTGGAGCCCTTAAATGAAGCTTTTGCCTCAGCAAAGCACATATACGAGGCACTTTACCCTGCTTAAACTTTGACTTACATTGTGCTTCCTCCCCAGAAATGCACAGATCTCCATGCCTATAAGTACTTTAGTAGGCAGTGCAGCTTAGTAAGAGCAGCACTGGAGAGGAAAACACTTGGTGCTGGGGACCTGATGTCAATCTTTACTTATTTTACAGGGCTGCTTCAGACTGGCTGTAGTCTGGTCCTGTGGCCTAATTGTCCATCTGCCGTTGGATTGTATAGATGTGGTACTGAAATAGACCTTCTGGTTAACTTGATCCAAAATGTATCTTGTTTGTGTGCTCTGAGTGAGCTGCAATATGTGAATCAAAATTCAGTAAGTGCAGAAGACAGAGAGATTTGGTTTGAAAGTGTACTCCTAAGTCAACTAAAATACTACGGAAGGTACATGCAGTCAATAAAGCTAGCTCTTTAAAAGACTAAATTTAATTAATCAGCTCTGTTGTGAGCAAAATAAATGAGACACTTTTTCTATTATTATTTTTTCTACAATACCTGGAGTCACCATAAGGGGTGCCTAGTCTTATTTATGGCATGATGTCCAATCACATGTAACGAAACATGGGCTAACAACAGAGAACACTTGGAATTCTATTTTAAACACTAAGATGGTATCTGTCCTCCAGGCTTTACCTCACTGAACTGCACCCCATGACTTGTTTCATATCATGTTAGCAATCTGAGGGTAAATCCTGCCTTTGGTGCCATGTTTGAATAAGGAGATTTTTTTTACTAGGGGGTGGGGAAAAGGAAGGATCCTCTTCCTCTTCTTTGGCTGAGGAAGCCACTGGTATTTCTAAAGCCTTCAATTTTTCCTATGGGCAGTAATATTCTGCAATACAATCAACTTCTAAGGCAATAATGAATGTCCAGAGCTAAAAGTTCCCGTTGCTGGATTGAGTACCTTGACTTTATTAATATCTTGTGTGGTTTCCAGGCTGATCTTCACTCAAACAGGACTACAGTGGCTCTCCCGTAATTGAGGCTTTCCTTGTTCACAGCAATGAGAAAAAGATTTTGCTTCTTGTGTGCAAACCTCTGTGACATCTGTTCACTTGAATTTATGATTTGGAATTTGAGGACAACTGAGCTACTTGATGGCTTAAGGCCTGGTTTTGAGATATCACAGCTGCCCACTGGCACAGCTTATGCTCCGAAGTTGCAGCAGATAGCTATGTTTGTCTTTGCTTATCCCATCATCTAGGCTTTCCTGGGAAGCTAAACTAAAGTATATCTTTTTCCTTTCTAAGTGAGGGTGAAAGTTTTACTAATCTGATAAAGGGAAAGCAGTTTACTTGTATTCCCTGCAAAAGTAACCTTTGTGTTTCATGTTGAGATTAGATTTGTTTATCTTCAATCTCTGTCATTGGTCTTGCTATATACCTCTTTGGAGATTGAACCCTTGCACCTTGCTATTGTTCCTCTTCTGTGTATTGGTAACAACATACGCTGATTGAGTCACCTTTTTAGCCTTCTCTTCAATAAACTGCATGGATTGAGTTCCTTGGGCCTTACATTATAAGGCTTATTTTCTAGGATCTCATTTTGATGTTCTTGTATACCCATATTGTTCTTGACCTGCAGCTGTAAACACTATGCAGTGCTTTTGTAAAGACCTGATACTGTGTGCAGAGGCAAGATAGTGTCCTTGCTTCTCTGTGCCTTTCTAGACGTATAAAAGTTGCATTAGCCTGTCTTATCCAGTCTTTGTTTGACCAGTCCTTTAGAGTAAGCTCACAACTGTTCTGAACAATGTGATCTTTGGTGAACAGGGTGTCGTGGTTTAACCCCAGCCAGCAACTAAGCACCACACAGTCACTCACTCACTCCCCCCCACCCAGTGGGATGGGGGAGAAAATCGGGAAAAAGAAGCAAAACCCACGGGTTGAGATA
>JANHGO010000072.1:18474606-18504990 GCA_024606505.1 Aquila spilogaster
ATTCTTCACATACTGAACTCAAAACATAGCACTGTACCAGCTACTGGGAAGACAGTTAACTCTATCCCAGCTGAAACTAGGACACAGGGTTAATTAGGAGATTTAAAAAAAACAAACCCAAAACCACCAAACCACACACCCCCCAACCTCAAGCTCAATACAGTCATTTTAGGATTGATAGATCTTCATATTGAATAGAGGATTTCTTCATTGATTCTTTCTCTTTGAACAGGAAGTCCCCCCACGTCTAGTTATGTCCAAGTTTCCCAGTTGTTATCCTTTCTTTGGCTAGTCACGAGAATTTGATGACATTATTGCTTTGTGCTTTATAAAGCACCTGAGGTAAAGGAAGCAAAATACTAACCTAGCAATATGGTAATGGTCAGAATTACATAAATATAAAAATAATAAATGAAAAAAATAAAACCAACTGAGCATTATTAACCTGGACTGATTTTAAAATTTCAGAGTAAAAAGTAATTTTTCAATTTTCTACTGTTTGCAAACAGTAGAAACTAAGTCCTTAGCAACTAGTCAGGAAGTTTCTAGGACAGGAGAGAAATCAATCGGGATGGGTAATATTTCAAAGCCTATCTTTAGTCCAAGTTTTGAAGGTGCTTGGGAAATCAATAGTATTTGAAAAGTGAAGATATTGTGCATGCAAATGTTCAGTAAATGTGATAATGAATTTACTGTTAGCATAAAGTCATCTTCCAACATAGGTGGTCTGCAAAGAACTTTCCTTGGAAGGCTGTTATTCCAAACAGAAACTCAACGACTTTTTTTTTCCTTTAGAAATGTTTGTGACCACAGGGTAGGATAGAATAGGTAGAGAATATTTTTGCATTTGAATGCATATTAAATCTTGTGGGTTTTTCTTTCCCATTTCCCATCAAACCAGATTTATCATCACTCACCCATGCTCCCTCAGAGTACAGAGCTCATTCACTTTGACTTAGGGTCACCCAATGGGTCACAGCTACTGGCATGATCTTCTTACCAGATCATGGAGACAGTCAGTGTCAGTGATTAAATGGCTTTTCCCCTTTCTATGCCCTGAGGTTCCAAGCTTCTAGATCAATGTCAGATTTTATACCATTTTCCCCGTTACACAGAATTTACCATGACAAGGCAGCTTTATTTATGTATCATTGAAAAAGCTATTGAGCTGCCTTCTCTTTTGTGCTTCTCTTTAATGAGTTATTCTCTAAGGCTGGAGACTAACTGATGAAGCTGGTGTTACAGATAGCTTTGATTGGAGATACATCAGTACATGTGTCAAGTGAGACACTGCAGATCTTTCTCTCTATACTTCAGTCAAGCTTAGCTTTTCTTAAATACACAAAGGCACCTGGTAGCTGAGATGCTTTGCAATTCTGAAAAAATCATATACCTTTTCTACAAGTAAAGTTACAGTAGCTGCAGGCTGCAGTATGCTTTTGGTAAATATATGCAAATCTACATCTATTTGTATGCTGCCAAGAATGATTAAGGAACAGAGATGCCTAAATACCTTGGGGGAAAAATTTGGCTCTAAGGCCCAGCTGTTGCAAATACTTAAGTATGGGCTTAATTGTCTATGTGTGATCAGCATTACTGTGAGTTTAATAGATGTGTTAGCATATGTAGAAGTGAAAGTATGAGTAAATCTTGCTGAGAGGTTTATGTATGAACCTCAGTGTAAATTGGATAAACTTGGTAATATACAAAAGGATGTGACCCTCAAGATTGTTAGATGATGGAGTTGGGTTTGGACTGTTTTCTCCTTTTGAGTGGAATCTGGAATCAGTCTTTGAACAGGAGAAACTGCAAAAGGAGAGCGGGAAACGAGGCTGCAAAAGCAGTCTAAAGATCAAAAGGTGCCAAAAATAAATTCAAACTGATCTCTCTTGTGTTCATTTCTTATTTTACCTGTGCTGTGGCCTGATGAGTTACCATTGGAGGGAGTGGTTGAAAGAATTGTTTGGGACTGTAAGTCATATGTATTGCCTCCGCCCCCCCCCAAAGTGAAATGGCTGAAATACTTCTTATAGCTAGCAATTTCTTATGACCTTTGATGAAAAGCAAGGTCTGCAGGTATTTGAATTAATGTAATTATATTTGGATTTTTCAGTGTTCCTATCTTTGTGGTCTTTAACAACAACTTGCTAAAAGTCAGATCCATCGCGCTAGACACCATATGGTTACTTTGCTGTGTGATTGTCAATTCCTCACTAAAAAACTATTAAATTCATTTCTTGCCCCACTAAACTGACTGTCTCAGTACAGCTATCTATTTGAAGCTTGACTTTAGGCAGCAAACCAACAAAACCATGAAAGAAATTAATGAGAGGAATTGACATTAAGTGTAAACTAGTAAATATGCACAAAAGACAGAACAGGAAGAAAAAAATCAGCAGAAATTGATGCTATGACAACTGCTCTTTTAGTTTGAAAGAACAACCCATAGAAAAGATTAATTACATTGTTAAGTAGTGCAACTTCTAGTAGCTAAAAAATCCAGAGGGGTCAATTCATCTTTGTATTTTGTCTTTAGAAGTGAGCGTCAAATGATGATGCAAGATATGAAACACTGATGGATGGGATTGAGTCCTATGTTTGATTATGATGCTGTAAATCTGTGCTGTTCTACTGACCTTGGTGTAACATCAGTTTATGGCAGTTGAGAATTTGGCCCCTTGTTGAAGTTATATAATCTTTCTCAAGAGAACAACCAGCATTACTCTATGTAACAGACTGAAGAAAAATCTGAAATCTAGGCAGGGAGGTGAGCTAAATCTCTTGTGTACAGAACATAAGGGTAAATTAATGTGCCATGATGGGAAGGAACATGTGCTGCTTCAGGTACAAAAGAAGAGTCACATTCCCACTCTTTTATTTTACATATGACAGAATACTTATTTAACTAATCTTTTGACAAGGGCTAATAGCAGAATTAATCCCCGTGGTTTAAATTTTTTACAAGAATGCACATAACTCCAGGTCAAATACCACTTAAGTCAGGGGAACCCTAAGTGGTGGTGATGGACGTTGTCTAGCTTAATTGCTGAATGGGGTTGATGCATCGAGAACTGGTACAGTACATTAAGAGACAATTTTTTCTTAATATGGTTGCTTTAGATTATAGTTTATGGTACCTGTTCCCCCCATGCATTTCAGAGGAGCTTAGAAGTTAGATACCAGCTTCTTTTACTGGAAATTATCTGAAGTCAGCAGAAGCTTGCTTACTTAGATTGAATCCAGGTTTTAAACAGAAGTGTTGTTCTTTGGATGCAGCCTCAAAATGAATGAGGGTCATGTGATGGGGTGGATGAGCACCACTCTTGCTTTGGGGTTACCTTTAGGGCTTCTGTACCTCTGTCCTCAGAACAATCCCCCACACTGCAGCAAAAAAAGGAGTGTCATGAGCTACAGCACTCTCTTCTATGCATAGGAAAGCTGAAACATTTGCCCCAGGTGTATTACTGTGATCAAGGAGCAGAAAACAAGGCTAATATGCCCTGAAAAGTGGGGAGGCCAAGATATTTAAGCCCTCTGTTCTCCTTCTGCTTCTGTACATGGTACAACAGAGGATGGAAGGAATAGCATTTTGTTGCAGCAATTTAGTCTTTTATACAATAGCTATGAAGTCTGTCCAGCCATTTGGACCAGAAGACTGTGCCTGCCTTTCTGCCTTTGCCAGGCAGAGCAGTTTCACTGAGACAGAATGCAGAGGAAGAAGATGAGACAAGAGGAGTCACAATGGTGAAGAATGTCCAAAGCAGAACTAGAAGGCTGTTTGGGAGAGGACTTCTTTCATATTCTTGCATAAAATGTAAACTTAAGTAATACTTTTTGATGTTTTAAGGAGTTCAACTAGCCATTCCCCACAAGGAAAGACAAGTCTTTTTGAACGGTCCCGTGAGAATATTGCTTGCTCTTGCTGTCTAACAAGAGAAGGGTGAAAAGACAGTAAGATCAAAATATCCCAATCCCTGATGAATCTCTGTCATTCTGGTTATACCAGACAGATACTGACTTTTTTATTTTGCAATCATAATAAAATGTGCTGGGATTGCAGAAGGCTTACAGCTGCTGCTGTCTCATGAACAACTTTAAGTGTTCATTTGAAGCAGTTCATTGCTACACCAGAGGAGGTTCCTCCTCCCCTGCAATGCTGCATTGCTATCACAATGTTCCACAAAGACTGTTTCTCTCGCCTTCTTCTGAACTGCACAAGGACATTAGCATGAAAACGAGGACTTTGTTTCTTAAGTGTTCATCCATTCCTCTAGCTTATCCTCCCACCTGAAGTCCTCATCTGTGGCATCAATAAGTTGCAGTGGAAATTGGTTTGATGAGGCTGTTTAAGTGCAATCCACTTACATATTATATGCAATAATCTCTCTATAATTATAGACCTCCCTTTATTATTATTATAACATCTTTTAACTCTTTTGAAGTTCCCTCAGTCTCATAATTCAGCTTCATTGACCAGAAGACAAAGAAATCCACCAGCTGCAGAGTTAAAATCACGATGCTGTTGGCTTTAATCTCTCTTTAATCATTAAAATATAAATTGGCTCTTGTACTCATTACTTCCCAAACAGCTTTCTCTTCTGGGTTTCTCTCATCCTCTGCTCACAACTGCCACCTGCTTCTTCTGGTGGCCTGCCTTACGCCAAGGAGGAAATTCCTTCCCAGTGTTTGTCAAGAACAAGGGTGCAGGGCCTTAAAGGCATGAAATCATAGTAGAGAAGAGGAGCAGGTATGAGCAAGTACAAATAAGTAGGTCAAAGAACGAGGACATCTCTGTCAAAGGACACTCTTTTAGTACATCAGTTTTTAGCAGGGGTATCCCTTGAGGTAAGAAGTAAGCCAAGCCTCTTCGGGGCATTGCTGAAGTTTTTAGCCAAAATTGGATACATGGCATGCACCACCCAAGCACTGTATTTCCTTGCAGGAAGGACAGCAATATGCCTCTGACAGTCCCCAAAAAGGAGAGCATTTGGCCTTTGAGTCAAAATTTCTTGTACATTACTGAAGCTATTTTTGTTTGTCATGTATCAATGGCTTAGATGACGTACACACATCCAGACTGATGGACATATATTTCTTTGGTGATGGTTGAGATTATTTTTTTTCCAGGTGTTATCTCTAAGTGAAAATTGACTCTATTTCTAACATAGTCAAATGCATAAATACACATTGTTTGGCCACAGTTGTTGCCTGGGATCCTATATCAGGAGTAGATTTTCTGTTTACAGCTACATCTCCATCCCAACAAAGAACAACTTTGGAGAAAAGGATACATATCTTTTAATGGGATGGAATATTTCAAACATCAAGATTTAGTACATGGCTCTTAAGGCTTACAGCTCTATAAACTAAAGCCTGCTGAAGTCCATGGGACTAATGTTGTTTAGTATCTGAACACCTCTGAATGCACAGGTACACCAAATAGGAAATCCCAAGCAAAAAGGCCTATGGTCATATAAAGGTGCAACTGGTGCTTAAGTGTGTGCCAAGTCCATTGATTCACTGTGACTCCTCAAGTGCTTAAAATCAAACATTTGATTATGTACGGCTGCTAGTTCATGGTTTAAAACTTTACTCCTGACAGTTTTGGCAATGGGAGAAAGTAAATGTGTTCATAGTTCAGCTATGTGAAGCAGAGAGGAAAAGTCAGGGACTTGGGGCAACCGACACCTCTAGCAATGAAGAACAATGTGTGGAAGAGCTTTAGTGCTACGTATACAGCTCTAGCTAAAAGGAATGCTTTACTGATCCATGAGAAAGGCTAAACTCATGGAAAAATCATGCAGCATATTCAACTTAATTGTATCCCTTATGGAGTCCCTAAATGATGTGCAAGGGGATGATCCTAATTAAGAAAGGCTCAACCTGCTGGCTAAAAGCTTAGAAAATTGCTGTTCTTTCTTATGCTTACTATCTGAGGTCCTTTTTACATTTCCTAAATGTAAAAGACAAAATTTAAAGCTTAAATCAATGAAAGATATTCTGTGTCTGGATATTGTGTATTCGTGATTTTTTCCACAAACGTTGAACATGATACGGTTTGGTTCATGGCCAAGTCTTAAAACAAAGCTTTTTTTATTATTATTATTAATAAAAAAACCCATAAAAGATAAAAAATGCCTATCTTCTATGATATTGTTCAGGCTACGTGAATTAGACATGTGGAGCTGTGGCTCCATTGAAAACAGATTTTTGCTCAAATAAATGCTGAGAAAGCAATTTTGCAGTCTGCCAGAATGAGTTATTTATAACATCTCTAAAAATACTTTTCCTAATTTTGACAATACTATGAAAATCTTGGTTTGTTTTACCATGAAGATAAACAGGCTGTACATAAATTGTGTTGTCTTAAAAGGATATCCAGAACTCTATTTATTTATCTTCTATTTCGATAAGTACAGAATTGGAAAGGAACAGCAGAAAGAAGCAACAGGAGATGTGCTTGGGTATTTGAGCATAACCCCAGTAAGGAAGACTCGTGGTTTATTGCATCTAGAGTACTGTAAAGTCAAGCACATATGACTTCAAAAGGAACCCAAAGTATTGCCTCTGATACAACAGGAACACCATGCAAGGCGGCATAGCTGCATGTGCCTGGCAGCAAAGTAATCAAACCTTCTGCCAAAGGTAAGAAAAAAAAAATTCAAGGAATGGGTGGAGGCAGAATGCCCCTGGGCAAAGACATGGCATAGCTGCAGCATTGCACTCTTGAAAAGCCGAGTTCTGACCGCACAGTCCCTTGCCCTGTCTCTGCTTGCTGCAGAAAGCAAGTAGGCAGTGCCCCAGCCACTCTTGTTGGTCCAGTGTTGCCCCTATCAGCTGATTGCTGCCGTTCAGCAGCAGTGCTTTGCTGCAAAGACATCTGTTTTACCCAAGTCACCCACTCAAGAGGTACCTTTTACTGATTAAGAGGTTCGGCTCAGTTCTTATTTAATGGGAAGCCTTTGTTTACGATACTTGCGGTAAACGAAGTTTTGAGGCCCTGCAAAGTATTTCTAAAAAGGGAGAGTGTGACGCTGTCTTCTGGGAGGTGAGGGTTCACAAGAAATCACAGGAAAGCTCAGTCCGGCCTTTGCATCCCCCTGACCAGAAGTGCTGTCTTTGCAGAAGCCACATAAAGATTTAGGAGCTTTTTAGGGCCACCAGAGGATGTGACATGGCATAGTGTGCTACACTCAATAGGTGCCTAGCTGGGCAAGGCCTCCTTCCCCTCTTGTATAAATGATGAGCCGTCCCAAACCAAAAGATCTTTTGTTGTCAGTGTATTAGTTCTATTGTCGAGCTTTTTTCTCCTTCTTCTCTGGGTGTTGGACCGTGGAGCCAGGCTGTTGGGAATTGCCCTTTGTCCGGGTGGGAAGTTAAGTCATCACTGATAATGAGGAGATGGCCCTAATAGTACTTACAGGAAAAGAACATCTGAGGAGACCTGATGGGAAAGAGAAAACTAGCGGTCTGGGACAGCCAGAGAGGAAGCATGTGTTTGGGAGGGTGGACAGACCATTATGAAAAAAAGGAGAAACCTAATCGAAAAATCTTAGGGCTCCTGAGCTATGTGAAGGTATAATTTGTATTCATAGTCTGTCTTGGAAAAATAATGAGGTAAGAGCTGCAAGTGCTTTCATGGTTATTAAGCTTTACTTCAGAATTCCTCGTTTGACCCTAAGTTTTTACAGGATGGGGTTTAAGATTAAATAAATGGAAAAAACATGTCTGCTTATGTAGCTACAAGGATTTTTTTTATTTTGATAACTTTGCTTTTCTCCTGCTTCTCTTCTCCAGCTGAATGGCAGCTTTCACAGAGTTTCAGTAAGTATAAGCAGGATTGTGGTTCTTAATGAAGAAATCTGCCAGCCCCTAACTGGACATGGATGTGCCTGGAGTGGGCAGAATTGCACGATGCAATGTGTTTACTTCCAGAGTGGAAGCAGTTATTTTTGAAACTGAGATTGTTGAGAGAGTTTTTTTCCTGCTTTTTATATGGTGTATTCTTTTCTTTAATTTTTTCTCCCCAGGTAATCTTTACTTTTCCCCTTAATTTTTTTAATACAAGAACGTAAGTAAAAATTGGCTGGAAGAGAGGATGCGGAAAAGGAGAAAGAGTTTAGAAGAAGAAAGAAAAGGAGAAGAAAAAAGCATGGAGAAATGCAAAGCCACTACTTTTTAAAACATAAGTGAAACCATTTATGGAAGTACTGTTTTGCATTTTTCAGGAAGGTTTTTTGTTTGGTTTTTTTTTTCACTGGGCCATGTAAGAAGTCAGGGCATCTAACTTGATATTGTCATTAACGTACAGTGGGAGCTGACGCAGGCCTCTGTTTAAATAGATAAGGTAACTGCAGTGGAGTGGGACTGATTTAAAGAGGACAAAGCTCTGTTCAACAGAAGCCAGTGTGAGAGCATTTTCCTATTGAAACAGATCAAAAAACAGGTACCTGTAATGATTGTGCCTTCATTTCTGTCTATTAAAAGAAGGGGTTTTGAGCTTTTAGAGAGACCTTTTCTACAGTAATCATTCCTTTGCACGCTTTCCCTTTTTGCTAGGTTTTCTTACCACTTCATGGTATTACTTACCATAAAAGGAAGTTTCTCAGCTTTATCGTCCTACGCATCCCTCTTAATTACTGGGATGACATAAATATACGTCCATAAATAGGTGTTTGTTAGGGTTGGTTTTGAGCGCAGCACTGAGAAAAGATGCCAGGTTGGTTGATTCAGTGCATGAAGCTTTCATTTATATGTGGAACAGGTACAGCAGGATTAGTAATGGGAGAAAATCTCAAACACATTTGTGTTAGAGGGTAGTTCACAGAATCACAAAATTGTGGAGGTAGGAAAGGACCACTGGAGATGCTCGAGCTCAACTCTCTACTCAAAGCAGGGTCAGCTGGAGCAGGTTGCTCAGGGCCATGCTTAATCAGGTTTTAAGTATTTCCACGGATGGAGATTTCACAGCCTTTCTGGGCAACCTGTGACAGTTTCTAGTTGCTATCAAACACCGCTACGAAAATACCAAAAAACAACCAACTAAACAAACAAAAAACCAAACAAAAACAGCCAAATAAAAAATCCTACAGGTTTTTCTTAAATGATTGATTTCTTGTATTTCAACTTGTGTCCATTGCCTCTTGAAGTTTCACTGGGGACCACTGAAAAGGGCCTAGTTCCATTTTATTTGCACCATCCTGTCAGATGCACCCTGATAAGATCCCCCGAGTCTTTTCGGAGTGTAATGGTCCCGGCTGTTTCAACCTCTCCTTGTATGTCAGATGCTCCAGGCCCTTAATTATCTTCACATCCCTTTGCTGGACTCGCTCCAGTAAGTCCATTTCACTTCCACTTTCCACTATGCTTAGTGATCCTCCCCAGCAATTGAAATTTGGGGTCTGAAACTGAAAGTAATGCTGCCATTATCAGCCCTTGTGTCGCTTCCATTATGTATCACCCCACTCTCCCAAGGGAGTTAGTGCCATACAGCCAACCAATATCTTGGTGTTATGACAAGAAATATTCTTCTGCAAGAGCAACACACCTGCTTAGCCTTACTTGGAGTATGGCTTTCCTCTCTTACTTTAGGCATTGCAGGTATTGTTTCACACAGTAGGATGTTGGAAGACTTCCCAGTAACATCTAAAAATATTGAATTGCAAAGGCTATAGTTGTGCCTTTATTAGAAACAAGTCGAAATGGATTTGACCATTGCCAAGGATTTAATTGACATTTGATCAGGTGTTAGATGGGTGTGGAGTCCTATGCTGCAGGCATCTTTTGTGTTGATGTTTCAAAGAAGTACTCTTAAACAAAAAAAAAAGGAAAAACCAAGCAAAATACCAGAAAAATCAGTTTGAAGACGAAATGCAGTGAACTTGTTTGCAAGCTCATATTTTAGTTAAAATTATCTTTACTTTGCACTTTCTTTTCTTTCATTTCAAATGTTAATTTTTCTTTGTCCTTTAAATAGTTTATTTGTCTGGATATGTCAAATAAGAGGGATGCTGCATGCTGCCAGGTGGGATAGTTTGACAGCTACTTGAGTCAAATATAGTATTCTTGTACTGCATATATTGAGAATAAATTAGTTGTCACTGAGTTTTATGTTCTTCATGTTCAGCAAGAGCTACATAATGCAAATGGGGAAGTCTTCATAAAATGGTAAATAAATAGGATATTATTATTTGAAAATACCAGGGTATGTTTTACTTTTGAAGCTTAACTTTAATGGTTTTCAGTGTGGTATTAAATTGCTGGTTACGTGGGATGTTTAATAACTTCACGAATAACAAGCTTAATTCAATGAATAGTGAGCGATTGGTGAATAACTTGCTTCTGTGTTCAGTCAGTTCTCCGTATTAAAATGAGGATGCAATAGAGCAAATGAAGCATTGACTGCAGGTGGGTGGATATACTTCTCTGAATACAACATTAACTCCTACATATAAAGGGAGGTTCCTATCTTACTCAAAGTATTAAAATGTTCCCACTTGGTTCTAATCAGTTTTGACAAGTTTTTATAAGCCTGTTCTCTTCTACAGAAGTACAAATGGGGGAATTTTAAAGAACAGACAACCAATCTTTTGAATTCTGAAAGGAAATATCAAGTGGGTGTGTTTGTGTGTGAATGTATGATTTATACCTAAAATATGAACCCACACGTACAGGCATTGGTAAGATGGAGGGAATTTTCAAAGCGCTTTTTTTTTTAATTTAACAAGAAATTTATTTACCGCTCTGCACTTCTTCCAGCTGTCTGTAATATGGTGATTTATGAGAAAGGATTGTTAGAGTTTGATTTAGAGCGAAGCTAGGCACTGAAGTACTTTCACTTTATGATAGATATTTCCTGTTACCTTTGAGAAGACCTCTGCAATAACGTGTTTCCATATCCTCCTAGATCTGTTAGAACCTGCTTAATGTCTCTTAAGCAAAGTCCCAGGCTCTGATTCCCTTTTGTGTTCTGCCTTCGAGACCATACAGGAGGGAAAATTAGGTAAAAGAGGGAGCAGGTAGTGCAGGACACAGCAGCAAATGAGCTATAAACTTGGGGAGAAAAATGTAGGTAGAAGCAATTAATTTAATATTGAAGTACACTATTCCTCCTACTAATCACAGCTGCTCAGGTCTCACTGTGAAGAAAAAAGAAAGGGTGATAGGCAGATATTTGTAATGTAATGAAAAAAATCCACCTAGTTTACAATTTAAAGGGTCTTGTGTTAAAAGCTAAAGCCATTTAAATTCCAGCTTTAGGGGAACATTAACTTTTCCTCCTTAGAAAATCTATGCTAATAGAGGACTTGGGGACTAGCTCTGGATCTGTTTGTCAGCCTAATCCTACATCAAACCCATGACCTTTTTTTTTTTCCTTTTTCAACTCTTTCAGCTTTGTGACTAAATTATGATAAAATAAGAACTCCCACTGTTTATTTCACTAAGTTTTACGTACATCATAATATGGTTATAATAGTTGTTAAATCATAGATGGAAAAGGGTAGGTTATAGATCATAAATTTCTCTGTTACATCAATTAAATAAGGACCTGTTCTGCTACACTTGTTTCATACGGTAGCAGAGAGATGAACTTTTTCTTCACATACAGGACTGGTAGAAGCTCTGTCTACTTATACGACCGTAACAGCTAGAAAGCCCACTTCTGGATTACAACCATAGAGTCAGTGCTGTGCCCTCACCAGCGCTTACCTCAGTTGTCTGAAGCAGGGCTGGAAACAAAGGACACACTTTGAAAGGAGTTCCCTTACAGCAGTAAAAAAATCACCCTTATAATGAATAAGCAGTGGTGAAACATATACTGTTTGGAGTATCTAGACCAAGTCTGGGTGTCCTGTGGGAGAACAGGGGAAGGAGAACAACTTCTAATTCAATCATAAGTTTATGGACTGCGAGCAGAAACTGCTGTATGAAATGGTATGCCTTGTATTCAGAAGGGGTGGGATTACAGAGGGATCATTTTCAGTCCTTTAGGCTCTTAAAAATCTATGGAAGTTGGAGACCCTCTGTAATGAGGGAGCATTTTACTGGAGCATGAGAGAGAGAGAGGAATGAGGTCATTCAGAGTCATGGGGCTTACAAATAGGCCACGAGACGAAATTCCAAATTATTATGGAAAATAAGCACATGTTTGCAACAACTGTGTTTATGTGGAAATCCTTTGCCTTAGTTTGAATGTTTCACTTGGAACCACTTGACCCCCAGAGGCAGTCTTCAAGAAATAAGTTTGGAAGAAATATATACATTTGGCCCACTAAAGCTAGTTGAGTCAGATGTTTGGATTTGTCACTCCCCTTTCTTATATAAAGTCTGGGCTCAGCTGCTCAGGACGGTTTGCTAGCCAGACCGAGGAGACTGGTTGTTCTAAGCAACGTTTCCTGCCTTGTCTGTTCTGTGGGAGATCTGATGCTTTGGCCTGTGTTGTAGCTGTTGTGTTCAATGTTGTAAAGTGCTTGGGGTAAGTACAGGAGGCTTGAACTGTCTAGTGGCTGTTCAGTGAATGAGTTTGGACCCAAGTCACAGCTGAAAGAAAAATGGATAATATCTCCAGATTCCCACAAGCGAGAAGATACTGAAGTTTAATGACTAAATACTCAATAACTTTGCAGACCAAGCCTAACAGGAAAAAAAATGAAATTAATAATTTTAAACGTTGGTGGGAAGTAGAGTGGCCCAATAGAGTTTTATCTTTTTTTTTTTTTTTTTTTTCCACTAGCTATTGTAGTGTAATACAGTAAGGTTTTCCACCAAAGGGAGAGTACCAGTTTTAGCCCAACAATAATGCAGTTGTTACCAAACAAGAAGCAACGATATAATAATCCAGGAAAACTTGAAATTATTAAATATGAATCAAAATGGAGTCTTTATCCATTCTGTATATTATATAGGTTTTGTTTTTTTTTTTTTCACTTGCATCTGATTTTCTTGTGGTGTTCTCCAATCTCTTCAAGGTTCTTGCTGTGCCTAACTGCCTTGAGGAAGGTATTGTCTAATTAAAAAGGCTTATGTAGAGTATAGAATTCAGTTACAGATTTCTGGTTGTTCTGCAAGAGAAATATATTCATTTAGCCCAGCCTAACTGGAAAATAACTCAGGTAGCTTCCATAAGTGACCCAACTGACTCCAGTATGGGCCAGTGAAGTATTTCAACATTGTGCATGAGACTTAAACACTAGATTATTTGATGTCCCAGAAAATGCTGATACTTATTTTCTTGCCTTCTGCTATCCAAGTCTTTTGGACTGCATTTAGGCAATGTCCCTAAACATGAAAGCTGAAAGCATACTATTTTCAAAAAGCCTTATTTTTATCTTTGCACTCCAGAAAGGGTAGCTTTCAAATAACCGATATTGGGCATAGCAGCATTGTTACCCAAGGTGATGGGTGACATAGCAGTTGCCATGACTTGTCTAATTAGCAGGCATCTTACCTCCTTGTATATTTTGTGGCCAGTCTGCTCTACTAAGATCTTCAGGATTTAGTGTGACCAAGCTTTGAAAATCTGTCCCTACATGCATGAAAAATGGAGAGGAACACAGGACCTTGCAGAGCCAAATGCAGCAGCAGCATGCATAAGTAGTATGTCACAGTCAGTGCTAAATCCCTCCTATGTATTTCTCACCATTAAATTTGAGCCTAAGGTTACATGTGCAATGCAATTTACCTCGAGTTCCCTCTTCCGCATATATACAGTTGTGGACATTTGCATGCTCATTTTTCAAGCTCTAGCCTTTACATGGGTGACTGATAGTGTTAGCTAAGGCAGCAGGCACTTACCTGAATGGTGCTTTTCACGTGGGTTATGCCCCTTCCGCACACAAGAGAGAAGTGCTCCAGGGGCCGTCATGCGAGTACTTACCCAGACGGTCGTGACTGTGTGCTCTTGGAGGCCCATGCCGATTTACTGAGAGGAGGGATGCGGCAGTAGCCAAGGCCAGGGTAGTGATTTGTATAGCCTGCCATCCGCTTCCACCTCCTTCCCTCTCTTGGATATAGTAATAATAAATTGTTGCTACCTATGTTGACCATTAGCCTCAATTATCAAAGTAATGCAATTCAGCTAGAGATAAAGCGGGAGTGAAGACTAAGTCCCAGTTCACATTTTAACGCTGTAAGATTTCAAGCTAACTGCCCGCTGCCTGCCAAATCGGGCCCATAGATATGTCTTAGTCTGGTGCTTATTTTGCACATATGCAGGAGGGTGCTTCTGGAAGCTGTGCACTCTCCGCAAACTGCGCAGCTTTCACTTACTCTGATGAGAACCACCCAGTTAGTCTGAGACAGTTGAGCCTCAGCATTTTAATAGGTCTGTGTGCTGTTAGACCTCATCACATTGTTATACCCAGGAGAAGGCAGTTTTAATTTTCATATTGAAAAGTAATGCTCTAAACTAAAGGTATTGCTTTGAATCAAAGCAGCCCAAACTTGAAAGCGTTCATAAAGTGGAAACAGGTGTAGTCAGCTGTTTAAATACTTCACAAGTTGTTTGACACATTACCACAGTAGTTTGATTCACATTTGAAAGTTAGGCATTTGCATAAGCAGAGTGAGATCATAAATCATTTTGGACAGTGTATTATTATTGTGTTAGTTCCTGTGGATTGATGGAAACAAGTAGCTGCAACAAAGCAATGCAAGCCTATTCTGAACATACATAGATGTTTATGATCATTAAAGCAGAGAAAGTAATAGAAAATAATTTTTTCATAAATAATAATAATAAAAGTTAGATGAGGTTTTTCTCCAGCTACATTACTTTCATTCTTCTTCTTGGTAAGCTTGGAGTTGCTGAGTTGAAGTGGCTCAAATGTTTGTTTATATAAAAAGTCAATAGGGCACCTAAATTCCATGTAAAAGGGAGCTCAGGCATTGTGTTTGCAGAAGTGAATTCCAGATGTTACAGAGCACTCCAAATCGTGTGTTGTCTGGATTTTCTTGTTGTCTTTTGAATAATTGTTGCATGCCATGACCTATGATCTTTGTTTTCCTAGAAGTACGCAGTACTCCATATTTTATGACATGCTGCAAATGGATGAAAATATTAATCTTTTTTTTAAAAAAAGTTAATTTAATAGAGGAAGAAGGGAGAGAGCCAAGCATTATGTTATAGTTTTTTGATGAATGCTCTATATTTCATCTTCATGCAGTTGAGCCAAGAGAGTAACTCATCTCTTTGCATAAACATATGGTGGCTTTGTTTTTAGGCAGATTTGTGACAGTAGTGAGTGAGTGACTTTCCAGGCTCTGACAGTTGTCATATTCATGGGTAGCAGTACTGCCAAAGAGCGTACATATTAACACGGTTATTCAAATTCCCTGTAACACCAAAGTACTGGATTAAGAAACTGCTTCTCCTAAAAAGTTGTATGTTTGCTGGGAGGGGGGTGGGGTGTCTGTTCATTTGTTTGGGGCTTTTTGCTTGTTATTTTTACAGTTTTTGAAAGTCTTTATCTTGGAGCCAACATATACAATAGAAACTGATTGCCTTTGATCCAAAGTAGCCAAAGATACTGGATTTCAGCAACGACAGTGTTTTTTCTGGAGAATAGATCTGTTTGTGTTGTTTAAAGATGGGAGCTAACTAGTGTAGTTTCTCACTAACCAATAAATACGAGAGAGACTGAAATGGAAAGCAAAAGGAACAACATCCCTGTCTTTTGCTTGACAAAGACCATCTGACAGATCCACTCTTGCCTCCTGATACGTAAAGTAGGCAAGAAAGGGAAAATAATGAAGAAAACAGTCTTGAATAACAAGTTGAAATGCTAAGGATTTTATGGAGAAGGGAGAACCTAGATAAGGGACCAGAAAGACCATGGCGTACTGTGCTGAGAAACCTTTATTCAAACATATAAAAGGAAAAGAGAATATTTTTTTATTAGGCAATTAGTGTTTTACAGCCAATAAAACAGGATCAGGCAATTGAGATCAGATATAAAGAAAGCCAACCCCTCCATTTCTTGAAAACACTCTAAAATTTTCAAAGGAAAATACCATCAAGATCAAAACAACAGCTTCATTATTCAGCAAAGGGGGAGGGAAAGGACATAGAGATAGGAATGGCCTTTCTGTCTTCTGCTCAGTTCCCTGCTTGCACATTGGCAGTGCTGATAGCCACCAGCCATACAGTCACAGCACGCTCAAACGTGATTTCTCTCAAACTTGCTAGTTAGATTTCAAAATACAGGGTTTTCCAGGAGAGTGATGAGTAAAGCAGGGAAAGCTCACTTAACTGTTATGTAAGTGTTAACTGTTTATAAGTGTTATTTACTGAAATTTCGATGCTGTCTATCCCATATCCTATTTTTTTCCACAGGAATTGACAATTTGATTGGGGGAGGGGGAAATCTCTGCTTCTAGACTCCATACGTCAAAGCTTATTTAAATGTAAATAGCAACCTTAAATACTTTCTCACAATTTACTTTTGCAATCTGAGAACCCCCAAAGGTCTAACTGAACCGATACGCAGTCTCAAACCAGAAGATTTTTCTGTCAGTTTATGACACTTCTAGAACCAGATCCAAATCAAATCTGTGTAATAAATAATAAACTGTACAGTTTTATATGATGCAAAAATCATTGAACATATATTTAGCAAGTTAGCAGAAAAGGCAAATGCAATAGATAACGAAAGATGGCAACCAGTTCTGTCGCCATTTTCCAGATCATTTTGTTCCCAATGCGATCAGGTTATTATAACCCAAAGCTGTGAATGAAGCTGTCCAAAGACAGTGAGGGAAAAAAAGATCAGAATTTGCGTTATATAAATAGATAGATACTGAAGTCAAAATAAGAAGGAGCACTCAGTGGCAAACTTTTTTATTTCTGGATATACTTCCACAAACTATTCAAGTCCTTGATGTATTTAGAAAGCAGGCAACTCCTAATAACTAATCTTACAGAGGGAAGGTATAATATGAAAACCAAAACAAAAATATAATTTTTATTTTTGATACAACAAACCACTTGGACACGTGCTACATCTTATAAACTCGTTAGCAAAGCATTGAGGTATCTACTTGAGTTCTCCCAATAGTACTACTTAAAAATTAATTCAACAAGCTGTTGAGCAATCTTGCTTGATCCAGTAAAACACTCAAGAATGTGCAAAGTAACATGGTACACTCCTGGCATCACCTGAACCCTGTTGCTAAATCTATTACAGATTTTTACTGAATAAGCTTAGTCTCATTTGTCCCAGTCCACTCATGCATAAATTTACTCTTTCCTTGGCATCAGGAGATGGATTTGCTTTTGTATTAATTGCAAACTTTGCCCTAAACTAAGAAGTTAAACGATCACAAAGAATCACAACTGAATGGGGAATAGGAGCAGAAGAGATGAAGTTTTCCTCTCAGGTAAAGTTTGAACTGATGCAATGAATCAGCACTTCAGGCAACAGCTAAACTGGGTAAAACCCCCATGTTCAGAGTGACATGAGATCAGCTGTGCAGTTTGTAGATTTCATCTTAATACTGCCATGTATATACCTGTGTGGAGGATGATCAAGCCACAGGACAAATGGGAAACATGGTGCTCTTTTAAAGTTTCCAGTTTCCTCAGTTCTTACACTTACTTTTTCAAGTGTGAATGTTTTTGGTATATTGTCTGGTTTTCTGATGAGGAGATTGGGTTGAGTATAGGGACATCCACTAAATTACTTGAATAGAGTGCTTTTGATAACAGTGGGTACCTCCAAATTTTACTGTCACTAAACAAAAGTAAGTTTGCTGAATGCAAATTAACTTCTTCACATCAGGATGTTTTAGAGACCAAAAGCATAAATGGGATCAAAAAAGGATTAGGCAAACTTACAAAGGAGTTATGAACTGTTAAACACAATGGTTCACCAGTTCATTGAGTGGAGTCCCTAATCTGCTCTGCAACGATAAGGAACACTGTACATTTGCTTTGATTCTTCAATATTTCCCTTAAGTATCCACTGATGGTCATCCTGAGAGACAAGATCCTGGGTTCTGTGTTGGATCTCTTGCCCTGACTCTATAGCTGATGTCTTCACAGTCAAACTTGGTAGATCTCACCGATGGAAAAGCAATTTATTGTCATCCCACATGTGATTGTTGAGAAATAATTTGCTAGTGGTAAGATGATTGAAAAGTCTTCTAGAAGAAGCCACAGAAGACATACTGCAAGGAGCCATGGTTTAGGACATGGTACTTTGTTCCTGTTTGTCTTATCCAGAGAATTTTACTGAAACATTTATGTCTCCTACTTTTGACTTTCTCAGCAGTGCCAGTTGCCCCAACTGGATCACTGCTCTAATAGAGTTATACCTCCACAGAGCATACCTGAAAGGGGTAATGTGTATGTCAACTCATTTTTTCCACAGAAGGAAAGTGCCATGTACTTGCTTATAAGCAAATATAATCCTTGTTTGAATTGATGATTTCCCAAACAATTAAACAAAATAAAGACCCAGGAATAAATAAGAAAGTCTGATTTAGATGTTTCTTCTCTGTAGTCAAAGGTCAAATCCATATATGATCTTGGGGCAAATAAGGCCACAGACAAGTCTTAAGAACCATTATTGATGATGGTGAATTTCACATTGGAAAATAACTTGTACTAATTTTCCTTCTAACAAAAAGGAAAATGCATGTGGTCCTTCTTCTAGAGACATAGCCAGACAATGCAATCATTTATTCCACCTGGGATGATTTTGTCACTACCATCAGCCAAATGATAGATATTCATATGATACATTAATCTCTTATTTTGATCATCGAAAAAATGACTTTTTTTTTCTCTAAGTCTATTTCATAGTAGCTAAATTATATCTGAAAACTTACAATTTTTCAGTTACAATATGGATCATGGGAGTCTGTAAATTGATTCAGGTTGCATGTGCTGACTGACCCTTACACAGATAGTAATTACAATTGCTAGTCAGTAATTTCTCTGGCAATTATCTCCCATGCTGTGTTAGCTGAGTTGTTATACCTGAGATAGATAGAAGATCCACAAAATTTCAAGTGAAGCTTGTTTTTTACTAGACCTACTGATACAATTAGAAGATCTGAAGAATGATTTGCTAGCCTCAACTTTTTTTGACCTATTAGTTGATACAGTAAAAGATACTATGTCTTCCCACTAATTTTGTCTCATTGACCATTTTGTCATTTTAATAAAGACTTAGTTTAAATCCTTTCTCTGTAATTAGAGATGGGATGTTTTTGTTTGAAGTTGAAATTAATTCATAGTTCAAAAATCAGAATTTTTAGAAGAATGAACTTCAGCCACTAAGGTTCAATAATGAACATGACTTTTTAAAATTTAATCTGTGTCCTAGGAGTAACTAAATATGTTTTTCTAGGCACCTGTTCTGTTCTTGAAGATGTAGGTCTTTCTTTTTGCCCAGAAGCAAAGGGGGAGGAAGTAGCTGAATGAGTGATGTCATCAGTATTTCATCTCTCTCTTCCAAACAGTAAACTAATTAAACAAGTAGTTTGACTACTGCCCTCATCATTTGATGCACATAAAGTCTCTATGGCTCAAATTGATTGATAATCCATACAGATTTATTTATTTTTCTGAGCTCAGATTGTGACAGGACACGACACAACTGAGATCAGTAGCAAGATACTGATGCTTCTAAGAAATAGAGAACATGCCTATAAGAGGCAAATTTCAATAAACCAATGGTTGAGTGTATAATTATTGGCTGTACAATGAATTTAAATCTCAGACCAACGCCTAACTAAAATTGTCCTGCAGTATTACAAGATGTCTTCTTGCAATTTCATGACTAAAAAGACAGCTGGTGTAGCGGTCATAGAAATTATTTAAAAATTGAGACACGCAGATTTTAAAATATCCTAAAAATGCAAGACAGGAATCTTTGTAATAATTGCCTTTTGACCCATAAGCCATAACTCCAAACAACAGGCAGCTAGGCACACTAGTGACACACTGAAGTTTTGCTAATAAATCCTTCTGAGAAGCTCTGGATTACCTGTATCTCTCTCTCTGGAGTATGTATTTTGTAGTTCAGCTACTGAGTTGTTTCTGATAGAAATGGTGGCTACCGTATTTCAGCACATGATGATATTTTGCCTTGGAATGAGGCACAGTAACCGGTGCTGCACCTCAAGGTACATTTTGTTCTTTGTGCTTTTTCAGCATTCTCAGCAAAACCCAGACACCAGGGAGGTGATGAGCATGAAGAGTAACAGTGATTTGAGGGGTTAGACACTCTATGTTGGGAGTTTGGGCACTTAGGAACCTAATTGAAAAAATACCTCTTTAAACAACTTAAATTTGATGGGGCTACTGTTGGCCCCCTATTAAGGACTGTCTTTCTATTGCAAAAGTTATCCTCAGTGGTTTGAGGGACAGAGAGGGATAAGGTAGGTCTCTCTAAATCAACTCTTATAATCATCTCTAGTTTGTGGGCAGAGTTTTCACTGTTCCTTTGAGAAGTTCAATTATGTGAAGATTACAGAAGTAGCTGTAGGAGATGTTGTCAAGTGCCTTTGGTATTAATTCAGAGAGGAATGAGTGAAAAAATAATTTGAAGCCTGACACTAATCTTTGAATTTGTAGAAGAGCAATTGTTAGAAAATTCCCTACTGGTTTATTTTCCCAGTTCAATTCAGAACAGTTTTGAACAGTAGGTTATTCAGCACAGAGTTAGTATTTCTGTTCTGTATAGCTAGCATAAAATATTGCTGTCAAGAGTCAGTTTGGATCGGTAAATATTTTTCTCCTGCAGTATTCCAGTATGTTTCTAAAAGGGACAGAGTGGGCTGAAAAAGCTGATCTTGGAAAAAGAACTATTCTACTAAGTTTGATTAACATCAGTTGGTTGATGGATCAAAACCAGAATCTGAAATAAAAACCTTATTTTGTTTTTAATACAGTGAAACTAAGAGTTGAGTCTGTTTATAACATTTTTTTGAATTTAAAAGCCTGAGAATCTTAAATCCCATCTGTGTGTGCTCAAAGCCTTATGAAAGAAGCTGGGTTTACAACTAGTTTATTCAGTTCAAGATCATCAAATTCTGTGTGGCCTGATCTCATCAGAATTATCCTATTTTAGGTTACTGTCTCTGTGACAATAGCATTCAGATCTAGCGCCTACAAATCTGACCCAAAACTAAACTATATCCTTAGGCAATCTTGGATGGTGAACATTAAATCTTTTCTAACTGCAAATGATTTTTCCTTCATTAATTTCTAGAATTCCCCAAGTTACCAATTACACAAAGACAAATGTTCAATATTGAAAATGCCCAGTAGATTTGTATTTTAATTTCTCTAAGCTCTTTTTCATTGTTCAGAGATAGTATATGTGATTTACAGACGCTTAAAAATCCCATGAAATCATGAAATTATCAGTATTTTGGGAATTGCTCTTCCACAGTTTGCTTGCAAGGCAAGGTGGACAGTTTGCTAAAACAAGGCTGAAACAAATGTATGCTTTACTCTGACCAGGAGGAGCAGCAACAGCTCAGGATAATATGACAAGTGTATTTGTCTCTGGTTTTCCAGTTTAGATGAAGTCTATATGTATGAGCTGGGACCAAAAGGTCCCTTTAGTTCAACTGTTCTTAATGTTATGTAGTTGCCATACCATGGTGTACAGCAATGGGGAAAAACAGATTTCCATTTCCATTTATAAAACACTAGGTAAAAGAGCAAGCACATATAAAGCCTGGCTAGGACACACAGCTTAATATCACATGCTTTGTTCTTAAACCCTTGTTCTCAACAAGGGCTCCCATCAGAACCAAGATCTCTTTGAAGACTTGGAAAATTTCCTGTTAGGTTTGATGAAAAACAGAGCTTTCCATGAGTTATTTTCACAAGAAGAGTATAGGGCACAAGTCAAATTATTAGGGTCCCTTGGGGGTGCTCAGACAATTGCATTGCTGGATTGACTAGGTGTCCTGAAGGGTACGTGGAGAGCTCATACTCTTTGCTGATGGCACTGTCTTGTCCCCATGGAGTTTTTGACTTTTCCATCCGAAGGGCAAGTGAAGGGGAGAACGCGTTAATAAATCTCAGTATATTTTCTACTTGACATTTTAGCACAAAAATTTAAACAGAAATGCAGTGATATTACTACTTTTGTCTTAGCAAAATTTTTGAACTTCACTTAGTTCATATAGAGGAAGCAAAAGCAGTTTGTGTGGTGGCCTTTTTGTATCTTCTCTGGGCTCAGGACTTTCTTAGGGTTAGGATGGTGGTCTTGGCATATTAAAGGAGGCACAAGATCACTGCTTCATACCCGTGTGAATGAATTAAAACAAAGGCTGCACACTGTCTTCAGGATGCTCTGCCTTAAAATTTTCTATTTATGTTTGGTAAGTAACTGGTTTTAATTGTTCCTTCTTTGGGATGCACAGTATGCTTACCACGAGTGTTTTCCATTAGAAGGCATTTCACTAGGGGTACCCACACAGGTGCTTTTTAATAGCGTATAAGGGATCTTCGCACAGAAGCCTGCAGACCTTCAGATTTGCTACAGCATTATGACAGAAGTACAAGGAATCTAAATAAAAGCTTTTGTCGCATTTCTGAAAAAGAAGGGATTTATTCTGGAGTCTTGAGGAAAATTTGGAAGTCCATTTGCATGGTTTCACTGGGGATAGAGGCATCAGGTTTGCTTTTTACCTAGTGTTTGCAACCAGTTATATACAAGTAACTAGCAATATTTGCACAGATCTTTTTAGGGTTTTTTTAATGGTAAAATAACACAGACTAACTTCTGATGTACTTATGCTAAGTAACATTTTATTTGACAAATAGTCCTACTGAACTGGGAGGGAGGAAGTAGATTCAATATCGGGTTTTGGAATCTGACCGTAAATAAACGTTGACTTTTTTATTGTTTCAAATTTCTTATCTCTGAAGCTTCCTGGGGTAGATTCAAGATATCCAAAATTAAGATCATTGCTCCTTAGTGTAAATTAAAAGAAAAATTAATTCTGTCTGAATTTATTTCCCACAACTTTAATGCTTTCAAGATGTTGTGCTCCATCTCAACCTGAGCTTCACCAAAGTCAGTGGAATCAGGCCAATGGTAAATATTGCTTAAAATTCCAAGAAGGAAACTTCCTTCACAGAAGATGACTATTGCAGTTTTTAATTTAAGCTGTAGTTTTTCAAGACGGAGAGAGATTTAGAGAGTCAAAAGCACATCTGGGAATATTTTAAAAACTGGAGTATTTTCCCAATGAAAATGTAAAGCTAGTCTTATGTTATGTCCAAAATTTCGTCTTAATTAGGGTTTGCATTCCCTACACACAGCTATATTTTATGTTTGTTTTGACATCAGAGACGTGCTGTTAATTAAATGTCAGGAAAAGCAAAGGTGGTGGAGAAAAAGAATGACATAAAATATGTACATATGAAAATATGTATATGTATGTGTGTGTGTGTGAAGCTAAGTAGTTTCTTTTGCTCTTAGAGTCAGCATTGAGCTCATCATTGAGCTTTTTTGCTTCCTAGACCTCATTGGGAAAAACTACCTTGGGAGTTTAACAGAAGGGTAAATGAAATGAACTGAAGAGATTCTTTTTGTACTCAGGCTTTAGTAACCAACTCTTCAGTTGTCTTTCTGAAGGTGAACTCTGATCAGTCATTCTTCTCTTTGTAGTACAAGGTTTATTGGGATGTCTTAGGGTTTGTTTGGTTTGGGTTTTTTTTTCATATTGTTTTTATTTATTTATTATTATTAGCCTTTGTTATTCTTAACCCAGCTGTCAGAAACACTGGTATATGAACAAGATGCAGTAGCTGTGACTTGAGTTCTTGTTCTGTCTCAACATACACAGCGGTCTGAAGTTCACAGGTGCAAACACTCGATTTTGTCAGCTGTAACTAAATTTGAGTTAGAAGTCTGAGATAGGAACAATCATTAACTCTTTTTAACCGTCCACTGAGCATGGTTTATAATAATGATAAGTTGTGACAGGGTAGCACACACAGTAGTCAATTCTGCAAATGTTTATCATATGCTTAGTGTTCTATTTAGCCCCTTGCACAAAATGCTCATTGTGAACTGAAGCATACACGGAAATTGTGTATGTTTGTCCTGAAGGTGATTCTAGATCCCTCCTGTTGTCCCATCCAGGGACTACTGAACATAGCAAGGATCATACAGATGGAGCCAAACTCCTTTGCTAGGTACTGGGCCAGAAAACAATCGGTCCACTGGAGTGTCTCACATACTTTTTCATGTATGACTTCTTTATCTTTACGCTGCCAATGACTATTGGCCCAAGTTACACTCTAGCGTGTGAATAGCATTTTTTTCCACGTACTCTGGCATTATACAGTCCTCTGACAGCAAATCTACCCCGCCTTCCCACGCATACACATAGAGATATACCTGTTTTCTTATGCCATTTCTCAGAGCAGAGGAAGTAATGCTCCCTCCTGGAGAGGGAAAACAGTATTCCACTTGTCCCATCAAGTTATCATCTGTTGAGCTAGTTAATACTCCACACATTTATTTTATGACATTAATCACTGAATCTGAATGATACACACATTTTAAGGTAGGAAAAAATCCTGCCAGAGAGTCAAACTATGGTCTTTTTATAAAAGGTTGTTCTGCCTGTGTCTATATCCTGAAAAGGGAGACAGTCAAGTCACAGCAGTATATCAAATAATGAGAGATTTAGAATCCAAAAATC
Source organism: Aquila spilogaster (assembly GCA_024606505.1). NCBI lineage: Eukaryota > Metazoa > Chordata > Aves > Accipitriformes > Accipitridae > Aquila > Aquila spilogaster. Next base: position 18,499,288 of record JANHGO010000072.1, read on the forward strand.
GCAACAGACGTCTTATTCAGCACCAGATAAAATCTGAGTGAAAAATTAAATTTAAGAATGGGGTCCTGTCCCAAACCCTTCTGGAGACTGTTTCTAGATACCTGAGGAGCTGCTTCCCTCTACAGGACCATGCCTGAGCATGACAGCTATGGAATAATAAAAATACCAGCTGCAAAATGGAAACTAATAGGCAGCAGGAACAGAACTTTCTTGCAGATGCTTTGAGCAGCGGTGTTTACTCCTAGAATGTATTAGGGATATCATCAGTTCCGCTGGAAAAGAAAATAGTTTTCTTTAATTGACTTAATTTTCCCTCAAGTAAATAAACTTCACTGAGGAGGGGAGAAATGCATCGAGTAGGTGCTGTATGTCAACTGCTTTTACAAATGTTTATAAGCAATGCTATTGACAACATGTAAAAAATGTAAATTACCTGGCAGCAGAATCTATAAATTTTCCAGCAAGAAACCACATGTACTTCATGTGCATTCTGCTTGCTGTAATACCGACAGCGTCTTGCATGGTTTGAAGATGCGTGTAGAGCAGGGCACCAAAGTGGTGGGTTGAGCTGGGTTTTGCCACCTTGATGTTGCCCAGCTGCCTGTGGCCTTTATGACTTGCCCGACCTCCAGCTCTTTGTCTTTCACCTCATTCGAGGTGAAATCTCACTGAAGGAAAAACTATGTCTCACTGTATGTTTACATGAAGTCCATCACAACAAAATGTTTATTTAAATTACGACCCATGGGTTGTACATAAAGATTATATAAATAATCTTCTTTGTACTTTGAGGGAAGACTATGTGTTGTACGCAATTTATATTGGTCTTTTGTAATTCTCTTGTATTCTTTAGATGCTTGTCAAAGACTAAGTCTCTGCTATGACCTATGTGTAAAGATGTGTGTTAGTCCTTTGAGGATCCTATCTGTAACTTTCAAAACTCTTCCTCTCAAAGAAAATTTGCTCAGCTACTCACACTCCATTCCTTGTCTGTAGGTGGAATTAAGTTGTAAGAGCATTGGTTCTCTTGTATTAAGCACAGGATATGAAGTACTCTTAGGAACGAATACTACCTTAGGTTTAAAAATGGGGATAATCTCTACATCACTGATGTCTAGAGAAAGCTCTTCTGTCCGTAAACTTCATAGTCCTTTGCCATACAGTAATTAGGGCATTAAAAGAGTTGGATGTAGAAAATTACTTTGGATTAAACGATTGATGGTTGACTTTCGCTTAATTCAAATTGAAAAATTAATAAATAGCAGAGCATCCTTCTGAGAAGGCAAACTTTAGTAGGCTAAATGATCCAAAGTTTAAATTAATATTTGGCATTCTAATATTGGGTGGACCCAGAATGTCTGTAATTACCCCAGTGTTGTGATATACATGAGGTTGTGGGGATATGAGGAGGCTCTTATCTCCAAAATCTTTGTTGGTGATGTATGTAAAGATAAATTAAGTGTTGCCAAAGTCTAATGCAGCTAGAATTTGTATATTAAAACAGGTAAGAAAAGGCTTTTCAGGTATATAATTAAAGAAATAAATGGAGCTACTTTCATGTTGCAGTGACAGCACAGGTGTTGCTTTGGATGTGGTGTTGAAAAAAAAGGTAAAAATTTTGCCTTAACTTCTCCCACTCCCCAAAATTAAAGGAGGTAATCAGCTTAGGTAAACTGAACAACTTCTGTCCCAGGAGTGTGAAACAATCGGAAGAGGTAAGCCCTGTAGCAAGGGCTGTCTTGAGACACGCAGCCGGATATATCTGGAAAATAGCAAATATAATACCTATATTTAAAATGGGGAGAGAAACATGATCTGTGTATCTACATGCATCTGTAGTATTGAGGGATTAAAAAAAAATATTAAAATATTGAAGGAACAATTAAACACATAGAAATACTTAGAAAATGTCTTTCACTATAGTACAGGCTTTAAGGTGTAGATCAAACCAGATTAATCACTGATAAATTAATATAGATACTATATATCCTTTGTCGAGCATAGTGCATCAGCCTGACATTCATAAATCTCAGTCATGGAAACTAGTAAAAAAATTGGAAAAGGCATGTTTAATAGGAAAATTGTAAGATTAATTATAATGTAAATAAATCACAGACAGATGATATAAAGACAGGCATTGTTGAAAGGTAGATTACAGTTCTGATTAGAGGTGAAGCTCTCTGGATTAATTTTGGGATTAATCTTGTTTGCTGTTTTGACAAGAGCTATTCTTGCTGTCTGTAACTTTATTTGCTTTAAATCCAGGAGGGGAAAAAACTCTTTGGGGTGAAAGATCAATGCAGAAAAAGGAATGGACATAAACTGTCCATAATTATATTTTGACTGAAAACTAGAAGAGCAGTGAAATTATGCAATACCCTCCAGTAGAAGTAATGAGACCAAAACAGAGACATATTACCCCTAAAATAAATAAATGCCTGCATCAATAGCAGACTAGCTTTGATGATCTTTTAATCTCCATCTAGTAATGTGTTTTAATGAAGTACAAAGATTTTTTTAAAAAAATATAAATAGACTGAAAGGTGAATTTAAACTGTATGCAATGAAAGCAACACAGGGCCACGTTCCAAATAGCAAGGATACAGGAAAATGTCAAATAGTCAATCCTCAATGACACCTCTGTCCTGCATAACAAATATGGGTGGTATCCTATTAGGGGAGAAAATCAAGTATGTAATTATGGACTCTATCATAATGCAAATATTATCAGTGGGGCTGAGTCAACATTGCAAAGGGCAACTATAATTCAGATACTTCACTTTTAATGCTGTAGTAGTACATTTGGGGGTGGGGGTGGTGGTTTGTGTGTGTGTGTATAATTCCTATTTGCATAAAGACAGAACACCAAGCATGTGTTTTGATCAAACACTAAATAATTACTACAGGTTGAAAGTATTAATTCTAGGATTATCCAGCCAAAGCAGTAGTAGTGATATAACTTTCACCATTGTTTTTTTTTTTTCTTCTTCTCCTTTTCCCAGCTGGCAAATACTAGCTTTTTGAATCAAAACTCACCAAGCAAGTTTGCAAGTATCTCCCAACCTGTTCACATTTATCAAGTTCCAAGAAACAGAAAGGCTAATACAGCTGTTAGTAGCACTTTGAAAATGTTGAAATCTCTTTGAGTAGCACAGAAGGATCTTGGTCCATAAGCTGTCCGCAGCAAATATGCCATCAGTGTAAAAGTTATAGCTCCCTTTAAAGGCCAAACTAGCAGTAAAAGCTTTTAAATCCTCAAGAAGGATGTAGAAAATATCCAATTCTATATGAAGAAAACAATGCATGCTTTTGTGGCATAGAAGTTGAAGAACAACTAGGCAAGAAATGCTCTGCAAAGAAAAGATTAACATTAATTTCTGTAACTTAGTATAGATAATTATGATTATGGAGCTAGTCGCTGGCAGAAACTATGCTGCAGCACAGTCATCTTCAGTAAATGTCAAATAGGATAAATAATCAGTAAGTACTTGTCCCTCATTAAGTCATCAAAAATAAATTAGAGGAAATATGATCTTCAGAAATTATAAACACAACACATCTATCGTTTTCTCGTACGTATGGTAATACTTATTATGGGATTGGTTGGGTTTTTTTCAATTCTGCTTTCATAAAATTCCTACAAACACTGAAAGTATTTGGAGATTATAGCCACCAGTTGTCCTATCTGATTTCCAAGTTGTCAATTAACCACCCTACTTTCACTTTGACTTTAGAAGTTGCTCATAATCTCCTCCTTAGTAACTCGCTGGAAGATCTGTTGTAATTGAAAACAGAAGAAAATTGCACTTTTCAGTTAAAAAGCTTGAATTTATGTTATTTTCTTGTTGAAAAGCCAGCAAAACAAACAAATCTCTGAAGGGAGCTCTTCACGTGTTGGAAACAACTGAAATCAGACTATGGGTACTACTGAAACAGAGAAATGTTCTTTATTTGATGCAGTGACAAAATCATCAGCTTCTCAGTAACTCTCTGAGGGACATAATTTTGTGTTAAAATCTGTAGAATAGTGACAAAAAAAACAGTTTCATGTCCCTTGATTTGTCCCCTGGTGTCCCTAGGTTTTTTAGATCATAAAAATTAATTTAGCAATGCCTCCTCTGTTTTGCCACAAATTACTTTTTTATTGCATCGTGAGCTTGGCAACACTTCTAATTAAAATGTTTAAAAAAGGAAAAAAAAAGTGCATCCCTTGATTTTTCAGTTTTAATCCCAACATGGGTCCCTTATCCCAGACCAAAAGAAAACAAATGGTTCCTATCAGAAGTGATGCTCCTAAAGATAGAATGGAAAATGCCTTGCTCTATCTACTGAAATTGTATAGGATAACCAGTACAAGCCACATTTTCTGGGACAGGCCCTTTAATTTTCATTTTCACCTTGCATGCTCTTAACATATGTAAGCAAGTACCCTCTGTGATCTACCAATTGGACATATGGGAGTCTTGCTGGTTGTGTGGATGTATAGATATCTAATTTATGTGCACAATCAGGCATTCTTGTATATGTAGGCACATTCCAGTATAAGCCATCAAAAGTGTGTAAACATGGCAATCCTTTTTTCAGGGCTTCCTTTCTTAAGTCCCTACATAGAAATTTTGTCTGAGCTGAGATATTTTGTTGTTTGCCATGGCCCATTTGCCAGACACCCAGAAATGGTGGATGAGTGGTCTCTCTGAATATATAGGTTGACTTTGCCATGAGCAAGAGTAAAGAATGTGAAATGGCTACTTAGGAGCCCAGTGTAAAGTAGCTGAAAATAAGGTCCTTGAAAGAGTTGCAATTGAAATAGAATTACTCTATCTTAATTTTGAAAAAGGTTGTTGGATGAGTGCATGACTGAGCTAAATATTTTTTATTTAAAGACTTGTAAGGAAAACCAAACAGGATTAAAAGGGTATCATGAGAAGAAATTTTCCCATAACTGCTTGGAGACTGTTAAAAGAAAATGTTAGAACATTACAGCATTTTATCTACTTCCCTAACTTATCAAAAAAACTAGTTGTGCCTTGAAGGTCCCAAGCCCAGAAATGTATAAGAAAGAAGATATAGAAGTTTTAAAAGGAATTAAAGGTGGAGTAATTCGTACAACCTGGGAATGCCTTAGGAAGGTGGACTTGTCACAGGATGTGCTTCCATGGGAATTTTCTTTATTAAAGAAGCTGGCTTGTGGATTTCAGATCCTGTGGTGCAGTTTGCTAACTTTTAAACTGTGTCAGGACTCAAGATGTGCTGTTCTGTGATGCTACAAGCTAGAATGCTGGAAGTATCATAGAATCATAGAATGGTTTGTGTTGGAAGTGATGTTAAAGATCATCTAGTTCCAAACCCCCTTCCATGGGCAGGGACACCTTCCACCAGACCAGGTTGCTCAAAGCCCCATCCAACCTGGCCTTGAACACCTCTAGGAATGGGGCATCAACAACCAGTCTGGGCAACCTGTTCCAGTGCCTCACCACCGTCACAGTGAAGAACTTCTTCCTAATAGCTAATCTAAATCTACCCTTTAAACTGAAAGAGTTTAAAACTGTTACACCTCATCCCTCTTTAGAAAAACCATCCAAAATTGTACATTTAATTTAAAAGGTGGAGCTGAGATGGGAGACACAATTGCTTAAACTGTTGTCACTGAAGGAAAAAAAGGGGGGGGGGGGGGGGGGGGCCAAAAAAAAAAAAAAAAAAAAA
>JANHGO010000072.1:18505090-18543125 GCA_024606505.1 Aquila spilogaster
GCAGTAGTTCTTGGCAGAGCCTCTTTCCGAAGAGGCAAACGTCTGGCTCCTGCTGCCACAAGGAAGGCTATCACAATGCTCTAAAAAGACAGTTTCTCTCCCCTTCTTCTGAACTGCACAAGATCATTAGCATGAAAACGAGGACTTTGTTTCTTAAGTGTGCATCCATTCCCATAGCTTATCCTCCCACCTGAAGTCCTCATCTGTGTCATCAATGAGTTGCAGTGGAAATTGGTTTGATGAGGCTCTTTAAGTGCAAGCCACTTACGTATTATATGCAATAATCTCTCTATAATTATAGAACTCCCCTTATTATTATTATTATAACATCTTTTAACACTTTTAAAGTTCCCTTAGTCCCCTAATTCAGCTTCATTGACCAGAAGACAAAGAAATCCACCAGCTGCAGAGTTAAAATCATGATGTTGTTGGCTTTAATCTCTCTTTAATCATTAAAACATAAATTAGTGCTTGTATTCGTTACTTCCCAAACAGCTTTCTCTTTTGGGTTTCTCTCATCCTCTGCTCACAACTGCCACCTGCTTCTTCTGGTGGCCTGCCTTGCTCTAGGGAGGAGATTCCTTCCCACATTTGTCAAGAATAAGGGAGCAAGGCCTAAGAAGCAAGAAACCATAGCAGAGAAGAAGACAGGGTGCGAGCAAGTAGGAATAAGCAGGTCAGAGAATAAGGACATCTCTGCCAAAGGTTCTCTTAATATGTGAGTTTTTAGCAGGGGTGTCCCTTCAGGTAAGAACTAATTGAAGCCTCCATAGAGCATTGCTGAAATTTCTAGCCAAAAGCGGATGCATGGTGTGCACCATACAAATGCTGTATTTCCTTGCAGGAAACATAGCAATATGCCTCTCACAGTACCTGACGAAGACAGAGATTTGCATCTCTTGTGCATAACTGCAGCTATTTTTAGTTAGTACATCAAAGAGCTGGGTGAAGTACATATGTCCAGACTGATGGACATATGTTTCTTTGGTAACAGGGTTTTTGCTAATTTCTTATTTCCAAGTGAAAATTTGTTCTGTTTCTACTATAGAAAAATGAGTAGATACACATTATTTGACCATAGTTACTACCTGGGCTCCTGTATCAAAACTAGATCTTTTGTTTACAGATGCATCTCCAAGCCCAGCAAAGAACAATGCTGAAGGGTGGGATCTATATCTTCTAATGGATTGGAGTATTTAAAACATCAGAATTTGGTATGTGGCTCTTAATGCTCACATCTCTATAAACAAAGGCCTACATAAGTGCATGGGTCTAATGCTGTTTAGTGCCTTAGTACCTCTGAATGCAGAGAATGCAACAGATAGGAAATCCTGACCACAGAGATTTATGGTCATACAAAGCTGAAGCTGGTATTGAAGTCCAACAAAGGCAGTGTATACTTTAGTAAATGCTTAATTTTAAACACTTGGAATCACAGTGAATCAATGGGACTTGTCACATACTTATGTACTGCTGCTAGATTAGGATTTAAAATTTTACTTCTGACAGTTTTGGCAACAGGAGAAAATAAATGTATTCATAGTTTAGCTGTGTGAAGCAAAAAGGAAAATTCAGGGACTTGGAGCGGTGGACACTTCTAGTTACGAAGACCAATGTGTGGATGAGCTTTCATGCTACGTATATAGCTAAAAAGGATGCTCTACTGAGGAAGTCTGGACCCATGAAAAAATCACACAACATAGTCAACATAGTTGTATCCCTTGTGGATTACATGAATGACGTGCAAAGGGATGTTCCTAATAAGAAAGACTCAACCTGTTGGCTTAGACCTTAGAAAACTGCTGTTCTTACGCTTACTATCAGAGCTCTTTTTCACATTTCCTAAATGCACAAATTTAAAGCTTAAATTGTTACTCTGTGTCTGGACTGTATGTGTTCATTTTTTTCCCACACAAACTTTGAACATAATACAGTTTGGTTCATGGCCAGGTCTTAAAGCTTCTTTTATTAAAATATTAATAATTCTAATAACAACAACAACAACAAAAAACTACAGAAGTGTTAAAAAGGTCTACCTTTCGTGATATTACTCAGGACATATGAAAGGCATGTGAGGCAGTGGGTTCATCTAAAACAGCATTTTGCTCAAATGTTGAGGAAGCAATTTTGCAGTCTGCCAGAATTAGTTATTTAAAGCATCTTTACAAATAATCTTCCTAATTTTGACAACACTTCAAAACTTCTTTGGTCACTTTATCATGATGGGAAACTGGGTGTGGATAATTCCTCTTGTCTCCAAATGATGTCTACAACTTCCAGAGCACGATTTTTTTTTGTTTTGTTTTTCTTTTTGGTTGTTTTTAAATCCTTCTCCTCTTCTTTCAATAAATACATAATTGGAAAGGGATAAAAGAATAAATGGGAGACAATTAGTACTTGAATGTAACCTGAGCAAAGAGGACTCAATGTACTTTGCTGTGGTAGCTTATTGGATTTTGAGAGCTGTAAAGCCATGCACCTGTAATTTTAAAGGGCACTCAAAGCCCTGGATTTGATACAACAGGAACGTGATACAAAGTGTCACTGCTGTGTGTGCCTGGCAGCAAAGTGATTAAACCTTATCTGGAAAAGGTAAGACAAAAATGCAAGGAGTAGACGGAGGCAGAACACCCCTGAGCAAAAACATGGCCTAGCTGCAACCTTGCACTTCTGGAGACCTGCTCTTTGGGCACCCAACTTCTTTCCCTGGCTCTGCTTGCTGTGTGAAGCACGTTGGCAGTGTCCTGATCACTCTTGTAGGCCTTGTGTCGCCACCATCAGCTGACTGCTGGTGTTTAGCAGCAGTGCTTGACTACAAAATTATCAGTCTTACCTGAGTCATATGTGCAAGTGGTACCTTTTATTGATAAAGAAGTTAATATCCCAGTGTTATAATGATTAAACAACTAAATTAGATTACACTCACTATTAATAAATATTAGACTGTCTTTATTAATTTCTGCCATTAGTATTTATATTTTTAAAGCTTTTAGTAATTTCAGTTCTTATTTAAGGGTAAGACTTGCTTTATAATGATTCCTCTAAATGAAGTTTTAAGATGATGCAGGTTATATTTAGAATAATAGAATTGTTTGAGTTGGAAGGGATCCCTAAAGTCCATGCAGCACAACTCCCCTGTAATGTACAGGGACACACAGCTAGATCAGGTTGCTCAGAGCCCCATGCAGCCTGACCTTGGATGCCTCTAGGGATGGGGCATCCACCATATCTCTGGGCAACCTGTTCCAGTGCTTCAGTACCGTTATCATAAAAACCTCTTTTCTTATATCCAGTCTAAGTCTCCCGTCCTAGTCTGAAACCATTTTCCCTTGTCCTATCACAACAGACCCTGCTAAAGAGTCTGCCGCCTCCTTTCTTTGAAAAAGGAGAGTATCACATGGCTTTTGGGAATAGGTGGTGAGAATTACAAATCCGAGGAAGTTTCAGTCCAGACTTTGCATTTCCCTGACATTCAGAGGCTCTCTCTTTGGGGAAGCCATATGAAAATTTGGGGGCTAATTGAAGCCACCAAAGAACATGGCATGACATTGTGTTCTATGCATAATACGTATCTATTTGGACAAGGCCTTCTTCCCCTCCTGTATAAAACAAGTTATCCCCAAGCCGAAGGTTGTTTTGTAAGTGCTGCATTAGTTTGATTATTGTGCTTTTCTTCTTCGCAATGGAACCTCAACTTGGCTCTCAGAGCCTGAGGCTTGGCTGTTGAGAAATGTTCTTTTTGCAGATGGGAGCTTTAGCAGTCAGCAGTGATGAGGAGAAGGTCCAAGTAGTGCTTGCATACAGAAGACAGTTGAGTGGAAGGACCACATGGAAAGAGGAAACTAGTGATCTATGACAGCCATCAAGGAAGTGTGTGTTTGAAAGAGTGGGCAGACCCTTAAGAAAAAGGATAAACTGATTTAGAAATCTAGAACTACTGAGCTCTGTGAAGTCAGTTTTGGATAAATAGTGTGAGGTAAGAGCTGCAAATGCACTTTTGGTTAAGCTGCATAGTGCAGCGTGTTTACTTTCAGAATGGGAACAGTAATTTTTTGAGATCAAATTGAATTTTCCAATTTGTACTGTTTAGATTGTTTGAGGTGTTTAACTTCTGTTGCCATTTTTTCCTTTCTTTCTTTCTTTATTTTTCACCCAGGTAATCCTAATTTATTTATTTATTAGTTTTTGAACAATAAAAATTGGCTTGGAAAGAGGGTGGAAAAAAGAAAAGAGAAAGAAAAGGAGAGGAAAAAGCATGCAGACGTTCAAACTCACTACTTTTGAAATCATAACTGAAAGCATTTATGGATGTACTGTTTTGCATTTTAAGTGAGTCTTGCTTTTTCCACTGGACTGTGTGAGAATTCAGGACATCAAACTGAGTATCATCTTTAACATGCAGGAGAGGCTTCTTACCTTTGCAGTGGAAGACTGTGAGAGAATTTTACTACCAAAGCAGAGAAAAAAAATTGTGCTTTTTTTTTAACCTAAAATTATTTTTACATTTTTAATTTTCAAGCAGAGCTTTTCTACAACAGCCACACCTTTACATTTTTGTGCTTAAAAAACGAAGTGTCATAAATATGTCACCATAAATGGGTTTGGTTTTGTGTTGGTTGTTTGTTTTCCATTTGTAGTTGCAGTACCGAAAGATATCAGACTGGTTTTTCTGTGCATGAAGCTCTGATTTATATACGAGAAAGATACAGCAGGATTAGCAATGGGAGAAAATCTCAAACACTTTTGTGCCTATAGTATTTCACAGAATTGCAAATTAGTGGAGACAGTAAAGAAGCTCTGAAGTTTTTTGAATTCAGTCTCCTGTTCAAAGTAAGGTTATCTGGACAAGATTGTGCAGGACCATACTCAGTCTGATTTTTGAGCATCTTCAATGATGGAGGCTCCAGAACTACTCTGAGTGACCTGTGAATATGTGATCGCCCTTTTGTGTTTCAATTTGTGTCAACTGCATAAATTTAACTGGGCCTCGCTGCAAAAAAAAAAAGCGTAGGTTCATTTTATCTGCACCCTCCTGTCAGACATTTACACACATTGATAAGATCCCTCTGTGTCTTCCCAGATGCCTCAGCCTCTTCTCATAAGTCACAGACTCCAGCCCCTTAATCATCTTTATAGCTCTTTGCTTAACTCTCACACACCAAGAAGTCCATTTTATTTCAGCTTTCTCCTCTTCTTAGCAATCTTCCTCTGCAATTGTAAATTAGGATCTGAATCTGCAAGTAATGCTGCCATTATCAGCCCTGGTAGTGTTCCTATTATCACTCCTCTCTGCCCCCAGGGGAGCTAGTGCCATACAGCACACCAATATCTTGGCATTACAAAAAGAATCAGTCTTCTGCAAGGCTAACATGCCTGCTAGCCCCTACTCAGAGAATGATTTCTCTCTCTCAAGGCATTGCAGGTAGTGTTTCACACATGAAATGTTGGAATTCCTCTAAGTAACATCTAAGAATATTGAGTGATAACAACTGTGCATGTGCCTTATTAGAAACAGGTGGAAATGTATTTGACCACTGCCAAGCAGTTAACTGGCATTTGATCAGGTCTTAGATGGACATGGAATCCTTTATTCCAAACATTTTTTTTGTGTTGATATATCAAATACTCTTAAGCAAAAACAACAGCAAAAAAATCAAACTGAAGAGGAAATGCAATGAACTTGCATGCAATCTCATATTTTAGTTAAATGTATCTTCATACATTTTCTTTCATCTTAAGAGTCACTTCTTCTTAGAATAGTTAGTCTAGCTACGTCACATGCAAGAAGTGCTGCATGCTGCCAGGTACAAGTTTGACAGCTGCTTGAGTCTAATACAGTATTTTTATACTGCATATATTGAGAATAAATTAGATGTCACTGAGTTGTGCGTTCTTCACATTTTAGAAGAACTACATAATGCAAATGGAAAAGTCCTTATAAAATGCTGAAGAAATAGGATATTATTACTTTAAAATATTATCAGGATATGTTTTGCATGTGAAGATTAATGGTTTTCAATGTGATATTGTTATTTACATATGGGGTGTTGAATTAATTTCACTATCTGTAAAATTATTAAATGAATTGTGAGTGACTGGTGAATAATTCACTTATGTGCTCAGTCAGCTCTCTATATTAAAGGATACAACAGAATAAATGAGGCGCTGATTGAAGGTGGGTGGATAGAGTTCTCTGAACACAACATTGACTCCTATACAAAAGGATGTTCCTACCTTATTCAAATTATTAAAATGCTTCTTATTTGTTCTGGTCAGTTTTGACAAGTGTTTGTGAACCCATTCTTTTCCCCAGAAATATGGAGAGGGATCTCAAGCTCTCAGTTCTTTTACTCTGAGAGAATTTTCAAGAACAGACAACCAACCTTTTGAATTCTGAGAGGAAAAATCAAGTGAATGTGTACATTGTGTGTGAATGTGTGATTTCTACCTAAAATAGAAACCCACACATACAGGTGTTGATAAAATGGAGGGAATCTTAAAAGCACAATTGATAATTTTTAAATAATTTAATGTACTGCTCTGCATTTCTGCCCGCTGTCTGTAGTACAGTAATTTATGAAAAAGGATTATTAGAGTTTGATTTAGAGCGAAGCTAGGCACTGGAGTACATTCACCGTATAAGAGATAATTCCTGTTTTCTTTGTGAAGACTTCTGCAATAATGTGCTTCCACATACCCCCTAGGTCTGTTAAACCCCTTCTTGTTGGTTCTCATCTGAAGTTCCAGGCTCTGATTCCCTTTTGTGTTCCTCATTCTGGGCCATTGTGAGAGAAAATTAGGTACATGAGGAAGCTGGTGGTGTGGGACCCAGCAGCAAATGGGCTATGTACTTGAGGAGAACAATATATGTAGAAGCAATTAATTTTATATCGAAGCACACTATTCCTTCCACTAATCACAGCTGTTCAGGTCTTACTCTGAAGGAAAAAGGAAGGATGATACACAGATATTTTCAGTGCAATGAGAAAAATCATCCTACTTGACAATTTAAAAGATCCTGCCTGTGTTTAAAGCTTAAAGCAATGTAAATTCCAGCTTTAGAAAAATTAACTTTTCTTGCTTAGAAAAATCTGTCTTAACAGAGGACTTAGACTGGCTCTAGATGTGTTTGTCAGCCTAATTCTTCATCAAACACATGGCCGTTTTTTTAATCTCTTTCAGCTTTGACTAAGTTCTGATAAAATATGTAGGTTGCCCCAAAGGTAATGTCTCCTATTTATTTCCATGGAAACTGCAACAGATTCAAAGAGCACAATAACACTATTTGATAGAGCAAATCCTCAGCTACAAAACACTATTTTTCAACATAGCTGCCACCATTAACTGTGTGTTTTCACCTGTGATGATCAAGAGCCTGTGTGCTACTCTCACAAAAAATCTACACCAGCAGAGGTGACGTACGGTTTCACAGCTGCTATGATGGTGTCATTTCTAGAAAAAAATGTTGCCTACACAGTCAATCTTCCATTGTCTCAAATGGATGGAAGTCAGAAGGAACCAAATCCAGTCTATACAGTAGGTGAGGTAGGACAGTCCAGCCGAGATTGGCAAGATGCTCCATGGTCTTCAAACTGGTGACAAAATGTAATGGAATATTGGTGGGAAGGTTCAACCTCTACTGCCGTACCGTCGACATTTAGCTCTGACTTCATGGGCCAACATAATAAAATAGGAGGTATTAATATCAGAGCAACTCTCATAATATTTCTCTCTACTTATTTCAGTAAGTTTTTATGTACATTGTACATATGGTTGCCAGTTATTAAATCAGAGATGGAAAAGAGTAAATCCTACATCATAATTTTCTGTTACATTAATTAAATAAGGATCAGTTCTGTTAAACTTGCCCTATTACAGCAGAAATAAGGTGAAGATTTTCTTCATGTACAGAACCAGTAAACACTCTGTCTACACGTATGACTGTAACACCTAGAAAGCTCATTTCTGAACTACAGCCATATTATTACAGTGTAACTTTACCTCTTCTTATCTCAGTTGCCCAAAGCAGGGCTGGAAACAAAAGTCATGCTTAAAAGGAGTAGTCTCCTTATAGCACTAAAAAGCTCATCCTTGTAACGAATGAGCAAAGAAAGTGGTGAATTATATACTGTTTGGAATATCTAGACCTAGTCTGGATGTCGCAGGGGAGAGCTGGTGAAGGAGAACAACTTCTAATTCAATCATAAGTTTATGGATTGGAAGCAGAAATTGCTGTATGAAATGCTATGTCTAGAAGGGGTGGGATTGTGGAGGGATCGTTTTCAGTTCTGTAGGCTCTTAAAAGTCAATGGGAGCTGGAAACTGTAACAAGGGAGAATTTCACCCCAGAGTGAGTGAGAAAGGAATGAGGTCATTCAGAATCATGGGGTACCAAATAGGCCACCAGATGAAATTCCAAATTATTATGGAAAATAAGTGCATGTTTGCTATGACTGTGTTTATGTGGAAATCCTTTGCCTTAGTTTGAATGTTTCTCTTGGAATCATTCGACCCCCAGAGGCAGTCATCAAGAAATAAATTTGGAAGGGAGATACACATTTGGCCTGCTAAATGTAGTTGAGTCAGATGTTTGGATTTGTCACTCCCCTTTCTTATATAAAGTCTGGGCTCAGCTGCTCAGGAGGGCTTGCTAGCCAGACTGAGGAGACTGGTTATAGAGAGCTACATTTCCTGCCTTGTCTGTTCTGCTGCTATATCTGATGCTTTGACCTGTGCTGTAGCTGTTGTGTTCGATGTTATGAATTGCTTGGGCTGACTACAGGTGGTTTGAAGTGGCCAGTGAGTTTGGGTTCAACTGAGTTTGAACCCAAGCAGAAGCTGAAAGATAAGTGGATACTGTCTCCAAATTCCTGTAAAGGAGAGGACACTGAGGTTTAATAATTAAATATTCATTAACTTTGTGGAAAAAGCTCAGCCCAGAAGAAAACAAAAAAAGAGACTGTTTTAAACCGAAATGAAAAGTAGAGTGATTCAAAAATTTAGGCACTGTATCAGTTTCAACCCCCAAATAACCCAGTTGTCACTAAACAAGTAACAGTGTAGAAATCCAGGAAATCTTCACATTAGTAGATGGTATATGAATCAAAACAGAATCTTTATCCTTTTTCTGTGTTCTGCTGTATACTATTTTTTCCTCACATCTGATCTTCTTGCATTTCTCTCCGATTCCTTAATAGCTCTTGCTGTCTGTAATCTGCCTTGTGGAAGGCATTTTCTAATTAAAAAGGTTTAGTGAGTCATAGAATTTAGAATTACAAATTTCAGATGATTCTGCGAAAACTTTATCTGATATAGCTTCCATGAATTATCCAAGTGGCACCAGCATGAAGCTTTTCCAAATCATGAATGAAATTTAAGCATTGGATTATTTGCTGCCCCTGAAAGAGTTGATACTTATTTTCTTGCTTGCTAATATATGAGTATTTTGGATTTGTATTTGGGCTGTGTTCCTGTGCACAGAAGCTAAAACGTACTGTTTGAAAAAGCTTTATTTTTTATTTTGCACTCCAGAAATGGTAGCTCTTGAGTAATAATTGATATCAGACATAGGAAGGTTGTTACCCATGTCAATGGGTGACACAGCAATTACCATGACTTTTGTAATTAGGAGGTGTTTCACCTCCTCATGTTCTTTGTATCTATAGCGTTCTGCTTACATTTTCAGGATGTAGCAGGAATAAGTTGCCAGCTCTGGAAAATCTGCCCCTGCATAGATGCAAAGTGAAATGGTGCACCGGTCCTCCTAGGACTAAATACAGCAGCAGCATGAGTGAGAAGTCACAGTCAGTGCTAAATCCCTCTTACTTATGCCGTTACATTTGAACACATGCCTGCCTGTGCAATCCAATTTACCTCGAGTTTCCTTTTCCAAATCTCTAGAGTTGTGGACATTTGCATGCTTATCTTTCAAGTTCTAGCACTTATATGGGTTGCTTTCTGTGCTTGCTAAGGCAGCATGCACTTGTCCAGGCTCTGCTTTGCATGCAGGTTGTGCCCAACACAAGTGACCACTACCCTGGTGGCTGTCATGTCAGTGGTTGCCCAAGCCACTAAGCTGGGTGCTCTTGGAGGCCACAGTGCTTTTACTAAGGGAAGAGATGTTCTTGTGGTTAAGCCCATGGCAGTGAATTTGTGTGGACTCCCATCAGCTTTACCTTCCTTCCTCCTCTCGTGCATAGTGATCATAAATACATGTGCTGGGCGTTATGCCCCTATTATCAAACTAATCCAATTCAGCTAGAGAGAATGTGGACTGTGACTTAGCCTTCATTCCCATTTTAAGACTGTAAGGTTTCAAGCTAACTGGCAGCTGCCTGCACGATCAGGCCTGCAGATACATCTTAACCAGGTGCTTATTTCCAGGAGAGTGCTTCTGAAAGCAGTATGAACTGCACTGCTTTCATTTGCTGTGAGAACCACCCAGTTAGACAGTTGGGCCTCAGCATTTTAATAGATCTGTGTGCTGTTAGACCTCATCACATTGTTATACCCAGGAGAAGGCAATTTTAATTTTCATATTGAATAGTAATGCTCTAAGCTAAACATATTGCTTTGAATCAAAGTAGCCAAAACTTGAAAGCATTCATAAAGTGGAAACAGGTGTATTCAGCTGTTTAAATACTTTGCAAGTTGACATGTTGCCACAGTAGTTTGATTCACATCTCAAAGTTAGGCATTTGCATACACAGAGTGAGATCATAAATCATTTTGGACAGCATATTACTGTGTTAGTTCCTGCAGATTGATGGAAACAAGTAGCTACAACAAAGCCATGCAAGTCTGTCCTGAACATATATGTGGACTTGTAATGATTAAAGCAAAAAAAGTAACAAAGTCATTTTACATAAATAATAAAAACAGTCAGATGAGGTTTTTCTCCCATTGCATTGTTTTTATGCTTCCTTTTGCGAGGCTGCTAGTTGCTGAGTTGAAATGGATCACGTTTATTTAAATAAAAAAGCAGTAGGGAATCTAAACTCCATGTAAAAGAGAACTCAGCATCATAATCGCAGAAGTGAATTCCAGCTGCTATACAACATTCTGAATCGCGCGCTATCTGGATTTGCTTGTTGTCTTTTAAGTAATTGCTGTATGCCATGACCCATGATCTTTGTTTCCCTGGAAGTAAGTACTACTCTATATTTTATGACATACTGCAAAATGGATGAAAATATTAATCTTGAAAAAGTTAATTTAATAGAGGAAGAAGGGAGAGAGCCAAGCATTATGTTATAGTTTTTTGATGAATGCTCTATATTTCATCTTTATGCACTTGAGCCAGGAGAGTAACTCATCTCTTTGCATAAACATATGGTGGCTTTGTGTTTTAGGCAGATTTGTGACAGTAGTGAGTGAATGACTTTCCAGGCTCTGACAGTTGTCATATTCATGGGCAGCAGTACTGCCAAAGAGAGTACACGTTAACGTGGATATTCAAATTCCCTGCACAGCGAGTGCACTGGATTCAGAAACTGCCTCCCCTTAAAAAGTTGAATGTTCTATACTTGGTTATTTGGGGATTTTGTTTGTTTTTGTTTATGTATTTGTTTTTAGTTTTCAGTGTTCTTTATTTAGGAGCAAACATATACAATATCATTAAATTGCTCTTGATCCAGAGTAGTCACAGATACTAGTGTCCATACCTGCAGTCTTTTTCTGAGAAATGAATCTTTGTATGCTATTTAATGACGGGAGCTGTCTTCTGTATTTTCTCAATGTACAATAAATGTGAGACTGTGAGGTGGAAAGTGAGAGAAATATCACTCCATCTTTTGCCTGACAAAATGTATCTGACAGATCCACTTTTGCCTCCTGGTAGACAAAGTACACAAGAAAGATGCAGTAATGAAGAAAACAGTCTTGAATGAATTTAAATGTTAACTATTTTACGGAAAAAGAGAAAGCCTAGATGCAATCCCGAAAAATACGGTGGTACACTGGGAAACCTCTGCTCAAATATGAGAATGGGAAAGAGAAGACTGTCAGTGTTCTACTGCCAGTAAAACAGGATCAAGAAATAAAGATCAGATATATAGAAAGTCAACCTCACTTAACACTTAACCTCACTTGCTTCTTGAGAACACTCAAAGATTTTGAGAGGAAAAGGCCAGTGAGAGCAAAACAACTGTTTCATTATACTGCAGTGGAAAATGGAAGGGGCGTCCTGATATTATACAGCCGTTCTGTCTTCTGCTCAGTTCTTTGTTTGCACATTGGCAGTGCTGATAGCAACCTTAATCTTAAAATCTCAACATGTTCAAACCTAATTCATCCCAAACTGCTAGCTAGATTTCAAAATACAGGATTTTTCAGGAGACCAATGAGTAGAACAAAGAAAACTTGAGTTCAAACACTGGTTCTCCCGTCATTTCGCAGGCAATGTTTTGTGTATTTCTCTTCAAGAAAATTAACTACATGTAGCTGTTATTTGCTGAAAAATTGATGCTATCTATTCCAAAATCTGTTTTTCCACAGGAATTAACAATTAGATTGGTGGTGGAGAAGGAATTCTCTGCTTCTAGTCTCCATTCTTCAGAGCTTATTTAAATGCAAACACAAACCTTACTTTCTCTCACCCAATTTAACTTTTGCCAGCTGAAAACCCAAAAAGTCTAACTGAATCAACAAACGGTCTCAAAACAGGATTTTATCTCAGTTCATGCCATTTCTAGAGCCAGCACCAATTAAAATCTATGTAATAAGTGATAAATAATATATCTTGAATTATATAAATATCATTACACGTATCTGTCATGTTAGCAAACAAGACAGATGCAATAAATGGCAAAAGTGGGTAACCAGTTCTGTTTAGTCTTCCAGATTATTCTGTACCCACCAGAATGAGATTTCTGTAACAAAAAGATGTCAGTGAAGCTGTCCGAAGAAAGTGAGCAAAATAGATTTTGCATTATGTAAGTATATAGTTGCTGAGTCAAAATGAGGAGGAACAGTCAGTGAAAATGTATTTCTGGATATTCAGAAATACTTACACAAACTATTCATGTTACTGAAGTATGTAGAAAGGAGGCAACCCCTGATAACTAATCTCTGAAAAGAAAGTACAGTAAGGAAAAAAAAAAAAAACTTTCATTTTTTATACAACAAACCACTTAGACACCTGCTAACTTGCGTAATCTGGATTAGCGTTGAGGCATCTACTTGAGTTCTCCCAGTCGTACTACTTAAAACTGAATTTGACAAGCTGCTGAGTAATCTTGGTTGATCCAGTGAAACGATAGTGTACAAAGTAATATAGTACACTCTTGGTGTCACCTACACTCTACTAAATCTGTTACATGCTTTTACTGAATAAACTTAGTCTCATTTGTCCCAGTCCACTTGTATGCGTAAATCTATTCTTCTTGGCATCAGGAGATGGATTTGTTTCTGTATTAGTTGTAATTAGTTACAACCTTTGCCCAAAACTATGGAAGTAAATGTTCACAATGAATCACAGAGGAAAGGGGAAAAGCAGCAGAAGTGATAAAGTCTTCATCTCAGGTGACATTTGAACTGATGAAGTGAAGAATGTTTCAGGCACCAACTGAACTGAATAAAACACCCATGTTCAGAGTGACATGAGATAAACTATATGACTCCTTGTTATCTTTTTAGCACTGCCACGTGTGTATTCCTGTTTGGAGAATGGTCAAGCCACAGATAAAAAGAAGCGCATTCTTTTAGCTTTGCCACTTTCCTGAGTTCTTACATTTATTTTTTTCTAGTATGAACATTTACAGCATATTATCTTAGTTTTTCTTGTGAGGATATTGTGTTGAATGTAGATTTCTGCTAGATGGGGATTTATGATAGAACTGAGCACATCCAAGTTTTGTTAGTAAAAAGAAGTAAGTTTGCTGAATGCAAATTAACTTCACAAGATATTTTAGAGACCTAAAGTATCAAAGAGATCAAAAATGAGTTAGATAAATTTATGAAGGAGCCATGATCTATTAAACAGTGGTTCACAGGTTCGCTGGGAGGAGTGCCTAAGTTGCCATTTGATATAAGATAAAGGCCACCATCCTTTTGCTTTGATTCTTAAGTATTCCCCGTAAACATCCACTGGCAGTCACCCTGAGAGATGCAATGTTGGGCTTAATTTTGGATGCCCTGGCCTGACTTGCTAAAGCTGATACACTGTGGTATCTTCACAGTCAAACCTGGTGGAGCTAACCAATGGAAAGGCAGCTTATTATCACCTACCGTACATGTGACTGTTGAAAAATACTTTGCTTGAGGCAAGATGAATAAGAAACTTTACATAAGAGGTTAGAGATGTCCCACTGCACAGAGTTGTGGTTCAAGACATATTACTTTCTCCCTACTAGTCATCCAGAACATTCTACTGACATTTTTGCAACCTCTTGGCATTCTCAAGCAGTGTCAGTTGCCCAAAGTGGACCACTGCTCTGACAGAATTATGCTTCAAGAAAGGATATCTGAAAAGGATAATGAGATGACGTGTGCCAACATACTTGTTCCTCTGAAGGAAACTGTTCTGGATTTATTTACAGGTAAACATCATTCTTATTTTAATTGGTAATTTCCCATACCATTTTTAAAAATCTAGGAAAAAATATGGGGTTTTTTTAGACATTTCTTCTTTGTAGCTAAGGTCAATTCTGTGTATAATTTCAGAGGCAAGTTAGCCCACAATCAAGTTGTAAGAACCATTGCAAATGACTGAATTTCACATCTGAAAGTAACTTACACTTAAGTTCATTCTAACCAAAAGGAAAATACATGTGGACCATCTTCTAGATTCATAACTGAACAATGAAATCATTTATTCTACCTGGACTGATTTTGTCTCCGCAATCAACCAAATGATAGATATTCATGTGATATATTAAACTTTTTTTGCCATTGTAAAATTACTTTTTTTTTTTCCTCTAAATCTACTCACGGTAGTTAAAATGTCTGAAAGCTTACAATTTTTCATGCACAATATGGATCAAGGGAGTCTGTAAATTGATTTGAGTTACGTGTTTTGACTGACCCCTACACAGACAGCAATTACAATCACTAGTCCGTAATTTCTCTGGCAATTATTTTCCATGCTGTGTTAGCTAGTTGTTGTATCTAAAATAGAAGACAAACAAGTTTTGCCAGTGAATATTATGCTTTTGTCCTGATCTAGAAGACCTGAAAAATGATTTGCAAGCCTCAACAATTTTATTTTCTTTACCAACTAGGTATGGTGAAAGATTACTCTCTTCCTACAAATTTTGTCTCGTTGACTATTTTGTCATTTTGGTAAAGTCCTAATGAAAACCCATGCTCTGTAATTAGAGATTATGTTGTTTGAATCTGAAATAATCCATAGCTGAAAGATCAGAATTCTATAAAAGAATGAGCTTTGGCCACTAAGATTCAATGAAGAACAAAACTTTTATTAAAATTTAATCTGCATGTCCTAGGAGTAAATACCCATTTTGTTTTAGGCTCTATTCTGTTTTTGAAGTTGTAGATCTTTGATTTTGCCTGGAAGTTGTCACAGTTCAGGTAAGGGGTAATAATCGAATTTGTGATCTCATCACTATTTCATCTCACTTCCATGCTACGAGCAAATTAAAGCAGTAGCTTGACTATTTTTTCCCGTGTCTTTCTTCATGAGGCATGCAAAGTGGATCTATACACTCAAAATTCATTGATAATCCTTAAAGATTTAATGATTTTTCTGAGCTCACATTGTGGCAGGACCAGTTGTAACTGAGATCAGCAGCAAGATACTGATGCTTCTAGGAAATAGGCAACAGACCAAGAAGAGATAAATTTTAATAAAATGATGATTGAGTGTAAAATGAACTCAAATCAATGTCCAACTAAAATTGCCCTGTAGTGTTACAAGATTTCATGTTTGAATTCAAATTCAGTGAATAAAATGATGTAGCTATCATTGTAGAATTTATTTAAAATTTAAGATGCTAAATTTGAAAAGATACTAAAATACATAGTGGTTGTACTCAAAATTATAGTGTGCCTCCATTTGTCCAGCCATATATAACTCCAAAGAAAAGGTAGCTAGGCACGACTACTGAAGCAATGAATTTTTGCTTCTGAGCAGCTTTGTCTTACAGGGCAGTTTCTTTTACGCTGCAGTACATATTATGTAGGTCAAGGTCTGACTCGTTTCTGATAGGAACGGTGGCCAGCATTATAATGTCTTGTACTAGAGTAACCATGTTGATTTTGTCCTTTGTGCTTCTTCAGCGTTCCCAGCAAAAACAGACATTAGTCAGGTGACGAGCATGAAGAGTAACAGTGATTTGAGGAGTTAGGCAGGGGAAGAAACAGGTCTTTACACAACTTAAATTTGATGGGGTTACTGTTGCCCCTGCATTAAGGACTTTGTACTGCAAGAGATATCCACAATGTGTTGAGGGGCAGAGAGCGAGAGGGTAGGTCTCCCTAAATGTACTCTTGTAATGGTCTCTAGTTTGTGAGCAGAGTTTTCGCTTCTCCTTTGAGAAGTTCAATTATGTGAAGATTATAGAAGTAGCTGTAGGAGATGTTCTGTAGTGCCTTTGGTATTAATTCAAAGAGGAATGAGTAAAAAAATAATTTGAAGCCTGACATTAATCTTTGAATTTGTAGAAGAGCAATTGTTAGAAAATTCCCTACTGGTTTATTTTCCCAGTTTGATTCAGAACAGTCTTGAACAGTAGGTTATTCAGCACAGAGCTGGTATTCTGTTCTATACAGCTAGCATAAAATATTGCTGTCAAGAGTCAATTTGGATCGGTAAATACTTTTTTCCTGCAGTCTTCAAGTATGTTTTTTTTCTTTTTAAAGGGACAGAGAGGGCAGAAAAAACTGTTCTTGGAAAAACATCTATTTTACTAGGTTTGATTAACATCAGTTGGTTGATGGATCAAAACCAGAATCTGAAATCAAAACCTTTTTTTTTTAATACAGTGAAGCTGTATTTTTGAATTTAAGCCTGAGAATCTTAAAACTCATATTGGTGTGCTCAAAATCTTATAAAGGAAGCTGCGTTTACAACTATTTTATGCTGTTAAAGATCATCAAATTCTGTCTATGTGGTCTGATCTCATCAGAATCATCATATTTTAGGTCACCGTCTCCGTGACAATAGCATTCAAATACGGTACCTACAAACTTGACCCCAAACTAAACTGTATCCTCAGGCAATCTCAGATGCTGAACATTAAATCATTTCTAACTGCAAATTATATTCCCTTCATTAATTTCTAGAATTCCCCAATTTAGCAATTACATAAAGCCAAATGTTCAATATTGAAAATGCCCAGAAGATTTGCATTTTAATTTCTCTGAGCTCTTTATCATTGTTCGGAGACGGTATATGTGATTTACAGATGCTTAAGAATCCCATGGAAGGACAAAATTATCATCATACTGGGAATCCATCTCCCATAATTTGCATGAAAGGCAAGATGGACAATTAGCATAGACAAGACTGAAGCAAATGTATGTTTCACTCCAGCAAAGAGGAGCAGTAACAACACTGGATGACATGACAAGCTTTTTTTTTCTCTCTGGTTTTCTAGCTTAGATAAAGTCTAAATGTATGAGTTGGGACCAAAAGGTCCCTTTAGTTCATCTGTTCTTAATGTTATGTATTGCCATATCACATTGTACAGCAATGGGGAAAAACAGGTTTCAGCTTCCAATTATAAAATACTAGGTGTAAGAGCAAGCATGTACAAAGACTGGCTGGGACACAGAACTTAATGTCAAATGCATTGTTCTTAAACTCTTGTTCTCAGCTTTGTTCTCAAAAGGATTTATATGATGTATCAAGGAGAATATTTTCTTCTCCAGTAAGATAAAGTGAGTATAAATCCAACAAGATGTTCTCATCATCCCCATCAAAACCAAAATCTCTTTGAAGATTTGGAATATTTCCCATTAGCTTTGATGAAAAACAGAGCTTTGCATGAGTTATTTTTTCAAGAAGAGTATAGGGCACAAGTCAAATTGTTAGGTTGCCTTGGGGATTCTCAGACAATTGCATTGACTGGATTGACTGGGTGTCCTGAAGCATATGCAGAAAGCTCAGACTGTGTTTGCTGATGACGCTATCACGTCCTCATGGAGTTTTTGACTTTTCTGTCTGAAGGGTGAGTCAAGGGGAGAGCGTATAAATAAATCACGGTGTATTTGCTACTTGATGCTTCAGTACAAAAATGTCACCAGAAATGCAGATATTATTTCCTGTGTTTTAGCAAACTTTCTGAACTTCACTCAGTGTATATATAGGGAGAGGACGAAAAAGCAAGTAGTATGGTGGCCTTTTTGTACTTGCCCTGAGCTTAGGACCTTGTTACAGTTAAGGTGGTAGTCCTGGCACAGTAAGGGAGGCACAAGATTTGTCCTTCATACCTGAATGAATACAATAAACGTTGCCTCCTGTCTTCAGGATGCTGTGCCTTAAAAATCTCTGTTTACTTCTGGCAAGTAACTGGTTTTAATTATTCCTCCTTCAGGACACAGAATATACATACTGCAAGTTTTTCCATTAGAGGACATTTTCCCAGGAATACCCACAGAGGTACTTTTATAATAACATAGAAGGGATCTTTGCACAGAACCCTGCATACTTTCAGACCTGATACAGTGACACTTCTGAAAAAATGAAAAAAGGGGGGGTTCATTCTTGCATCTGAAGGAAAGTCTGGATGTCCGTTTCCATGATTTAGTTTGAGCAGAGAAGCAGGGCTTTGCTATTCTCTTGTGCTTGAAACCAGTTATATACAAATAACTAACTGCATTAACACAGATTATTGTTTTTTCAAATGGGTAAGTGATATGAAATAGCTTCTGATATATTCATGCTAAGCAACATTTCACTCAAAAAAAAAATGGTTCTACTGAGCTCAGAGAGAGGAAGTAGATCTGATGTCAGGTTTTGGGATCTGACCATAAATATTTGTTGACTTTTTTTATTGTTTGAAATTTCTTATTTCTGAAGTTTCCTGAGGTGGATTCAAAGTGTCCAAAATTAAGATCATTTCTTCTTATTGTAAATTAAAAAAAAAAAAAAAAAGTCTGAATTTATTTCTCACGAGTTTAATGTTTTCAAGATGGTGTGTTCCATATCATCCTAAGTTTCGCCA
Source organism: Aquila spilogaster (assembly GCA_024606505.1). NCBI lineage: Eukaryota > Metazoa > Chordata > Aves > Accipitriformes > Accipitridae > Aquila > Aquila spilogaster. The sequence goes on from JANHGO010000072.1 coordinate 18,524,215, forward strand.
AAGTCGGTGGAATCAGGCCAGTGGTAAATATCATCTAAAATTCCAAGAAGGAAACTTCCTTCATTCGGTTTTTAATTTAAGCTGTAGTTTTTCAAGATAGAGAGATTTAGAGAGTCAAAAGCACATCTGGGAATATTTTATAAACTGGACTATTTTCCTGATGAAAACGCTGAGCTTGTCTTATATCCAAAATTTCATCTCAATTAGAGTTTGCATTCTCCATAAGTAGAAATGTTTTATTTTTGTTTTGACGTCAGAGATATGCTGTTAATTAAGTAATGGGAAAGCAAAGGTGGCGAAGAAAAAGAATGACATAAATATGTACATATGATAATATATGTGTGTGAGGAAAAGTAGTTTCTTTTTGCTCTTGAAGTCAGCATTGTGCTTCTTTGTTTCCTGGACCTTGGAAAATTTACCTTGGGAGTTTAGGGGGGGGTTGACGAACAGAAGGGAGTCTTTGTGTACGTACTCTTCAGTCACCAACCCTTTCGTTTTCATTCGGAAGGTGAACTCTGATCGGCCATTCCTCTTTGGTTTCTAATACAATGTTTATTGTGAAATCTTAGTGCTTGTTTGTCTTGTTCTTTTATCATTATGTATTCATTTGTTTGTTTGTTATTAGCTTCAGTTATCCTTAACCCAGCCATCAGAAACACTCCTGATATATGAACAAGATACAGTAACTTTTACTTAAGCTCTTGTTCTGTCTCAGGTGTTCTGAAGTTGCCAGATGCAAACACTCTTATTTTGTCAGCTATAACTAAATCAGTTTTTTTTTTAACTGGCCATTGAATATGGTTCATATACTGATGTGACTGGGTAGCCCATGCACAGTAGCCAATTCTGTAAATGTTTGTCATATGTTTAGTGATATATTTACTTCCTTGCATAAAATGCTCTTTATGAACTGAAGCATATGTGGAAATCTTGTATATTAGTCCGAGGACAATTGTAGATCCCTGTTGTCCCATACAGGGATTCTTGAGCATAGCAAGTGTCATGTAATGAAGACAGCTTCGTTTGCTAGTGTGGGTCTGGGAGACAATCACTCTGCTGGAGATTGTCATACTTTTTAATGTATGACTTCTTGTTTATCTTTACACTGCCAGTGACTCTTGGGTTCTACAGTGTGAATTTTCCATGTACTCTGGCATTATACAGACCTCTGATAGTGAATCTACTCTACTTCCCCTAACATACACATAGAGATTGTTTTCCTATACTAGTTCTTAGTCAAGGAAGTAATATTCCCTCCTGGACAGGAAAAAAACAGTATTCCACTTATCTAGTCATGTTATCATCTGTTGAGTTAGTTAATACTCCACACAGTTACTTCATGACATTAAGCACTGAATCTGAATGGTATGCAGATTTTTAAGGTAGAAAAAAAAATCCTCACAAATTATCTTTTTTTTATAAAAGGCTGTTCTGCCACTTACTATATCCTGATAAGGGAGACAAAATCACAACAGCATATCAGCTAATACAAGACATACAATGCAAAAATCACAACACACATCCTGTTCAGCAGCAGAAAAAAACCTGAGTAAAAAATTGAATTTAAGTATTAGGTCCTGTTCCAAACCCTTCAGGAAACTGTTTCCAGATACCTGAGGAGCTGCCTCCCTCTACAGGACCATGCCCGACCATGACAGCTATGGAATAACAGAAATACCAGCTACACAGTGAAACCTATAGGCAGCAGGAACAGAGCTTTCCCTCAGATGGTTTGAACAGTGGTGTTCATTCCTGGAATTTATTAGGGTATGTTTAGTTCAGGCGCAAAAGAAAATGGTTTCCTTTAATTTATTTAACTTTCTCCCAAATAAATAACCTTCATAGAGGAGGAGATAAGCTGTTAAAATAGATACAATACATACTGTTTTCACAAATGTTTTTGTGCGATGTTATCGACAACACATAAAAAACCAACTTACTTGGCTGCAGAACACACGAAGTTTCCACCGCAAAAACACATGCACCCTGTGTGTACTCTGTTTGCTGCAATGCTGATAGTGCCTTGCATGTTTTGTTGATGTGTGTGGATTAGGGCACCAAAATGCTGTGCTGAATTGGATTTTGCCAACCCGATGCTGCTGGCTGCATGTGCCTTTTATAACTACCCTCTGCCCTCTCTTTCTCCCCAGCTCTTCAGCTTTTGCCCATTTGAAGTGGTGACTCACTGGGGATGGGGAATTATATATGTCTCACTCTGTTTATATGGAGTTCATCATAACTAAACACTCATTTAAATTACAAAAACCAAGGTTGTATAGAAGGATTGTATGAATAACCTCTTAGTTTGAGGAATGTGTTATTTACAATACATATTGATATTTTGCAACTGTCTCTTATTCCTTAGGTGTTTATCACAGGCTAAATCTCTGCTATCATCTCTAAATAAAGTGGAGTGATACTCCATTGAAGAACCTCTCCATAACTTTCATGATATCCCCTCCTGAAGAAAACTTGCTTAGCTACTCACACTGCCTTGCCTTCTGGTGGAAATATACTCTAAGAGTATTCTTTCTCTTGTATTAAGTAGAGGATATGAATTACTCCTAGGTATGAATAATATATTGAATTTAAAAATAATGATAATTTCTATTTCACTGGTGTCTAGAGAAAGCCGGCCTGTCTATAAAATTCATAGATCTTTGTCAAACAGTGATGAGAGCATTAAAAGTGTCGGATGTGGAAAACAACTTTGGATTCAACAATTCATTGACTTTTTCTTAATTTAAACAGAAAAAATTAATAAATAACAGATCACTTTTTTTCAGGAAGGCGATCTTTAGCAGACTTTAAAAGATCTAACTTTGAATATTTAACATTTGATACTGTAATACTGAGTGGACCCAGAACATTTGTAAATACCCCAATGTGGTGATCCACGTGTGGTTGTAGGGTTACGGGGAGACTCATTTTGAAAACCTTTGTCTGTGTTATCAAAAAATGGAAAGATAAAGTAAGAGTTGCCAAAATCCGACTCAGATAGAATTTACATTTTAAAACAGGTAGGAAAAGGTTTTTCAGATATATAAATAAGAAAATAAACTGAGTGAAATTGAGTCACTTTCCTACAGTGGTGACATAACAGACATAGAACTCTTCCTTGCCTTTCCCCTCACAAAATCTAAAAGGTGAAATGATTTTAGGTAAACCTCTTTACCAGGGGTCTGAAACAACTGGAAGAGAAAAATAGAAGAGTGCTGATAGTTAAGACTAGGCTGAGTGAGACAGCCAGATACAGCTGGAAAATAGCAAATAAAATACCTGTATGTAAAATGGGGAAAGAAATATGATTCATGCAACTACGCACCTCAGTAGAATGGACAGATTAAAAAATAAATAAAGATAATGGACAGTTAAGAGAAAAAACATTGAAAAACATAGAAAATGTCTTTATTATTGAACTGACTTCAAAACATAGATCAGACCAGATTCATCACTCAGAAAATTAATCTATGTAGTATACATCCTTTGGCTATAGTTGCACATTAACCTGGAATTCAGAAATTTATCAGTCATGAAAGAACTAGTAAAAAAAATTTAAAAACATGTTTAGTAGGATAATTTTAAGATAAATTGTAAGGTAAATAAAGCACAAACAGATGACAAGTGTTGTTGAAGTGTGGATTACAATGCAAGTTAGAAGTGAAGCTCTGGATTAATTTGGGATTAATTTTATTTACTGTTTCTGCTCTTGCTATTTATAACCTTATTGACTTCAAATTCATGAAGAGAAGACAAAAAAACTCTCCATGGTGAAACATCAGTGCACAAAAATGAATAAACTATCTACAGTTATATTTTAGCTGAAATTAGAAGAGCAGTGAAATTGTTTGATACCTTATAGTAGAAATAATGAGGCAAAAGCAGAGACGTATTAGTACTAAAATAAATATATGCCTGTAACAGAAGTGGACTAACCTTACTAATCTTTTAATTCCTATCTGGAGAAAAAGAAAACTGATACAGAAAACGTTGAAATCCCTTTCAGTGGCTCAAAAGGATCTTGGTCCATGAGCGATCCACAGCAAATATACCATCAGTGTATAATAGTTATAGTTCCCTGTAAAGACCAAACATACCGTAAAATCTTTTAGGAAGGATGTAGAAATCATTCAATTATATATAATGGAAAAAAGAAGCATGCAGTTGTGGTATAGATTTTGAAGAATAACTGAGAAAAGAATTTTTAACAAAGAGAGGTTTAACATTAATTTTTATAACTTAAACTATTATTGATTTTGATAATTATGGAGACAGTTAATGGCATAAACTGTGCTGTAAGAAAGTCGTCTTCAGTAAATCTCAAATAGTATAAAAGATCAGTAAGTACTTGTCTCCCATTAAGCCATTCAAAATAAATTAGAGAAAATACAAACTTCTGAATTCATAAACATAAGGAATATATCATGTTTTCTTATTCATATGGTAACACTTAGTATTGAGTGGTGTTGTTTTTTTTTCAAATCTGCTTCCATAAGAATTTCCACAAATGCTAAAAGTATTTAGAGGTTGTAGCCTTCAGTTGTCCTATCAGATTTCCAAGTTGTCATTTTACCACCCTACTTTCGAGTTCGACTTCAAGATTTGCTCATGATCTGTTCTGATCTTAACTTCCCAGAAGACCTTTTGTAATTGCAAACAGAAGAAAATTGCATCTTTCAGTTAGAAAGATTGAACTTACAGTATTTTGTTGTTGGAAAGTCAGGAAAACAAATCTCTGAAGGGAGCTCTTCACGTGTGCTGGAAATTACTGAAATCAGACCACGGTATAACAGAATCAGAGAAATGTTTTTTATTCCATGACTTCACAAGATCATCAGCTTCTCAGTACTGTATGAGATATATCACTTAGTGTTTAAAAACTGTTGTAACTGGTGTCCCTTGATTTTTCTTTGCTTCTGGTTTTGTATCGTGTAAATTAATTTAGCAATGCCTCCTCTGCTTTGCCACAAACTAATTTCTTTTTTATTTCAGTGTGAGCTTGACTACTCTTCTAATTAATGTTTGTAAAATAATTAAGTGTATATCCTTTGATTTTTCAGAATTTCTCACAACATGACTCCATTACTCCAGACCAAGAGAAAACAAATGCTTCCTATCAGGAGACAGGTTCTTCAAGATAAAAACACAAAATGTCTTGCTCTATCTAAAGGAATTGTATAGAATAATCAGTACAAGCTGTGTTTTCTGGGACAGGTCCTATGATTTCTGGTTTTACCTTGCATATTCTTAACTTACATAAGCAAATACCCTTTGTGTATCTACCAATTAGGCTTAGAGAAGCCTTGCTGGTTGTGTGGATGTATAGGTATCTGATTTATGTGTACAGTTGGGCATTCTTGCGTACGTAGGCATATTCCAGTATGTGCTCTGAAATGTGTGCAAACATGGCATTCCTTTTTTCTGGGCTTTTATACTGAAGTCTCCAGATGGAAATTTTGTCTAGGTAAAGGTACTTTGCTATTTCCTCTGGCCCGTGTGCCAGACCCACAGAAATTGTAAATGAATAATTTCTGAATATTTAGGTTGACACTGCCAGAAGCAAGAGTCAAAAATGGCTATCTAGGAGCCCACCACCAAATAGCTGAAATTAAGGTTCTTGGAAAGAAGTAGTAATAATTTAGAAGAAGTTTGTTGGGTGAATGCAAGACTGAACTAAGTATTTTTGATTTAGAGACTTGTAAGGAAAAGCAAACAGGATGAAAAGGCTATCATGAGAAGAAACATTTCCACAGATGCTTGGAGATTATTAAAAGAAAATTCTAGAGCTATCATAATATTTTGTCTACTTCCCTAATTTTTCCACAAAATTAGTTATGCCTTGAAAGTCCTAAGCCCAGGAATGTAGAAGAATCAAAATATGCTAGTTTTAAAAGGAGTTAAAAGTGGAGTAATTCATACAAGCTGGGAATGCCTGTGGATGGTGCTTCTATGGAAGTTCAGGTTATTAAAGAAGCTGGCTTACGGATTTCAAATCCCATGGTGCAGTTTGCTGACTTTCAAACTGTGTCAGGACTTGTGCAACACAGCAAGATAAAATGCTGAAAATATTCCTCTTTAGAAGAACCCTCCAAAACCAAACATGTTTTAGAATGTAGAGGTGAGATAGGAGACGCAATTACTTAACCTGATGTGACTGCAAGTTACTAAGTTCAGTTACCATGATGACAAGCTTGAAAAAACAGAAGTATATTATCTTTTTCCGTGATATTTTTCCTGTTTTCCCACCCCTGCCCCCTCAGTGCAGATTAATGTTAATTAAAATCCATTCAGATTTGTTTGAGACCTCTGACCCAGCTGTTACCTATCATGGTCTGACCTTTAGTTTAAGCTTATTCCACTATTGAGTCATGATAAGGTTCCTCTTCTGCACTGAGCGTTCTAAGCTGTGGGCTGATATTGCATCCTTTCTATTACTGGGGATGCTAATGAAGTTTCTTGTCTATCTCACTGTGTCACAAAGCTCCTTACTATAATGTGCATCTTTGTCACTACCTTCAGTTTACTCCATCCTTGGCACAGTGTGATGAAACTTTCTGGTGGATGCTAAAAGCAACCTGAGAACACCAAGTACTCAGACACTGAGTCATATCAGCCTTATAACTGAAGGAATTTACATTACAAATGAAAAAGTTGACTAAATGTAATTCAACACCAAATAAATTACTAAGAACAAATGAGTCCAACAGCAATAAATAAAAAAAAAAGGTTTCCCTTAAAAAGAAAAAAGATATAGAACAAATACATCAGCTGCAGATGAGCTTATTTCTCCACATCATGCTTTTCAGTACAGCCTGGAGCTGCAGGGAAAGAACAGTTGCACGGTTTCTGGCTATTTTGCTCTTTTCAAATTCCTTCCTCCTTCAGACTCTGTTGCCTTCATTTACTGCTGCAACCGTTACTGATTGTTAACAACAGCTTTTGCAGCACCTACTCTGCCCTGATCCTTCTGGTCACAGTTTGCCAGGGAAAAGGTGTAGGACTTGGAGATTTCCAGACGACCACAATCCAGGATGGGAAGAGCAACAGGAGGTCAATGTCTGGGATGGGGCTGTGCCTCCAGGAAGACAGACACCTAGGGGAAAATGCAGTAAGATAACATGCAAGGTGTAAATCAGGCTGCACACTGCAGTGCATAGCAAAGAGTAAGGTGATATGGATGTGGGAGATGGAGTGAATATAAGAGCTTTTTTGTGCAGTGGGAAGGCTGGGGAAAGTCTACACCTTATAGAAGCTGCTCATAGAAGCTGCTGATGGTACAGGAAGCTGAACTGAGCTTTAGGCAATGGGTCAAGAGATGTAGCAAACCTCACCTCCCCACTCCCCACCATGACAAACTATAGCGCTGTTAGCTAAGCAAATCCATGACAGTAGTCTTTAGTTTAGGCGTTTGCAATGATGTTTGTTTTTAAGAAGATGAAGGGGATGTGGGTGAATGAAATACATAATTCCTGAGGGAATTTTGTATCATTTCCCATATATGGTTAGGAATGTAAACATGCTGGTGTTGGGGACTGAGTTCAAACATCCATGATGTGGAAGCGTTAGGTGTTTTTTATCCTGTTTATAAATCTTAAACAGTGAAACTTAATGCTGAATAAACTGGATCTAGGCATTAGTGTTTAGTGTGGGGTTTTCACTTTTCTATAATAGCTGCAGAATTTGCTATTACAACTCCCTCCTGGAAGAACAAGAAAGAGCAGCAAACTTTTCATCAGGCTTCAGATCAGGCAGCAGATGGCAACTTTGGTTATCCTCTGATCAGGCTGGCTTGAATTAGAGATGAGCCCCATCCCCTTCCAAGCGAGCACAATGCAAGGCTGAGTTGGGAATTGGATCATGTCTAAACATTGTGTCTGGATTCAGAGCTCACCAGAGTTTTGCTGTACTTGATCCAAGAGCTTGACTGAAGCCAAGTTCTAATTAAGGCTGGTAACTTGACAGAGACATGCTCTGTGCACTGCCAGCGCATCTCTGTGTTACCTATCTCCTGTGCTGAGATTTTGGAAAGATAAACTGTCTCCAGGGTACAACTGGTCTCTAAGGGCTGCCTGTAGCTTACTGTTTTAACACCTGAAATGAAAGAAAATACTGTTTGGCTTGGTGATACTTTATTCACCTCCTTATAACCAGCTGCACATAGGACAAGCTTTCTGTGAACAGTCTTCTGATAAGTTAAAGTAAGAAAAACTTTGAAGCAGTGTTATTTATGTAGGTGTTTGCAAATCACATGCAGCTTGTTCATTCCCACAGTATTGCACAGAAGAAAAGGAGCACCGGTCTTAACAGCAGGACAAAACTGGAGAAACAATTTTGGAGATATTTGTTAGCACAGATGACACAAAACAGAGAATCTCTGTTTTTCTGAGTCCCTCATTCTCAGACTGATGGGGGTTGTGCTGTCTGGTGTTACTGTGCATTTAATCCCTTGCAGTACAGTGAAGGAGAAAGTGTTGTGGGACTGCAGAAAGTACAGCTCTGTTTTCTGTTCCCTGATTTTCCATGTGCTCTTGTGATAATAGCTGAGGTTTGTTAAATAGGCCAAGTATCTGCATCTTGCTGTTGGCTATCCCACTTAATGCGCCCCTTCATTATCAAGCTGAGCTTAGCTGTGAAAGGATCTCAGCACCTCATTCCTCTTCGAGTTTGCACTTCCAAACCCAACACTGGGAGAGGAGGTGATGTTCTCCCCAGTTAGCAAAATGCAGATGGGCACAGAAAGCCCATGAGGCTTACTGTGATGTACCTGCTCATGTGAGTGTACCCTTCTGTAGGTCCTTTTTGCCCCTCCATAAATACTATTGTAGCAACTGTTTTATTCTGTGCACGTGCTCTCAATTTATACCATGAAAGCCGTCTGGGTTTAAGAAACATGGACACCTGACGCTGAACAATGTCTTTCACTACGTGCCTTTGGATGTGCTCTGTGCAGAGGGCAGATCTCGGCCCTGCTATATCACAGAGCCCTGCTCTCCTGCTTACCCTCAGGGGGGATGCAGCCTGCAGATACTCCCTGCGGCTGACATTGCTCGGGGTGAAGCTAAAGGATGAAGCAAAACTTCCCACCGGATGTGGTGGTGGAGAGGAAGCCTACCCCATGAGAGCTGTGGCCTTGATTGCCCTCCCCATGCAGGAAAAAGAACGATCTCATCTTGTAGACAGTACATAAGTCTGTGGGCTAATGCACGGAAAGCCTGAGCGCAGGCACAGGCCAACTCTGTGCCATACGGTAAGCTGTTTTTGCATGCATGGCGTCAGCGTCTTGTTAACATGCCAACCTAATCCCACTCTTTTTCTTCACAGACAAGTACCACTTTATTAGCCACGAATCTATTATCTTCTCGTTTGAAGGGCTCTGAATGGCCTTACAGCAACATTCTGCTTTTGTAATACAAATCCTTTCACGTTGATAAAAATACTTTAAGAAATGAAAAGTAAGGTTCAACAGTGACAGAAATTCCAGTCGCTCCTTTCATCCTCCCAGTGTGAGCCAGCAGGTGCAACTTGACATTATTTAAACAAACCTTCCCCCTGCTTTGTGGCTGAAGAAAGGCTTTGGCAAATACTTATCCTTTGATATGATGTGTACTTGACAAAATTCACAGGGAGATCTGAACTGCTGCTTTGAAGCAAATGCTTATTAAAACGCTGGAGCGCTAAAGTGCACTGTGATTTGGCTCAGTTGCGAGTAAGACATCAAGCAAAGTGTGCCCATTATGTCAATTCAAAGTCAAGCCTAAACACATTGACTTCTGAGGAATCTGAAGAGGATCTGTGGTTGTGCGGCTCTGCTGCTTTATTGCTTATCTCATTTGCATTTCCTTCTCCCTCTGTCAGTTCCTTTCCACATTTGCAGCGTAGTGGTTGGTGTGTCATCTGGAATTCATCACGTATTTTCCATTACTATGTTCTACTTTCCACTATCAAATCTTCTTCCTCGCTCACCCTCTTCCTCAAAATGTGCTGTGTTTCCAGCTGAACAGAAAGGGGGCTGAGGACCCGTCTCATAGTTTCAGTACTGTTCCAACTCTGTGCTCAATCTGTGTAGGTATTCAGTGGGGAACATTCTACATGGAAAATTTGGGAAAGTGCCATGAGAAGTGAGCTGACAGTAAGGAGACAGTGTCTCACATTGTGGTCTAGAAAGTATTTAGAGGTGAAATCACAGAATCACTGAATCTTAGAGGTTGGAAGGGACTTCTGGATCATCGAGTCCAACCCCCTGCGAAAGCAGTTCCCTATGCAGGAAAGCTTCCAGACAGGTTCTGAGTATCTCCAGAGAAGGAGACTCTGCAACTGTTCTGGGCAGCCTGTACCGGTGCTCCATCACACTGACTGTGAAGATTTTCCATGTGTTCATATGCAACTTCCTTTGTCCCAGTTTTTGACCATTGCCCCTCATCCTGTCACTGGGCACCACTGAAAAGAGCCCAGCCCCATCCTATTGGCTCCTGCACTACAGATATTTGCAAGTGTTGATAAGATCCACTCTCTGCCTTCTCTTCTCCAGGCTGAACAGTCCCAGGTCTTTCAGCATTTCCTCATATGGAAGATGCTTCAGATCCTTCATCATCTTTGAAGCTCTTTGTTAGATTCTGTCTAGGAGTTTCCCGTCTTTCTTGAACTTGGGAACCCAGAACTGGACACAGTACTTCAGATGTGGCCTCACCAGGGCGGAATAGAGGGGGAGGATCACCTCCCTCAACTTGTTAGCCATGTACTTTTTAATGCGTCCGAGGATCCCATTGGCCTTCTTGGCCAGAAGGGCACACTGCTGGCTCATGGCCAACCTGTTGTTCACCAGGACACCCAGGTCCTTCTCCACAGAGCTACTTATGAAAATTGAGCCAATGCATCTTTTTTGTCCCAAAGAAAACTCCAGAATGCTTCTCATCTCTTCTCATCTCATCTTCTTCATTGTCAAATTCACAATGAAATGTTACAGTTTGTAGTAGTGTCTTCTTTCTTCCCTGCTTGAAAGGCCTTGTATACTGGTCATCTTCCCTATATTCACTTTCTCTTAATGTCTTTAAATCAAGACTGCCTAACACAGTTTTGCTATAACTTAGTAAGAAATTATTGTCTTTAAAGAAATCCTTCTGTTGTGGTTATTAGTGACTGAGTTGATGTTCACAGTTTTAGAATAGGCAACCCTAACAGTCCATCCTGGCCTTACAACGTGTGAAGCCTTTTTCCATCACCAGCAGGTATAAAGCTGCCTTCAGCTGGAGGTGGTGGCAGTTCATAGAATCATAGAATATTTGGGGTTGGGAGGGACCTTAAATCCAGTTCCAAGCCCTGCTGTGGGCAGGGCTGCCACTCAAGGGATCAGGCTGCCCAAGGCCCAGTTCCTCAGTGTGCACAAGGAGGTGATGTGGCGGCCTGGCCTCGTGCTGACGCTCAGCATGAGCGGGTGTATGCAGATCCCGGTGGGCTCCAGTCCTGCAGGAGTTTTCGGAACATACTCCATTCTCTGCTGACAAGCAGGGAGCCCTTCTGCCAGTGCAGCCTGAATAAATGAATGCAGAGCGTGTCATTGCATCAAGCATCAGAAGCAAATGAGTAAAGAGAAAGGTGCTCCAGGTTCTTGTTTTGCCTGCTGTCACAGGAAGCAAATTGCTTGCAACTGTTGATTTGTTAAAAATGCACTGGTGAGAAATGACACTTGTTCCTGTTTCTGAAAACTAGCAAACATAGCAAATGTTACATTCTGCCTTGTAAATGCTAGTTGCATCTTAAATATTACACCTTACAGCATATGTAAAGGCATGGTTCTGGGTGAAAAGCAGTGCTCTGTGTAGTTAGATGCTGCCATACAGACACACACAGGAGAACATTCCACTTGCAGAGCGAGTTGAAAGTGCACTTTCAGGTACCTGAGCCCTCTGTGAGGAGGCTTTAAGTGCCTTGATTGACTGGGGCCATTCACATGCAGCGCTGGACTTGCTGCTGGTAGGTAGAGGTCTGTCTGCTCCAGCTTGGGTGATATGGCATTGCAGGTTGAGAAGCTGCTTTAGCAGAGCCTTGTATCTTTGGGGTAGTCCTGTTGTGAGGTGACCAGTTGCCTTGCAGAGAGCACAGTATAGGTTGCAGTTCACACTCAGCATGTGCTTATAAAAGCGGACTGCTGTAAGAACTAAATCCCTCTGAAGCTGCGGTTTGCTCACTTAAAAGCATATCTGTTGTCAATAACACCTGACCATGATGCTGAGGAGGACATGCTAGCCATGTCCAAGGGCTCATCAGGAGTCAGGAAGGGCCAGCAGCTTGTTGAGGTTTGTTAACCTCTTGGCATCAACAAGGCAAACTACACATGTTCAGCAAGAAACAGCCAGCACTTTGCCCTAACTCAGCAGGATGAACATGCTGAGCAAGGAGCCTGGGCGAGATGCGGGTGTGGAGCTTATCTCAGCAAGCAGAAGTGCTGAACCAATAACAATGCAGTGGAATTGGCATCATGCTAATGAACCAGCCTTGTTGATGCTAGCGCTCTCGGGTTTTGGCTCCTAGACATGGGGCCACACACTGGAGAGCTGAGCCCATGATACTGCGGTATCTAATGACTTGGCATCGCCTCCACAAGCTGGGACTGCTGCGCTGATAACCACAGGGGCCCGGGCTGCCACATAGCTGGAGACCTTTAATTAGTGGTGCTCATCCTCAGCCAGTGGAGAATGCTGCAAAATTCATGGCCGCATCAGCCTGGAAGGTCTTTGCCTCTATTAAAGAGATTAATAAGGGTAGTATAGAAAGTGAAAACCTGTTACATCTCCTGATTTGGCTATATATTGCACTCCTCAGTCTTCCATTTGATCATGTAAAGTGTCTCCCACCTTCATGTGCTGTAGGAGCCTGGTTTGCTCCTTCTTATACCACTTTCTGCCAGATAGTCTCTTCTTGCACCTACAGTCAGATGCAGCTTCTGAATTCACATCAGGCAGAGGCATAGCAGAGCAACTGAGGGACAGGGGAGTGAGGCTGAACATAAAAGTCCTTAAAGAAACTCATTGTCACAGAGGAGTAAAGAAAAACAGCTCTCCTTCCCCACTCTGAGAGTGTTTTTTCACTACGTCCAGGAGACTCTTACCTTAGTGGGAAAATCTGGAGAAGAGTAGAGGGGAAAAAAAGCTCCAATCTGATTATGCTTCTCAAACAATTTATTTGTAAATTAAAATGTATTTCATTTCCTCCAATAGAAGCCAGGGGAAGGTAATATCTTTTCCCTCTGTTTTCCACAAGTTTCAGTCTCTTCCTATTCCTAGTAAACATTTATGTGCGTCTGTAAAAAGACATTTGGGAGGCTCCCAGGTTGTCACTATTCAATTAACATTTAGTATTACACTCTTCTTTTTGCAAATTAAAACTCTGTGGTTTCCATAGTGACTTAAACAAGATGAGAACCTGAGCGAAGAGAAGCTGACATAAGTGAAGATAAGCCGAAAGCAATGTAGATATTTGTAATTTTTTTTCTTTTTTTCCCCTCCCTGAGGTACATTTTGAGGAACAGACTGTAATCCTGATTTGAAAGATGTCTGGCAATGCCTGGACAGATAGATCTGGGTGTGAAACTGTTACGGGTGCTCTTCAACCCAGAGATTTGGGGTCAGCAAGGAGTGCTGTGTTTTGCCAGGCGAGCTGATGTTTTTGGGTAATGTGACATTTCAATGGTGTAGTTTACAGCATGTTTGTGCAGTGCCCAACGTGTACTCCTTTAGAAATAGGAAAAACCTGATTAACATTTGGTTGTTTCTGCAGATGGAGCATCAGTGATATAAAAGCTTGCATTATGTACTGTGGAAGTGAGCAATCCTCTCCTCTGAGCCACTTTTCCTCTGCACATCCAGAATTTCAGTAAGGGAAGGACTCTTGTCCAGTGTTTCTCCCAAAGCGCTGGCACTTAATGAGCCCTGAGACAGGTTCTTCTCTGCCAGCTGTCCTCATTCTTGCTGCTGTTAAGCTGCAAGTGGAGTCACGTGCTTAGAGCACCTCATTGAGGTGTTGACGCTCATAATGGCAGGTTAGCGCGTGCACTGAAGTTTTACATAACTGGCCCAGCCAGTTGGTAAGGTAGTTAGGCTGGCCAGGGCACTGCAGCAGGGACACACCTGTATAGAGGAATCCCTGCCCTGTAGCAGGTGGAATGGGGCAAATTTTTTCCCTGTGACAACAAAGGAATGTGGGTAAAATCTGCCTTAATAGCTTATGTATGTTTCTATTGCTCTGATAGACTCATAACAGCATTCTGCATGAGATTGTATACAGTGTGGGTAATAGGACAAATTAGATATTCCAGCTGCAAAAACACAGCATGCAGGGAATGACATGCAGCTCAGCTGCACAAATACGGTGTTCATGTGATACTACGTTCAACCCACTTCCTCCAGGAGATCTCCTCTAGGTCAGCATGGAAGAGGCAGCCACTGCCTGAGTAGTGGGATGCTCACCTTCCAACAGCTGCCAGTTGGGTGCCTGTAGTGAAAATCAAACTGAAACAAAGAAAGCTGGGCTATCGAAATCCAAAAGACATCAATAGAAAGAAGCACAGCTGGATTTGCTTTTGTTGTGGCTTTTTTTTTGTTTTTTGTTTTTTGTTTTCCTTTGAGTGAATAACAATAAATATCCTTTCTGAACTCATTTAGTTGCTGTTTAAAGGGGTACTTCCACAGCTTAAAATAGCTAATGGGTTTTTCCACTTGGGTCCACTTCAAATTTTGGTATATGTTTCATCTGGCTTTGTATATTTCCCTAACTATCACCACCATCTGCATCTGTCATCCTGGTGGATCTACTGAGTATCACAGCTCCCTGTAAGAGGAGTTCATTTCTTCAACTATAGTTTGGCACGTGCACATATATACAACTGCGGTTACATACTTGCATCACTCAGAAGTGAGCAGAGAATTAAGACTTCCTGCAAGGAGCACCTCGGTGGTTTGCTTTTGTTATCACCAGTGCTGCTGGTAGCTGGCAATGGCAATGTGCAAAACACTGGCTCTGCCATTTCCAACCCCAGCCCCACATGTTGCTGAAGTTCTGGAGGGTGCTTTAACAGCAGCTTAAAAAGGTGTGTTCGTAAGTGAGAAGGAACTCCTCAGGTTAGTATTCAATCAAAGTTTATGAGATTTTAATTCTTATTATGTGATAATTAAAACAGCTCAAAGGAGACACTCAAAGAATCTCAGTTGGATTTACTGTTAGGGCAAAAAAAAGTTCTTTTGCAGCAAATACACTGAAAAAAAGCAATGGAGATGTTGTGTGATTTAATTTTTCCCTGATCCAATACATTCTACATTCTAATCAAAGCATACCTTCTCATTATGACTCTTAGCTAGTGTGCATCATTAATTTACCAAAACAAATTGAGCAATCTGGGCTACAACGCAAAATAACAATATACAAGTATTGTATACAGAAAAACTCAGTTTGCTCACTGTTTAGTTAAAACATGAAAATTCAGAGAACCGTGCTCAGTTTCAGTGTGCACATCAGGTTACTGTCTGCTCCGAGGCAGGCCCCTTTAGCAGCATTATCTTGAGAAGTGGCAACCCAATTATGGTTCATGTTCTGACCATCCTACCTGATTGATGTCACTTGATCTTTTCCTTTTTCTTTCATTTTTTAAAAAAGCTATTATGCACTCACATGTCCCATTTACCTCAGCTGCAGAGTAGCCAGGAAATTGCAAAACGCTGTTATTAAAACTCTGAATTAATATCCCATTGGCAGTACTAATGGAGGAGCCAGGGCCAGAACAGCGGTATAGATGGAGCTGCTGTCTGATTTACTGCATCCAGTGAAGACGATTCTCACAGGTTAGAGGTGAGCTGCCTTTGAAGGAGAGCATGAGAGCAGTGTGCACATTTGTGCTGCCTTTGTCCGTAACGATCAGAGTTATTTTATGGCCTAAGGTCTAGGGGATTAGGGAGAATTCAAAACCAGATGAGAAGGAAACCAGATATGCTAGCAGGTCCATCAAGAGCATAGTCTGATTTTGATTATGGGAAGCGTGCCAGTGGGGCGAGCAAAGTGCAGGAGGCTGTGGTACAGTCTGAATTTGGAATTTTCAAGAAAACCAGACCACAGTGACAGATTTGGTACAGAAACTTGAAGAGATGAGGGTAAGAGATGTCTTGCCGAGTCTGGTGTGGCTGCTAGCTGTAAACAGGGGGACGAAAATTGTGTTTTTAAGAGTTTTGAAAATGGCATGAAGAACCACATTGTCCTTAGGGACAAATGTGACAACTGATGCACTATTGATAAAGTCTGCCCTGCAAGTAAACACATTTCAGATGGCTTTGGTCTCACAGGGCAGTATCTGTGTCTCCCAGTACTTTAAAGCTCAGAGTGCTGCCTACATCTCTTTAAGATGCCAAGTGCCCTCTGCTTCTGTGCAACACACTGTGGCCAGGGATGGTCTCCTCTCAACCAGAGCCAGCACTGGGGCTGAGCTCTGTGCAGTTCCACGCGTGCCCCTGTGCCCTTGAGAACTCTTCGGCAGGGACGGTAGAGTTGAGCCACTGATTAAATCACCTCATAGAGCCTATAATTCAGTTTGGGGGATTGTTGTTGTTTTCATTCTTTTCTCTACTTAATGTGATTCTGCTGCAGCTGCAATAGTTAATGATGTGTTGAAAATTGAGCTGTTATTTAGCATAGGGGAAAAAAGCCTTCCCTCTGCTGGCTCCCCGTGGGCTCCCTGAGTCACTCGGATGGGTCCAAAGGGGAAGAGGTTTGGCTGTTAGCTCAAGCAGCGTAGCCTGATGAGCAAAGCTTGGGAGTTTCACAAACAAATATCTCGGCAGCTGCATCCCACCCAGGTCGGTGATGGGAGGACAAACTGTAGCTCTGTGAGATGTGGCTGGAGATCTCATCGGTTACTGTGCTCCTGGCTTTCCTCTGCAGTAAGTGGAACCACAAGCATTCTCATGCATGCAGAAAGGGACTTTCAGTTTAGGATAAAGCCATTTGTTTTGCTTTGTGTTTGGCAACCAAGGTGTTGACATTTGTCTTGTCCTATTTTATTGTGTTTCAGTCACAGCTGTAGACATTCTCCAAATTAGTTATTGCTCACAAATAAACATAGACGTGTAAGACATTTGCTAGCTAGAATATTTACTTTTCTAGTGTGAAGCTAATGAGTGACATCATTCCTTAGCAGCTGTCCTGGTTGCTCCTGCAAGGAACACATCTTGAGATTGAAAAAAAAGAGACCAAAATCCCATAGAATTATACCAAATATATAGATTTAGCTGAGTAATTAATTGAAATAATAAATGACTCATTTCAGCAAGATCACGAGTGAATCTGAATCCTGGACATCCTGTCCTATGCAAAGAGCCCTGGGAATGTTTGTTTAAGTGGGAAACATGCTCTGCAAGGAAATGGGTAACGAGGGACCTCAGGAGTTCAAAGCTAAAATCCTGCAGAAGAAATACCACAGCCCAAGGCCATGCCCTTAATTGGCATACACCACTGGTTACAACTTATGTACATCAAAGATCTGTCTCTCAACGCTTGTTCAAATTATTTGATCTTCTTCAGCCTGCAGATATTGATGTTAATTGATTTTAGTCTGTAAAAACTTCAGTCTCTTCAAGCTCCAATGGAAGATAAAATAACAATAGAAAAATGACCAGCTGGTTTTAGTCTCCTGGAAACAAAAAGGATAAAGATATGTCTAAGTATAGAAGAAATTGTCAAAACATTTAAGTATATACATATTTAAGATTAAATCAAAATTGTATGTCTCACATCACCAAAGGCTCTGGAGAAATAAATCTCCAGAGGTATTTTATAGCAGCAGCAATCACTTAAGGCCAACTCTTTATTTGGCAATGGAAGCTAATTCTTTTATTTGGCAGCAGCTTCAGCAGTGTTTGTGAGAATCAAGTAACAATAATTTTCTTCAACATGCATGGTTTCTGCATCTGAGAGATAAAATTTGACCAAAAAATGACATAAGGAGATATCTCCAGAATCCACAAGTGAGGTACTACATCCCATTTACAGCATGCTCTGGGGGCAACTTGTCAACAGAACTGCTTCTTTCAGCAATGTCTGGTGGAGCTGCAGACAGAAAATCCCAAAGAAACATCAGTTACGCCTAAAATAACAACAACAAAAAGTCATTTTCAAGCTATTTCTGAAGGAGATATCTACTTCTCCAATTGTATGGCAATAAAGCTGTCACAGACTCCAGCAGCCAGTTGGCCCCAGAACGCAGTGCTTCTGACCTGTGTGTTTGCATAAGTCAGATGTAGAACTTGTAGTACAAGCATCTCTGAGAACAAGAGCCGAGGTGGTCAGCTGTGGTCGAGGAATGCTTTTCTTATGTCTTATTTCCTTGCAATGTAGGGGAAGTACTGAACACAGTGAGAAATATAACTCTCAGCTGAAAATATCCAAGTTGTTCATGGTTAGGGCCAGCCTCTGTAGGGTAGTCATTCCCCACAGCACACTGGGGTACGGCAACAGCTATTGGGGAAGCTGAAGGGGATAACATGGACTATGTTTACAGGCTCCCTGTTGAAAAACTTTGGCCTTAAACTCTGCAGTAATGTAGATAACTTCAGAGGACTTTTTGTTACTCCTTTGTTTCAATGGGAAAAGGATGAATCCTGGAAGAGCCCTTGGATCTATGAGCACAGGTCAGTTCCTCTCCTGTGCTTGTACTCCATACCTCTAGTTAGCTGCCCTTCAAAATTATGTGTACCCTAAAACAGAGCAGGAGAAGTCATTGTTTGCTTGCACTTTTAATGCGGGAAACCTTTTGTTCATACATTTTTTTGTGGAAGTATCTGTGGTGGGAATGAATCACCGCAGAGTCACCCTGAAGTGCTTCAATTTAATGATGATTTGGTACCAGTGTCTGGCTGGTTATAATGACTCCCAGG
>JANHGO010000072.1:18543225-18568593 GCA_024606505.1 Aquila spilogaster
CCCCCCCCCCCCCCCCCCCCCCCCCCCCCCCCCCCCCCCCCCCCCCCCCCCCCCCCCCCCCCCCCCCCAAAACAAAAAAAAAAAAAAAAAGAGGCATCAAGTCATGCATTCAGTTACCATGATGTCAACGTTGAAGATAGCATAGACATGTGAGCAAACCAGAACCAGCTTGTACTTTCCCATTATGTTTTTGGTCTCTTCCCACCCTCCTCAATGCAGATTAAGGTTAATTAAAATACTTTCAAATTTGTCTGGGACCCCCTGGCTGATTGAACTGGTTACCAAACACATTATAAGCTTCAGCCAAAGCTTATCCCATGACTGAGTCATGTTAATGTTCCTCTGCTGTATGGTATGTTTTAAGCTGTGGGCTAACATTGCATCCTTTCTCTTAATGAGGATGCTAATAAAGCTTCTCTTCTATCTCGTTATTTAATGAAGCTCATTACTATAATACGCACCTTTGGCATTGCCCTTAGTTTCCCTGCATCTGTTCCACAGCTAGACAAAACTGTCTGGTGGATGCTAAAAGCAATCTGGAGACACTGAGTCACATACGCCTTATAACCAGAGGAATTTAGGTTACAAACAGAAAAGTTTTAATGAATGTCATTCACCATCAAAGGGAGTTACTAAAAACATCTGAGTTCATCAGAAACAGAAAAAATACATGGTTGCACTTAAAAAAAAAAAAAACAACCCACCCAAAACAAAAAAAAACCATCAGCTGCAGGGGAGTTTATTTCTCTACTTCTTGCTTTTCAGCACGTTCAGGAACAGCAGGGCAAGAAAAGTCACCTGGTTTCTGGTGTATTTTGCTGTTTTCAAATTCCTTCCTTCCCCCCTCCACCTCTATTATAAGGATAATTAAGGATAATAAGGATGTAACTTTCTGTTACAAGTATTTTTTAGAAGCCCCATATCCTCTTCCCATTAGCCTGGTACCTCTGGGTGCAGATTGCCAGGGTTATTATGAGGGACACAGGGTTTTCTGAGTCTCCATAACCTAAGACTGGAAAATTGGCAGAAGCTTACTGTTTGGGACAGGGCTGCACCTCTCGGCAGACCCATAAGGTAAAGTGTAGCAAACTAATATATAAGGTGTAAATTATGCTGTAGTGTAGTGCATAACAAACAGCAAGGTGGTATGAGTTGGGAGGTGGAGCAAAAAGAGGAGCTTTTTTTGTCCCATAGGAAGCCTAAGGAAGATAATGCCTTGCAGAAGCTTCCTGTGGTGCAGGACACTGTGCTGAGTTTAAGGCAATGGGCTATGAGACATGGCAAGAGCTGCCCACCATGTGGTAGACAGCCTATAACGCTGTTCATGACAGTAGTCCTCGGTTTAGGCATTTGCAGTAATGTTTATTTTTTAAAAGCTGAAGGGATGTGGATGAATGGAATGAGTAATTCCTGAGTGAATTCTCTAATTCTTTCCATGTATGGTTAGAAATGTGAACATGTTGGGAATGGGTTCAAGAGACCAAGATGTGGAGGTGTGAGGGAAATGTTTTAGCCCGTTTATAAATCTGAAATAGTGAAAAACAGCACTGGATAAACTAGATATAGGTATAACTGTTTAGTTTGGAGGTTTCACTTTTTTTTTTACCAGCCGCAGAAATTGCTGGTACTTCATCCTCCTTCCGGAAGAGCAAGACAGAACGGCAAACTCTTCATCAGGCCACAGATCAGGCAGCAGATGGCAACTTTGGATAGCTTCCGATCAGGCTGGCTTGAATTAGGGATGAGTCCCATCCCCTTCCAAGTGAGCACAATGCTAGGCTGAGCTGGGAATTGGATCATGCCTAAACATTGTGTCTGGATTCAAAACGCAGTGGAGTTTTGCTGTACCTGATCCAAGGGCTTGGCTTGGGCCAAGTTCTAATTAGGGCTAGTAACTTAACAGAGAAATGCTCTGTGTTGCTGTCAGTAGCTCTGTGTTACCTATCTCCTCTGCTCATATTTTAGAAAAGATAAACTGTCTCCAGGGCACAGCTGGTCTCTGAGGGATGCTTATAGCCCTCCATTTTAACACCTGAGAAGGAAAAAAATGCTATTTGATTTGGTAACTCTTTTTCATTTCCTTATAACCAGCTGGATTTAAGAGACACTTGCTATGAACAATCTCCTGACAGGTGAAAGCAAGGTAACCTCTGAAGTAATCAGTAGCTTTTAAGTAGTTGTTTGCAAATCAGGAGCAACTTGTTCTTTCGCAATGTAGTTCATAGATGAAAAGGGATGATAACTTGAAAATGGACCTCACAACAGCAAAAGAACAAAATCTGGGAAACAATTTTGACACAATTAACAAACAATTAACAAACAATTGTTAACATAGATGACAAAAACCAGAGAAGCCTCTCTAATTGGTTTTCTGAGTCCCTCGTTCTCAGACTGGCTGATTAGAGTTGTGCTGCCTAATGTTACTTTCCACTCTTCGTAATCCCTTGCTGCACAGTGAAGGGGAAAGTGTTGTGGGACTGCAGGAAAGGCAGCCCTGTTTTCTCCTCCCTGACCTTCCATGTGCTCTTGTGATAACAGCTTAGGTTTATTAAATAGGTCTAGTGTCTGCATCTCACTGTAGACTATCCTACTTAATGTGGCTCTTTGCTGTGGAGCTAGGCTCAGCTGCAAAAGGATCTCAGCACCTCATTCTTTTTAGAGTTCGCACTGCCAATCCCCCACATTAGGAACAGAGGTGATGTTCTCCCTGGCTAGCAAAATGGAAACAGGCACAGAAGGACTAACCCCATCCAGCACACTTGTGCTCACACAAATCTACCATTATGTAGGTCCCTTTCCCCCCAAAACTATCTTTTTATAGAAACAACTGTTTTATTCTGTGCACATGCTCAAAATTTATACCACAAATGGACACTGAGCTCAGGGAACATGGACGTCTGAAGTTGTATATTGACTTAAACTACATGCCTTTGAATTTACTTTGTGCAAAGGACAGGTCTCGGCCACACTCTAACACAGAGCCGTACTTCCATGCCCTCCCTGAGAGCAGGATGCTGTCTGCAGCCGCTCCCTGCCGTCTCCTCTTCTATGCTGGTAAAATTGCTCTGGGTGAAGCAAAGGGTAGAAACAAAATTTTCTCTCCCCCATCATATCTAGCAGGAAGTTAACTACCCTACGAGGGCTGTGGGCCTCGATTGCTCTGCCCATGTGGACAAAAGGACAATCTCATGTTTGCTGTAAGTTTATGGGATAATGTATTGAAGGTCTGAGCTTAGATGTAGCAAAGGCCGTGCAATACTTTAGGCTGCTTTAGCGTGCATGACATCCACATTTTGTTAACACACCAACCTAATTCCACTCTTTTGCTTCACAGACAAGTACCACTTTATTAGCCACAAATCTATTATCTGCCCATTTGAAGGGCTCTGAATAGGCTTACAGCAACATTCTGCTTTTGTAATACAAGTCTTTTCACACTGATAAAAATAATTTAAGAAACGAAAAATAAAATTCAACAGTGACAGAAATTCCAGTCGTTCCTTTCATCCTCCCAGTGTGAGCCAGCAGGTGCAACTTAACATTCTTTAAACAAACCTTCCCCTTGCTTTGTGGCTGAAGAAAGGCTTTGGCAAATGCTTATCCTTTGATATGATGTGTACTTGACAAAATTCACAGGGAGATCTGAACTGCTGCTTTGAAGCAAATGCTTATTAGAACACTGGAGCGCTAAAGTGCACTGTGATTTGGCTCAGTTGCTAGTAAGACATCAAGTAAAATGTGCCCATTATGTCAATTCAAAGTCAAGTCTAAACACTCTGACTTCTGAGAAATCTGAAGAGAATTTGTGGCCGTGCAGCTCTGCTGCTTTATTGCTTATTTAATTTGCATTTCCTTCTCTGTCTGTCAGTTCCCCTCTGCATTTCTAGCCAAGCTGTTGATGAATCATCTGGAATTCATTAAATATTTTCCATTACTATATTTTACTTTCCACTTTCAGACGTCCTTCTCCTCTCCCCCTCTCCCCCAAAATGCGCTGCACTTCCAGCTGAACAGGATGGGGGTAGGGATGTATCTCCCTTACACAGCTTCGGGGTTGTTCCAGATTCATGCTTGGTCTATGCAGGGTATTAGTGGGGAATATTTGATCTAGAATATTTGGAAAGGTGCCATGAAGAGAGGACCAGCAGTGAGGACGGAAAGTCTCACTTTATTGCTCAGGAAAAGTTTGTAAATGAAATGAAACTAATGCATCTCTTTCTGCCCTGAAAAAAAAGACGACTGCTAGAACGCCTTTCATCCCTTCTCTCTCCTTATGTCTTGAAATTCCCCGTGAAATGTCAGTTTGCTGCATCGCCTTCCTTCTTTCCTGCATGTAAGTAACCCTCTAGCCTGATGATAGCTGGCTGTGCATGAGCAAGCAGCTTCAGACGTAATTCCCCGAGTCTGGAGAGCGCTCGCAAAATGCCTGACCTGCCTCTTCCACAGCAGATGGCAGATAACGCCATCCTGGTAGAGGACCTCTCTGATCCTAACAAGCTGTTTAATTTAGCAGAGGCATTTAGAGGTGCAGCTTCTGGAAGCCTAGGAAATGCAAGTTCAAACTTGAAATTTGGTGTGGATTTTTAGTGCTGAATATAAGTAACCACCAGAGCAACCTCCCTGGATGCTTAGTTAATTCACATTTAAAGCAAGACTTAACAACTTCCTAACAGATTTTCTATAGTCTATTAAGAAATCATCATCTTGAAACAAGACTTTCTGGTGCCGTCAGCAGGGCCTGAGGTGGTATTCACAGAGTTAGAGCAGACAACAGTAACAGTCAGTCCATCCTGGCCTTAAAATGTGCTAGGCATTTTTCCATCCAGCCGTTCTCAATAGATGAGAAACCGCCCCTAGCTGGGGGTGGTAAGAGTTCTTTACTGAGGTGAACAGAGCGGTCTCGCTGGTGGTGGTCAGCAGGAGTGGGCAGAAGTTCAGTGGGCAGCCCCTGGCAGGGTCCAGGCCTGCAGGACATGGCCTAACGTGCTCCATCCACCACCTCCAAGCAGGAAGCTTTTCTCCCGGTTCAGACTGAATAAATGAATGCAGATAATTAGTCTTCACAGCGAACATCAGAAGCAAGCAAGTAAGGAGGAAGGTGCTCCAGGTTTTTGCTCTCCCTGCTGTGACAGGAAAAGTGCTTGGAATTGTTGATTTGTTAAAATGTTCAAGAGAGAAGTGACACTTGTTTCTTTTTCTGAAAATGCAGCAAATGTTATGTTTTGCTTTGAACATACAAGTTACATCTTAAATATTACACCTTACAGCACGCGTAAAGGCATACATACATACACAGAAAAAAAAAATCTGCTGGCAAGGCTAGCCGTCCTGGAGAATGGGTTGGAAGGGCACTTGCAAGTAACCCTGGGCAAGGAGTACAGAGGGGTCTACATGTCTAGAGTTGATGGGGATTGGGCCATTCGGATATGGGGTCAGGCTTGCCTCAGGTATATAGAGGTCTGTCTGCTCAGTCTCAAGTGGAGTAAAATTGCAGTTTGAGAAGCTATTTTGGGAGATGCTTGTAGCTTTCAGGTAATCCTGCAGTCAGGTAATGTAATCACCTTACAGAGAGTGCAGTACAGGTTGCAGTTCATACTCAGGGTTTGTTTTTTTACCTAGACCACTGTAAGAGCTAAATCCCTTAGAAGCAAAGAGGGTTACTTGCTTGAAAGTATATCCGTTGTCAGTAAGTCTTGCCCTCAGACACCGAAGAGGGCATGTGCCAGTCATGTCCATGGACTCGTCAGGTTTCAGGAAGGACCAGCTGAGCTGTCAGGATTTGTTAACCTCTTGGCATCAAAACAGTAAACTACACGTGTTCAGCAAGAAACCGCAAGCACTTTGCCTTAACTCAGCAGGATGAGTGTGCTGAGCAAGGGACCTTGGTGAGATGCGTGCGTGGACCTTATCTCAGCAAGCAGAAGTGCTGAGCCAATAACGACACGATGGCTTTGGCATCAGACTAATGAGCCAGACTTGCTGATGCTAGCACTCTTGGATTTCAGCTCCTGGACATCGGGCCAGTGCACTGGAGACGCTGAACCTGTAATATCATAGCACCTAATGATTTGGCATCACCTTCTTAAGCGAGAGCTGCCGCGCTAATAACCACAGGGGCTCAGCCTGCCACTTAGCTGAAGACCTATTAATTAGTGGTGCTAAGCCAGGAACAGCAGAGAGTCCTGCAAAATTCATATCGATGTCAGCCCTGAAAGAGCTTTGCCTCTATTAAAAAGATTAATAGTTGTAGTATAGAAAGTGAAAACCTGCTGTTACATCTCCTGGTTTGGCTGCACATTGCACCCCTCAATCTTCCATATGATAGTGTAAGAGCTGTCATCCTTTTTTCAGAGGCTAAAGGAGTTGGGTTTGCCCTTTTTTATATAATCTTTTTTTCAGACAGTCTCTGCTTCTTGCATCTAAAATTAGATGCAGCTTCTGAATTCACATCAGGCAGAGGCATAGCAGACCATCTAGGGAAAATTGTGTGTGAGGCTGAATCTAGAAGCCCTCAGAGAAATTCATTGTCAGATTGTAGCAAAGGAAAAAAAGAGAGCTATCATTTCCAGGTTTGAGGAGGCTTTTTGCATGTGTCCATGAGACTCTTCTGTTTTCTAAATGGGGGACACTGGAAATGAATAGGGGAAAAAAACCAAACTCAAACCTGATTATGTTTCTTAAACTAGTTATTTGTCAATTAAAATGTATTTCATCTTCTCCAATAGAAACCAGGGGAGTAGAAAAGGTGATTTCTTTCCCCCCCATTTTCCACAAGTTTCAGTCTTTTCCCATGCCTAGTAAATGTTTCTATGAGTCTGTAAAAAGACATTTGGGAGGCTCCCAGGCTATCAATATTCAATTAGCATTTAGTACTACAGTCTTCTCTTTGCAAATTAAAAACTATGCAGTTTCCATAGTGACCTAAACAAGATGAGAATCTGAGTGAAGAGTAGCTGATGTAAGGGAAGATAAGCACATAGCAATGTAGGTATTTTTAATGAGTTCGGAGGGGGAGAGTTGGGTGGTTGTTTTGTTGGCTTGGGTTTTTTTCTCCCGAGTTGTATTTTGAGGAACAGACTGTAATCCTGACTCGAAAGATCTCTGGCAATGAGTGGGCAGCTAGATCCTGGTGTGAAACTGGTTTGGGTGCACTTCAATGTTCTCTGCTAATGCTTCAGAGTAGTAAATGGCCAGGAAAGGATATTCTTCATTTTCAGCTGCCCATGTTGCTTCACCAGCTTTTTTTCCTTATGGCATCACAGCTTAAACAGATGCACATATCTGATCTGTACCTTTCTCTGAAATGATGAATGAGGCTCCCTGCAATGCAGAAGGGACTCAGTTACACACCCTCCATCCCACAGTGGTGCCACTGTCCCAACAATGGGATGAGCCCACCGCAGCAAGAGACACTGGGTTTACTACAGAAAAGACATCCAGCACAAAATCGAGTTCTTTCACAAAGTTCCTAGAGCTCTGCTTTTAAACTGAATTTTGCTTAGCCAATGATAAGTACATACAGCCATTTTCATGTTTTGTTTATTGTTGGATTTTCTGAATTAGGGGCTGGGAGAGTGTGCCCAGAGATTTGGGGTGGGCAAGGAATGCTGAATTTTGGTAGGTAAGCAGATGGTTTTATGCAATGTGACATTTAAATTGCAGTCTATAAGGTGTTTGTGCAGCACTCAGATCAATGGGTATCCCTTTAGAAATAGGAAAATCATGATTAACATTTGGTTGGTTGTGCAGATGGAGCATCAGAGATGCAAAAAGCACATGTTCTGTATTGGTTTTGTGAAGATCAACAACAGGTATAAACCTGAGCTTGGAGAAATTTCCCCAAAAATCCTGGCACTGTGCTCCCCTTTCTTAAGCTGGTGCCCTTGAGGCTGAATACAAGCTCATGATGAATGGGACGCTTCTAAGCCACAGAAAAACTCTGAACTGGCCATAAACATTTCCTGGCCTTTAAGAACAGTATTTCTCATCATTTCTAAAGCATTTTATTTTGAAATGAGGGAGAGGGGAAGGAACAAATTCCAAACTCACAGCCTTGCAGTCTGCAAAATTTGCAGTCACTGATGTGCTTTGCCTGCAGTGGGCTCCTCCACACTGCCACATGGTTAAAGCTCAAGTTTTAGGGTCTGAGCACTGAGGCCGAGTCTTCTCTGTCAACCATTCTGTTCCCTATTGCTGGTTAGCTGAGAGTCGAACTGTGTGTTTAGAGCCCCTCATTGAGATTTTGGCCCCCATTAAACCAAGTCCGTGCATGTGCTGAATCCTCACGTAACTAGTACAGCTACCTACTGGTACCTAAGCTACCCAGTGGGGTATCAAGCTCAGTAAGATGGTTAGGCTGCTTGTGTCACTACAGCAGACACATACCTGTAATAGGTGATTCTCTGCCCTGTATCAGGTTGAATGAGGCAATTTTTCCCTGCAACAACAAAAAAATGAAGGCAAAATATACTATAACAGTTTATATACGTTTGTATTTCTCTGATACATCCAGAACAGCATTCTGCATGAGATTCTATATGGTGCGGATAATAAGACAAATTAGGTATTCCAGCTGCAAAAACACAGTGTGCAGAGAATGATGTGCAGTTCAGCTGCAAAAATAAGGCATTTGTGTGACATTACGTTCAACCCTCTTCCCCCAAGAGGTCTCCCTTCTAGGTCAGTGTGGAAAAGACAGCCATTGCCAACATGATGCAGTCCATTTGCTTGGGAATCAGGATACTTGCCTTTCTGCAGTTGCCAGTTGGGTGCTCTTAGCAAATATCAAAATCAAATAAAGAAAATTGGACTGTCAAAATCCAAAAGAAGTTCGTAGAGATAAACACAGCTTGACTGTGTGAGAGAGAGTAAAAATAAATAGACTTTTTGAACATATTTAGTTTCCATTAAAGGGGCACTTCCACAGCTTAGAAGAGCTAACAAGTGTCTTTCCATTTGGGTCCCTTTCAAATTTAAGTATATATTTTATTTGGCTTTGTTTATTTACATAATTATCATCACCATCTTCATCTTTCATCCTGGTAGATTAAGAGAGGTTCATTTATCCAGCCATAATTTGGCAGGTGTGTATATACAACTGTGATTACATACTTGCACCACTTTGAGGTAAGCAGTGAATTAAAACTTCCTGTGAGAGCCACCTCGCCGATTTCCTTTTCTTCTTATCACTGCTGCTGCTGGTAGCTGGCTCTGCAGGTTCCTATCCTGGCACCATACATGGCTGGATGCTTTAACAACTGTTTAAAAAGGTTAGCTCATAAGTGACAGGAAAATCCCTGAATTGCCTAGTTCTGTATTTAATCAAGGTTTATGAGTGGTTTTATTCTTAGTATGTAATAATAAAAACAGCTTTAAGGATGCAGACTCAGAAAGTCTCAGCTGGTAGGATTAGGAAAAAAGTCCTGTTGCAGCAAATTTACTGAAAGAAACAACTGAGATTTTGTGTAGTCTAAATTTTCCCTAATCCAATGCATCCTGTATTCTATTCAAAGCATTGCTTCACAGTGTGATTCTCGGCTAGCGTGCATAATTCATTTACTAATGCAAATTGAACGGTCCAGGCAAGAGCTCATTTAAAAAAAAAAAAAAAAAACAAAACCCAGCAAAAAAAACAAACCCAACCAACCAAATAACAAAACCCATGCAGAAAAACTCAGGTTCTTTGCTGAATAGTTACATAGTTGAAAGTTCACAGCTCTGTACTTGTTTTTCTTACATGCACATCAACCTATTGTCTGCTCTGAGGCAAACCCTTTAGTTTTGTTATCCTGAGAAGTGGCTACTTGCTTATGGTTCATATTCTGACCACCCAACCTCATTGATATCTCTTGATTGAAGTTGTTGGTTTTGGGTTTTTTTAAGCTATTACGTACACGCAGCTACAATTTACCTCAGCTGCATAGTAGCCAGGAAATCACAAAACCCTCTTATTAAAACTCTGGATTTAATATTCTACTGACAGTAATGATGGAGGAGCCATGGCCAGAATGGCTGCATAGACCAAGCTACAGCCTGATTTTCTGCATCCTGTGAAGATGATGCTCACAGGCTGAAGGTGGGCTGCCTTTGAGGGAGAGTATGAAAGAAGTATGCGCTGTGGCACTGCCTTTGTCCATAGTAATCAATGTTATTTATGGCCTAAGGTCAAGGCAATTAGGGAAAATTAAAAACCTTCCAAGATGCAAACTAGATATGCTAACAGGTCCGTCAAGAGCTGGTTTTGATTGTGGACCATGTGCCAGTGGGGGAGGGAGAGCGCAGAAGGCTGTGGTCCATTCTGAGATTCAAATTTTCAAGAAACCCAGTCCATAGTGACTGATTTGATACTGAAACTTGGAAAGATGAGGGAAGGTGGTGTCTTGCTGGATCTGGTACATCTGTTAGCTGTAAACTTTGGGATGAAAAGGGTGTTTTTAAGAGGTTTGAAAATGGTGTGAAGAACTGTGCTCTCCTTAGTGATGGATGTGGCAACCGATGCGTCGATGATATCTGCTCCGTAAACGAATACATTTCAGATGGCTTTGGGCTTATATGGCAGTATCTGTGTCTCTTAGTACTTCGGAAGAAAGCTAGGAGCGCTGCTTCCATCTCTTTAAGGGATATTACCAAGCGGCCTCTACTTCTCTGTCAGTGCGTCTGTCCCTGCTGACAGCATGGCCAGGAAGGGTCTCCTGGGTGACAGAAGCGAGCACTGGGGACTGAGCTCTGCGTGGCTCCAGGCGTGCCCTGCTCCGCCGTGTCCCTGAGAGCCCTTCAGCAGGGGAGGCAGAGGAGGGAGAAGAGCCACTGGCTAAACCGCCTTGCAGAGCCTATGGCTCAGTTTGGGGGTCTGCTGGGGTGTTTTTTCTTTTCCCCACTTAAAGTGATTCAGTTGCAGCTGCAATAGTTAATGAAGTGCTGAAAATGGAGCCGTTGTTCAGCATAGGGGGAAAAAGTCTTCCCTATCCTGGCTCCCCACAGGCTCCACAAGTCACTCGGATGGGTCACAGGGGAGGACTTGGCTGTTAGCTCAAGCAGCACAGCCTGATGAGCAAAGCTTGGGAGTTTCATAAACAAACATCTAGACAGCTGCATCCCACCCAGGCTGGTGATGGGAGGACAAACTGTGTGTGAGATGTGGCTGGAGATCTCCTCACTTACCGTGCTCCTGGCTTGCCTTTGCAGCAAGTGGAAAAGCAAGCATTCTCCTACATGCAAAAAGGGACTTTCAATTTAGGGCAAAGCCATTTGCTTTGCTTTGCATTTGTCAACCTAGGTGTTGACATTTGTCTTGTTTTGGTTTATGGCACTTAAGTCACAGCCGTAGACATTCTCCAAACTAGTTATTGCTCACAAATAAACACAGACGTGTAAGACATTTGCTAGCATATTTACTTTTCCGGTGTGAAACTAATGAGTGACATCACTCTTTAGCAGCTGTCTTGGTTGTGCAGCCCTTTCCTGCAAGGATCATGTCCTGAGAACGGAAAAAAAAGACATGAAAAAAACGGTAGAATGATAGCAAACATATAAGTATAGCTGAATAATTAATTGAAAGAATAAATGAGTCATTTCAGCAAGATCATGAGTGAATCTGAATCCTGGACTTCCTGTCCTATGCAAAGAGCCCTGAGAAAGTTTATTTAAGTGGGAAACATTCTCTGCAAGGAAATGGGTAAATAGGGACCTCAGGAGTTCAAAGCTAAGGTCCTGCAGAAGAAATATCAAAGCTCAAGGGCCATGCCCTTAATTTGTGTACACCATTGGTTACAACTTATATCCATCAAAGATCTGTCTCTCAATGCTTGTTCACATTATTTGATCTTCTTGAGCTTGCAAAAATTGATCTTGTTTGATTTTAGTCTGTAGGAGCTTCTGTCTCTTCAAGTTTTAACGACAGATAAAGATAAGGCTAGAATAACCTGACTCGGACAGTGGCCGGCTGCTTTTGGTCCTGTCTTGAAACAAAAAAGAGAGAGATGTGTCTAACCACAGAAGAAATTATCAAAACATTTAAATATATACATATTTAAGATTAAATCAAAACTGCTTGTCTCATATCGCTGAAGGCTCTGAAGAAACAAATCTCCAAAGGCATTTTATGGCAGCTGCAATCAGTGGAGGCCAACTCTTTTATTTGCCAATACCTTCAGCAGTGTTTATGTGAGTTAAGTAACAATAACAATTTTCTTCAACGTGTATGTTTCCTGCATCTGTGAGATAAATTTTGCCAAATAATTGGAACAAGAAGGTATCTCCAGAATGTCTAAGTGAGGTACGACATCCCATTTACAGCATGCTCCAGGGGCAACTTGTCAATAGAATTGCTTCTCTCTCAGCAGTGTCTGGTGGAGCTGCAGACAGAAAATCCCAAAGAAATGTCAGTGATGCCTAAAATAACGGCAAAGTCATTTTCAACTTGTTTTCAAAGGAGGTATCTACTTGTCCCATGGTATGACAATAAAGCTGTCACAGATTTGAGCAGGCAGTTACCCCCAGAACACAGTGCTTCTGACCTGTGTGTTTGCAGAAGTCAGATACAGAAGTTGTAGCACAAATATCTCAGAGCATGTTAGAGCTGAGACAGTCTGCTGTGTTCATCAAAGACGGACCAAAATTTTGCTTATGTTTACATTTCTTGTAATTTAGGGGAAGTACTAAACACAGTGAGAAATAAAACTTTCTACTGAAAATTTCCAACTCATTCACAGTTTGGACCAGCCTCTGTGGGATACTTGGTCCCCACAACATGCTGGGGTACCACTAGACCTGGTGTGGAAGCTGAGGGGCATAACATGGTCTATGCTTAAGGGCCATCTGTTGAAAAAGTTTGGCTTTAACTCTGCAACTCTGTTGATAACTTCAGAGGACCTTGCATTATTCATTTATTTCAGCAGGAGCAGGATGAGCCCAAGAAGAGCCCTTGGACCTATGAGTGCAACTCAGTTTCTCTCCTGTGAGTTCATCCTCGGTACCTGTGGCTAGCTGTCTTTCAAAATCATGTGCTTCCAAAATGGGGCAGAAGGCATTTTTGGAGGGGCATTTTTGTTGTTTGGGGGGGAGGCCACTTTTAACAGGGGAAATCTTTTCAACCACTATTTGTGGAAGTGTCTTTGGGAACAAACCACCACAGAGACACCTTGAAATGGCTTCAATTTAATCATAATTTGGTACCAGATTCTGGCTGGTTATAATGACTCCCAGGGAGCTTTTCAGACCTCATTTTCCCTGGTTTAAATCCAACCTCTGTTAACAATGTCCATGAGACGACATCGTTACCTATCCGGAGGCTTACATAAAATGAACTGGTGTTACAGTACAGTTTCTAGTAGACCGCATCATGCTGGGAATATGAACAGCATCTGTGTCCCAAAAGCCTTTTCACTGCATGGAGGGCTGACTCGGTCTGGTTGACTGCTTCTGGCTTCCTTGCTGTAAGTGACACTGTGCATACTTACTCAAAACTGCTGCATATCTAGAGTGCCTAGTTGGGTGCTGTTTGACAGGACAAAATATGTATTTTAAGAAAAAAAAAAACACAACCAAAAAAAACCACAAAAAAGGGGAAGAAAGAAGCCTGTGACAAATAACCTGATGCTTACACCAGTATGAAAGTTATTCACATGTTTCAGTGGTGTTGTTTTGCAGCGCTGGAACAATGTAAGCCCTCAACTAATTTAGAGCCTTAAAAGGGACACAGCAAATGTTAACCAAACTGCTTTTCCCCATGTCTCCAGGGAACTGATTTTAAACACCTAAGCTCCGCTAGCCTTCGGTTTTCCATTTTTAGGCAGGAAGTTTATTAGAAAGGAAATATACATGCTGCAGGAAAAGAGAGGCCTCTGGTACTTTCCAAGTCAGCATTTACGTGACTCGGGTTCATTTTGAGAAGAATAATTTATAGTGGCGTGAATAAATAATAGCTGTGAGTTCCAACTGTCCAAACACGATACATAATACCCTGGGAAAATTTCCTGTGCTGCGTGCTAATGACTGATTGTTGGCTTTTATGTTGTGAGCGACTGTAACGAGTAAATAATTTGAAAATAACTGACGTGCTCAGGTTTGTTTAAGCAGCACTTGTCAAACTGCATCTTCAAGCCAATGTGAGACATGAGTTCAGTTTACTGCTGCAATCAGTGTGGTCTCTTTGCCTGCATTTGCAAGCAACCATGCAAGATCAGCTGCTGAACTTAAAAAATCAATGGTTTAGTGTGATTTGCGTTGCACAAAATTGCTGTTATATCAGTGTCTCTTCTTGTGGAAATAAATACATTTAGACATCGGGTAGGTGCCTAGCTTATCTGGGAAGATCATTCTCAGACTAATTTTAAGAGCAATAGCGAAAATAAATTCCCTCATGCATTCAATTTGTGTGTGGAGAAACATTTTCAAGCTGTTGTTAATCACGCCTTGTTGACTGCTCCTCTAGCTGTGTCCATGGCGTGCAAAGCTTCCTTTTTTCTTTTTCTTATTGCAGCTTTACTAAAATGGCTCTTTTTCTGTTTGGTTTTTTTTTTGTTTTTTTTTTTAATCATCCAAGAGGAGAGTGTTGTATACTTCTCTCCTTGTCTACCACGGCTGCTTACTTATATAAGAAAATCTTGAAAATTTATCATGAAAGGAATATAAAATGTTGCTTTGCTTTTCAATTGCATCTCTTTGTTGGTGCTAGCAAGAGGTCTTTTGAAAGCTAAGGACCTGCTTCCCTATCTCTTGCAAAGGAAATAAAATGCTTGGACAAGGTAATAACTGGACATTGTAAATTTCCCCCTGCCCGGTGAAGCCTACATTGCTTGTGCACAAGCAGAGTTTTCTGAGTAGTTTTCAGAGGAAAAACAAAAATAAATAAATAAATAGTGCAAAGCATAGTCACACAGTTTACAGGAGTGATAAAAATTTCTCTCTGTTCTACCGACTTTCTTATCCCAGGTGACTGTTAACCCATTCATCTGTCTTGAATTTCTCTTTGGCTGTCCCCATTGTAATATCCAGGCACTGAGGTTTACTATTAAACAGAGCAGTATAGGAAGGAAGTCTTGGCCCTGTTAATTTGTGGCTTTTGACAAAGACACAATTCCTTTCAATGTCACAAATGAGATTTAGTTATTTCATTTCTTCCAACTGCCTGAAAGTGCAGGTTTGGGTTTTGAATTTCTTGATGTAAGCATCTGCTCTTACCTGGATTAAGAATCCAAATCCAGTTCCTGGATGTTACCCAAACCTCACCCAAGTATCATGATGGCTATGGATCACCGCTGATTTGAGCCAGTCTTGAAGGGATTACATGGATTTCAAAGGTTTCATCTCGCATTTCCAGTTCTTTAAGCCTGCCGGTTCCTTTGCTCAGCATTCATATTAGGAAAATCAGCTTTATTTGCCTTTTATTTCTCTTCCTTTCTTTTGCTTATCTTCATGGAACAATGAACCCACCCAGTGAATCAAAGGGTGAAACCACCCCACTGATAGTGGGTAAATGGTTGTATCACTGAATATAGGTTTACCTTGCTTTAATTTCTCACAAAGTATTTGCATCATTTTTAACTAGGTTTTGTGTTGGGGGGTGATTCCCTGTCTGCATTTGTGCTCAACTCTGATTACTTTGGATCCAATGCACTCATCCGAATTTAGTATTCAGTGAGCAATTCTCTATCACAGTCATATGCATAGCTTCTTACCATCTGGCATCACTATGGCTACTACTGGCCCAATGCAGTTTCCATGGTAGTCAATGGAAATTTTTGAGGCTGATTTCACAAAGCAATACCTCCAATACAGGAGAGAAAAGGTGTTAATCAAGAAAAGGTACTAACAGAGCCCGTCACTGAAGTATACGTTTTCTTTGCTTTGCCCTATTTATGTTGTAGGGAAAATGTAATCCCCACTTTACAGATGGGAACTGCTGTCCCCAGATTCATCCAAAATTTGTAAAGGGATGGAGAATTGTAAAACTGGGTCTTCCAAGCACCAAGTTAGCGGCTTAACTCTGCTGCCATCCTTGAGAAAAGAGCTGTGGGATGAAAGCAATGATGAAGTAGGAGGAAAATCAACTAACATAGCATCATGATCACAGATTTGGAAACAAAGGTACCTCCCCTAACAGCTCTTTGCTGTTATGAAAAAAAAATCCCTCTAAATCCTCCTACGGTTGTGCTTGTTTTAACAAAGGTATGTGTGTGTTTGATATCTGATTAATGCAAGTCCTCCATTGTTTCTATAGCTTTTTCAGGAATCTGAGAATTAAAAGATTGTACTGAACAAGGTTCTTAAAGTAGTTGAATGACTGCAATTAAGGGCAGAATTTGGCCTGGTATCTTGATTGTATTGCTGTCATCCTCTTCATATGCCTCTAATACAAAGGTAATATGAGAGCTAGCATTTTCAGTCCCTTTGACCCTCTTATGAGCGAGACCAGAACCTCACCAGCAGAAAGGGACCTACAGTATTTCAAAGTGATTTTCACATAGACTTTCTAACTATTATCTTTTTCTCCTCTCTTCAGTTTATCCTTCTTCTGTGTGTTAAAAATCACTTTCCCTCCTCTGGAGAGATTTTCCGTATCCCATGCCCTTTCTACTCCCAGCTTCCCTGACCCTCTTTTTACCTTTCTTTTCACACGGTACACAATTTGGGTTGTTTTCAAACAATTCTGAACTTTTACTTTGTTCTGATTTTATTTGTGGCCTGAAAAACAAAGCACATTAACTTGAAACAGACACTGAATTGCCTATGGGGGTAACTTGCAAAGTACTGATGCTTGGAAAGTTCCCAAAAGAAAACAAAGCCCAGCAGTCTTGCCTTGTTTTTAGAGCTGATGGAGATCATTGACTCCTAAACCTTTGCCATCTCCTTCCAACCAGCCCCCTAAAATAACAAATACATGGGCCATGTCAAACAGTTATGGTCTTCTGAATCATGAGTCAGACATAAGAGTGACATTTAGGCTGTTCCTGCACATAAACATTAGTAGCTCAGTTTTGGGGCAGCTCCATCAGGCATAGCAAAGCTGTGCTGATTTACTTCCACTGAGAATCTGGCCTGATATCCCATAGTGAACAATTGAAGTGATGGATATAGAAAACAAAGTTCACTCCATGTGGCATGAAGTACCTCTTCAAGGTTTTTGTTTATTGCTTCCTGATGATATGCTAGGCACTCTACAAGCGGGGAAGTCATTTTCATATGCCCAAAGCCTAATTTAGAACATAAAGCTGACAGGGCACGTTACAGGCAATGGGACTCAAGACCAGGCTAAGGAGAAGAGTGGGATTTCACAGTTGCGATATGCCCACACCTCAGTAGCTCAAGACACGTGTGATTTGAATCAGCTTCTGGAGCAAATGCAGGCCAGTCCTGACACTTTAGCATTCATTCAGCTGATAGAATGGAGTAAAAAGCTGCAAGTTAAATATTTTTCTATGCTTGTGTAAAAAGAAGGGCATTAACACAGGCAGATCCTGTAGCCTAAGTGTTTGTAATGATAGTCTGGAGTAAAGCTGTTGTTTGCTCAGAACTGAAAGTTTGATAGTGAAATTTCATTTCATTGCTAAAGAAGCTGAACATTTTTACCCATATCATAGAAAAATGTCACTCTTCATTGATGCCATGTTGTACATATAGTTTCAAAGTTTAAACAGGGAAAACTTTGCAGCCTTAAGGGGTGTCCCCAGCTAGAAATTGTACACAGAGACAGAGAAGGAAGAGGGCACCTCTAAATACAACATTGTCCAAAGGCACAAAGGTGGGGGTATTTTTCCTGCTCAAATGGGAACATAAATAGGGTTACTATCAGAAATGCTATTTGTTTCTATTTCTGTTTCAGAAACAGCAATAGTGTTTCCAGCGTTGCTGCTGGTAAAATGTGGAAAGATGCAGCTTATGCCTTCGTAGTGCCTCCCATAGCAAAAAATAAGTGGTAGCGTGGATTCTTTCTGTTTTCAGTAGGATTTGCCACAGGCTAAACGTGTGTGTGCTTACCAGGCTTGGTTGCCTTACCTTGATCCACAAGAATGATTTGTGCTTATCACAAAGCACCGCGCAGCGCAGCGCAACCTGTGTCTGCTGTGCCAGCAGGGCCGAGCCTTCAAGTGGCAAAGTTCTTCTGCAAAGATTGGAATGCGTTTGAAGGGCTGCATGCTAAAGGTACAGGGCATATTAATTTGAGTTGGAGCCTGTCGGTCATACAAATTAGTGGGGACCTTGATCACAGAATACTTTTTTTACTGATTTCCCCTTCATGCTTCCCTAGGTATGCTTGCTCTTCTTTCTTCGGCTTTCCTTAGCCTTCCTTCCTCACCTCTCCTTTTTACTTTCTTCCTATGCTTTGGACATAATAAGTTCACCTATATAGACATAAATACTCATCTAGAGAAAACAGCATGTAGTAGCATACTAAAAGAAGAAA
This sequence comes from Aquila spilogaster, assembly GCA_024606505.1. Taxonomy (NCBI): domain Eukaryota; kingdom Metazoa; phylum Chordata; class Aves; order Accipitriformes; family Accipitridae; genus Aquila; species Aquila spilogaster. The sequence continues at coordinate 18,561,629 of JANHGO010000072.1, forward strand.
TAGTTTGGTTCTCACCTGTTGTACACAAGGGATGACTTTGGTAAGAAATGGGATGCTGAAGACCTCATTTCTCCATGCAGCAGCATGGCTCTCTGGAGTGACTCCAAAGCAGGCAATGGAGTTACACTCTTGTAAACACCAACGGGTGAATCGAGACACCAGCCCTGCGAATTTCTTCTCACAGCACCCTCTCTTCCACTGCATTATGCAAATGTATTACGCGCGTTCACTGCTCTCAGCATTTCTTTTTCAGGCCCCATCTATATAGAATTATTGAAGTCATCTAGGTAATAACTTGAAAGAAAATAGACTCATTCAATAGAAAGATTTTGAAATTGCAATCAGCCCTTGAAAGAGGGAGTGAAATCAGGGACGAGTAACAGATGGTGGTGGTGGCTAATCTTTCAGCCTATTATTTTGCCATATGGGGGTCTATGCCACAGACTTTCATGCTGAAAATAAAAGAGAAATTAATCATTGTGTGAAAATATATTAGTTAAATAGCTCTGTTGCAGTGATATTTGCCTCCATCTAGAAACCATATGCAAGAGTATAGGCTCCAAAACAAGATTCAGCTGCATGTAGGCTGTTTCAGTGGTGACAGACATCACATGACATCAGAGGAAAATGAGCTACACCATTTAGTTTACACGGAGAAAATGAATTTTCTGGCTATGCTAAGGAGTCTGTGAAAGGAAACCTACATACAAACACCCAATGGACTCTAATAGGAAATGATACCTTCTCTGGAATTGAATAGAGAATTACATCACGTGCATAGGACTCTCTAGGATAGTTAAAAAGAGAAATTATTTCATTCCGTGTTATGCCGACAGTCTCTTAGCTGGCCTTTCTCCGCCGGAGGCAGGAGTGCTTTAATAGCTGCAAGCCTCTATAAGTCACTTCTATTCAGCTATAGTAAACATCTATAAATTTATGTATTAAATTCCTATCAAACTTCACAAGGTTTTACCTACAAGAGAAATGCCCAAACAGCAGTTGTATCTATTTTATTTCTCCTGTAAATGTTTCCTTAAAATGCTATCAAGGTAAGATCATTTCTCTGTTGGTAAACCTGAACTAAGGTACTAAACTTCTAGTTAACTTTCCTGCTAGCTATCTTCTCTGTGGTTAAATGTAAGGAGAAGGACCAGCTCCAAACACTCCTGGCTCAGACTACCCGAGCGTGTTTCAGAACTCACTCAGGCTTAATGTGGTTGTATTGGGCATGATAAAATTTATTTTAAAAACAAATATTGGGCAATACAGGTTCAGGTATGGTCATAGAGAGAAGACAGGATCGATGGCTCATCTTGAGCCTGCTCCAAGCCCCACAGCCATACCCATGCATCAGCATGCAGCGAAAAACTCTGAGAGGAGGTCAGGAATCAGTGCATCCATCCACTAAATGATCTGATCATTTAGTTGACCCAAGTAGAGAAAACCGTTCTTGGAACAGATGACTAAGTGGCCCAGTTGTGTTACTAATTTATAGTAGTTTGATGTGAACTGCAGCCAGGAAGTCTTCAATTTATTCTTTGCTCCAGACACGCTTTCTTCCTTAATCAGCTGTTCACCCGTTACCTACCAAACTGTCAATAAATCCTTCCAGTGCTTCATCGTTGGTGTCACTGTCCCAACATGCTATGAACAGAAGGACATGCATGAATAGGAGAAGGAAAAGGCATTCCTATCCTCTAGACCCTATTGCTATTGTTGCTGAGAAGCATAATCTCTTTCATGTTTTATTCTTATTGTAGTTACATTGATTTTGCATATAAAAAGGAAATAGATTTTGTACTGTATTAATCAATCCTTATAAAATTGTTGTTCAAATTAACATGATGTTGTGGTTAGTGGTTAAAACAGCCACGGCTATACCCTCTTTCCATTTAACTTGCTTTTTACACAGGTCCCTGCGTAACCCAGTGTGTTTGATCAGATTTTATGTTACTAATCAAGGTGTAGACCAGGCCTCTGACACTGTCTTTGAAATCAAGGAATCCAAGTGAATTGAACTGTAAAATGGCTCCAATTAAAATAGTTTGGGACAGAAACTCTAAGATGAATCTGAAGAGGTTTTTAGTGTTGCTTTTTTTCCTGCATTCCTCAGTTAATGCATTCCTCATTTGGTGTTTCTTGAACTTCTGTGTTACCTCTAGTCTCCTTTTCAAACAACAGTAATAATTTTACTCTGTGAATTCAGGTAGAGTTGTAAATATTTATTATATTATAATAATTTAAAAAAAACCCAAATTTGACAAACAAACATGAAATACAAGCTTTACTTTCAGTTTAGGAAGGGGGAAAATTTTAGCTGGAAGAAATCATCTGTTTAGTACTCATCAACTTTTTATGGACAGTCACATTGAACTACTTAAAAGCATGATTTCACACAGAAAGTCTGATCTGCTGAGCATATTGGTGATGTCTTTCATTTCCCAATGGGACACGCAAATGTTAATGTGAATCTTTTCCTTATGTTTTTTGAAGGGCTTGATCATATGAACACAACTTCAGAAAGTGTCTGCAGTGCTGCACTGAACCTTCCTCCTGGTTCCTAGAGAGCAGTAAGGAAGGAAAAGAAATGTGTTAACTCAACAGAAGAGTTATATTTTGCTCGTATTTCAGTATAAGCCTGCCTATTGTGTTTGTGAAACATACTGAAAAGGCAAAAAGCTGAAATTACAGTCTTACCATCAAAACAGACTGATTCATGGTTTATATGCAGCTAATTTCTTACTACTTAACCCACTTTTAGCTACATCCCCATATGCAGCCTGTTTCAGTCTTTAAATGCTTTCAAGACAGTTAAGGAATATTAATTCGTTCTTCAACCCAGAAGGGTGCCCAATTGTTGGGTCAGCTGTTAAGAAAGGGAAAATAGTCATGTGCACCAGGCAGCTTGCTTTCTTCCATTTGATCAGCTTACAAATGATTCATCAAAGCTAAAGACTTCTTACAAGGAGGCAGTTCTCCATGTTTGAGACTCCATATTATTTAACTCAATGTATGCCTTTTGTGAATTATTATTTGCCGTTATTATGTATTATTTATCCAGTAGCAGCCCCTGAATGAATTAACTCATACTCTGCTTTAACTTGTACCATCAGAGCTTGTAGTTCAAACAGGAACATGCAGCCCTTATATTATTTAGGTAAGGAAAGTTTATTACTTCACATTTATAGAGCCTTGGTTCTCCTGTGCCCTATAATCACAGAGGTCTTTTACTAGCACGACCGGGAAGTGAACTCACAACCATTTCTAAAGGAATCCAGCATCTTGCAGCTTGAACATGAAATTACAGCTTCTGTAGCTCTGTAAGAATATATTGTGACTTTCATCCTGTTATATTACAGTGTATTTTAAAGCCATTATGGATAGTTTGGCAGCTGCTAGAAATCAGCGTATCGCTCTCAAAGCCAAATGAGCTTCACTTGTTAGCAGAGTTTGCTGAGGACTTGCCCTCTTCTGATTCCTGCAGAACAAGACATTCGATGTGCTCTGTGATTTTGGAGCACGTCCTGCTGATGGTTTCAAATGTGTGTTCCTGAGTTGCTCAGTCCATTTGAAACTCTCAGCTCCTGAATCAAAAATGGATAAAGAAAACTAATGCACCAGGTTGTACTTACTTGTTCGGCACTGCCAACCTAGAATAATCACATTGCCAATATTTGAAGTTCCTCTGGATGGACAGTAGTGACGTTTAGAGAACAGGCCTGTTACAGGTAACTTGGTTGCTCTCTAAAGAATCTGTATGCTTGTCAAATCAAACAGGTTGTCCTTCTCCTTGTGGGGAATAATGCTCCCATGTTTCAGGAAGTCTGTTTCCCATCAGTAAGCTACTTCCAACTTGATAGAAGTCCTTGATTACATCTGTCTGTGAAACTTTGCTTAGTTAAAGGTTCAAATACCTCTTAAGAATTTGATCTGGGCAGCCAATATGTAGCTTTTCTCTACAGAGATGCAAGCCACAGGGCAAAGGCTCAAGAAGTCTTTGCTTGCCTTCATCCTCCTGCTCAACGTTTGTGCATGGGCACAATCAGCATTTGTTCTTAACGAGTCTATAGCTGCCCTGGAGCGAGGAAGCATGCTGGGTGGAAAGCCCAGCATCAGCACTCACACTGAGCACTGAGGCTGGCTTTGTACACCACGACCCTTCGAAGAGTAGGCGCATTGCATTTTGAAAGTCCACATTCTCTCGGGGATTCTGACCCATGTGGTGTGAAAATGAAAGATGAATTTTCTAAGTACGGGCTCGCTCTCGAAGGAGCACGAGGGTCAGCTTCACAGTGCTATATGCAGCTACTTCAGTAAATAAGAATGGTTTCCAAGTGCCTCCAGCTGTGTTACAGCTCTTCTGTTGCTACTCCTGGAATATTAACGGAGAGAAAAGCAGCATCTTACACAAGGGCTGTGATCCTATAAATGTCGCTGCTCAGAATCCACTTACATGGAAGCACTTTTGGGGTAGAGAACTTTGGTTTCTACATCAGTAACCAAAATCTCTAGCTCTCTCTGGGTTGGCTTGGCCTGATGTAGTAGATAGAAAGAATGAGGGAAAGATTTTGTTTGACAAAAGACAGGATTTTTGTTGTTCCCTGTCTGAAATCATAAATAAATAGTTGCATGATAATTTAGGGGGCTAATTCAATTTAGGAGGCTGCTACTGATGTTTCTCTTCATTTACCTCACTGAGTCCTGTTAATATCACCTTGGACCTAAAACGTGCTTTAATAGTCAAAAGTTGAAAAAAGGCAACATAAAAAAAAAAGACAATTTTTCAAGGCAATGATTCACAGTAACAATAGCTTCCATCTAGCTGCCTCTTGTGTTAATGTACAATTTAATTTTCTAACTTTAGATTCATTTTGATTCCTGCCTCTTTAAGCTCTGTAAAATTTCTGGTGATGACCTCTACTTCTTGCGTAATTACTGCTAATGAAAATCTTAAAATGCCTCATTGAGTTGGAAAGCTATTTAAATACTTGTTATCCAGCCCAAAGTCTGAGTTCCCCATTGTCTTTGGTGTACTTTTGCTTAGAAGAACAAGTTATGAGTGTTAACAAACTGGCTGCACCGGAGAAATGGTCCAGCTGTCAACTACAGGTGGAGGCTGAGTGGAGGCTGAACTTCATCCTAAATGTGACCCATACTCCCTTCATTTGCTAAAGTAATATGCTAGCAAAGGCAGGATTTTACAGAAAACGGGGAGGGGAAATGGCATTGCTCCACTACACTCTCCCTCCCTTTTTCACAATCAGTGTCACCTTTTTTTCTGCTTTACTTGATTCAGTGTCATCTGGGTGAGGGCTACATCCAAGGAATGAGAAGTAAATAAGGTGTGTGGGCAACTCTTTGGTGAAGCTGTGTTGGTTTGAGTGATTTTGTGCAGGGTTGAATGAATGGAGGATGCGGCCCAGAACATTTTCTTTAGCTGTCCAGGACTGAAACTGAAGCAAACCCAGCTTCTGTGGAGAATTAAGGCTTGAGTCTTGGATCTATAGCTGAAAGCTTTACCTGGTTTTCTTTTTATTAAAAGGATGTTCAGACATCATCTCCTGGCTCCAAACCCGACTGGAGGAGGAGTGGTTGAGTGGCTGAGGCACTCGAAAGCGGCCTTTGAGAGCCTGATCTGCTACCCCAGAGTGTCCTGTGTGACCTTTGGTGTGCTACTCAGTCTCTCTACACCTCAGTTTCCCATTTATTTTAAAGGTGCACTTCCCTGCTTCTGGGAGAACTGTGAGGACAAATACACAAAAAATTTCTGTAGTGTCTGAGCCTTTCTGAATGGGGCTATTACAGACAGAGGCAAGAGCTGGTTGGTTGGAAGAGGCTGTAGTGGCAGAAAAGAAAAGCCATTGCCTCAACCTTTGTCCGGTTGGGAAGCTTTTGACATCTGTACAATACAGGTAGTTTTTTAGCATGGCTCCTGCTATTGCTAAAGCATTCTAGTCTTGGTTCTGATCTTTTCCCAGATGAGAAGCTGGGGATAATGGTATATCAGTGAGCCTTCCTCATCCCATGTTTAGCTGGAAACATGGGTAGAGGACAAGAGATTGGCTGAAGGTATGAGAACTGATTCCTGTAGCTTCTCCAAAAGGTAGACAGGTGGAGAGTGTATCCTTCTTCCCCCACAGATAATAGAAATGAAAAATCAGGAGTGGCTGGAGAAGCAAAGCCTCCTGGTTTTGAAGGAAAAAGGTACCTCAGGAAGGAGGAGCTGAAGAACTTTTTTCTATTTAACTGCATGTCCAGACAAGATCAAAGGAAATTGGCTGGGACAGAGGAGAGACAGACAATGTCTCTTCTCTGTCTCCAGTGATTCAGAGAAAAATTATAAACTGTAAGAGAAAGGTTGAGGACATCTCTGAGGACTTTGCCCTAAGCCTAAGGATGCTCCGCTTTGGTGAGGAAACAGAAACAAATGTGCTCATTTTATTGATCCACAGCCTTATATCTCACATGTGTCTGTCTTTTGTTGAAGACCTCTTCACAGAAGCAGTTTGTGCCCCTCAGCTCTCATTTTCCCTTGGAGGGTTGTTTGTGAGCCCCAAGGTATGCAGAGGCTTGAGCTCTGGCAAATGGGATGTGTAAGCCCCGGGCTTGGTGGGGAAGGGGAGTGAGTTATCGCAGAGTCTTTGGGGCCCCACATGGTGACTCTGTGCTCCCGCTTCTGTGAAAAGAGACAGGTGGGCAGGCCCTGGGACGACCATGGACACCAAGGGAAGAGCGCTTCAATCCCTGTCAGCCTGGCGGGAGCCCGGATGAGGAGAATTGTATGTGTAGGTGTAGGCAGGGGCATGTGCTGAGGGATCAGTGGCAGCAGCAGTCCTGCCTGTATGGCAGGGTGCAGGAGCACCGGGTATGAATGTGATCTCGGGTCATGCTTACCACGCCACAAACCCCTTGGCTCCAATTTAGTTTCATCTGGCTTTTAAGAAGAATCAGCCCCCGCTAACTCT
>JANHGO010000072.1:18585294-18630234 GCA_024606505.1 Aquila spilogaster
TGCAACCTGGTCTAGGGAGCCTGCTTTGGCTGGGGGGTTGGACTAGATGATCTCTGGAGGTCCCTTCCAACCCCTACAATTCTGTGATTCTGTGATTCTGTGAGTAATCAACTCTTCTTGTATCTCTGCACATAAGACAGCCTTTTTTAGGGGTTTATGACAATCTGTATGTGATGCTGCTTTTTAGGAAATTCTTTGGGACAATCAGGAAAGTACAGATTTGCAGATGACTTCCATATTTTTATAATCCTCCCTTTATTATAGTAAAAGCAAGGCAACAGAAAGAAACAAACCTAAGCTTATCAGAGAGCGAAAGAGATCAAGTTTGAGGCCCATTTATTCTGTATAGAGAATTTAAATGAGGCAAATAGCGAGATCTGGGAGGTCATTTATTGGCTGACTCTTACTGCGATCTGGATGTATATTAATTTAGTATATAAGAATGAAGTTCTTTGAAAATATTCTGAATAGTTGCTTAGATGCTATTGGATTTGAATGTTTTTCATTATTTTTAACATATAATTGCGTGCTGTGGCACAGTTCTGTTTCCTGTATGCTTCAAGGCAGTTTACTTTCAAATCGTGGTAAACTCTCAACCTGAAATGTAAGGTCATGAGGGAGGCAAGACTCTTACAAAAGATAAACTAATAAAACAGCTCTCAGTAATTTGGTTAAGTTAAAAGATACGTATAGCCATCTACTTCCAAATAGCAAAGGATGAACCAAAAATACTCAAAAGCTGCCTTGTTCTTTTTCTGAGTAAGCCAGTATTGTGTCTAGTTTTTTTACAGCAAAACAATTATTCCCATGTAATTGTTCCAAATTCAATTTAAAAGTAATACTGCTTTTTATCATTGCTTGGCTTTTGACAGGAAACTGCCTTCTATTCTAGTTTAAAGCCTTACCAGACCCTCAGTCTAAATCAGTCTCATGCACTGCACAGTTGGGATAAGGAGTGGAAGGGAGGAAGTAATAGTACCTAAAAATCGAATGGGGACTGTGTGAGACATTTGGTGGTTCATATGTCTGGGAGAAAAGCTGGTGTTCCCACTTCCCTGTAGGACTGGTCTGGCTGATTTGAGAGACAGGCCTCAGCTCTGTTCCCTATCCCCGGTACTCGAGGGAAAAATAAGGATAAAGTTTATTGTAAGTGATATTTTTGGTTAAGACATACAACGGCCACCTGGTCCCTGCCTGATCGCCAGCACAAACCAGAGCAGTCAGTTCATATCCCACTTCCCTTACTCCCTCTGGAACTCTGGAAAGCAACAAAAAAAGAGTAGAGCTGTGCACATCACCTCTTCTTTTCTTCAAGTCCTCTTCCACTCCTTGGTTCAAAATCTGCCATCAGTGTGGGGGACTGAAGCATAACTGAGGAAAAAGACACTTTTCTGCCTATCTTCTGTCTCCTAAGAGGCTTCTGCTTAGAATATAATTTAACGTGGCCCTTTTTGTCTTCTTTTTTATAATCAATGATATAAACAGACTATACAGAAACTATCCTCTGACCTGTAATTCAGTAAGATCTTTGTTGGTAGAGCTGCATTCAGTAATAGCCCAGTCAAAGCTCTGACTACTGTGCAATAAAATTCTTTTTATCTTGTGGTACTGGGCTGTGGCTTTAGAAGCATTTTGAATGTGAAGATATTGCCAAAGATGCCTGTTGATATAAAGCAGATGTGCGCTTTTCATTCCATCACATGTTGTCTACATGGGATGGTGTTGATATTGGTACATTGACTTATGACTTTCTGTCTGAGTTTGGACTTGGGTTTATTTGTAATGCCTGAGTCTCACTGTAGTTCTCAGGTGTGGGGTAGTGTCCTCAGTGCTCAAGCTTTGACAGAGCTATCTGAAAGTATAGGAAATCTCTATAGGAATTGGTGAATGGGAATCCAGTGGTACATAACAGTATCTTAGGCTTTTATTTACAATCTTCTAACACACCTTATATAATTTCTCATCTGCTTGGCTGGTTGGTTGTGAGTATGGTTTTTTTGTTTGTTTGTTTTTGTTGACGGTTTTCACATTTTGTATCTGTGCGCTCATTATGGTGAGTATCAAATGGAGTCATGTAACTCTATATACATCTTTAGAGCATATCCACAGAGGTTCAGATAAGCAGTTGTGTCCTTTCTAATAATGTGAACAACTGCCTTCAGTTTCCTTTACGGTCAGATACAAAACCATCATCTGGGTGCTATGGGTGTTAGAATCGCCTGAAAAGCCTTCAGCAATGATCAGAGCATTGACAGATACTTGAAAATACAACTAGAGGGGATCTGTTGCTTACCTAAGGTTATCATCAGAATATACGAGTGATGTTTTTTTATGAAATATCTTGTCTCAGTTCAAAAAAATAAATGAATGCATATAAAAAAAGTACTTTCTATCCAGTACACCTCAGGTACTCATTTTTCATTTATGAAAGCCATACCTATCCAGACCAACGATATTCCTTGCTTTTATCCTTATTTACTATTTGTAGGATGTTGGTTTTTTTTTTCTTCTGATTTTATGTCTAAATTTCAATTGTTAAGACTCTGAGATACACCTCCTTAATTCCCTTTAACTCAAAGATAATAGTGAACTTACACCCATCGCTTCAAAATGCCACTTCATAAAATCCTCAAATGCTGCTTCAGATGGGCAAGCCAAACTAGATGTCCTTTTACTGTTCTGGGGAGAAAATCTTGTACGCCCACACATAAATAAGTAAAAATAATAAAAAATAAAAATAAAAATAAAAATAGGAGAAAAAAAAAAGAAGAAAAAAAAAAAGGAAAAAAGAAAAGGAAAAGAAAAAGAAAAAAAAACACTCCCTCCCCCGCCACCGCAGAGCAGGAGGAGCGCAGGCGCGGCCACCGCTCCGCTCCCGCGGTCGGGCAGCGCCGCTACGCGGCTCCCGGCCGTTGCCTGCAGCGCTCCGAGCCCGGCTCGGCTCCTGGAGGCACGCAGAGAGCTGCTGCTGCAGCACCCTGTCAGGTTTCTTACCTTTTGGAAGCAGAATCCCTTTTAAACGCAACGCGGTGTTTCCTCCGAAACTGAGTTTCACGCAGTTCCCACTTCTCTGTAATCTTTCACACTTCTGGATTCCATTTTTGATGCAAAACAAGAATTTTGGAGGGGCATCAAGGAGGTTTTTCATCTATAGAAATGCATGCTGATGCACTTCCCCTGTGGCAGATCTATCATAATCTTAAGAAAGTTTGTTTCTGCAAACCTGATCTATGGAACAGCAAATGGATGGGTGGCTGATCCCCATAGGAAAATGTAATTTGGGACCAAAGGAGCACCTTGAGAGACCACCAAATTCCTAATCGATGTTGCCAGGCTGGTCATAGAATTGTGGAATTACAGAATGATTAAGGAACCTTAAAGAACATTCCAATCCCCAGCCGTGGGAGGGAATGTCCCCCACCAGCTCAGACTGCCAAGAGCCCATCCATCCCATCCTTGAGTGCCTCTAGGGATGGGGCACCACAGCATCCACAAATATCTTATATAAACCTAGCTAGCCGTTGTGCTCTCTGATGACTGCATTGGTTTTAACAGCTCATGTAAACATGATGTGTATGAGCACTTCTTTAAGGTGTGGTGTATCACACCATATCGAAGTGTTGGATGAGAAACTGGCACTAGGTCACTCGAGATAATGCAGTTTGAGACAAAGGGATTTTGTCCTTAAACAACAAGCCTAGAAACTCTCCAGGTGGCAGTGGTGCAAGTTTTGTCTTTAAAATATTTTCAGGGTCATGATTTAACGGTGGGTCGCTAGAGTTGAGGTAGTATGGTTTGGTTGTGGTTGGACTTGATGATCTCGAAGGTCTTTTCCAACCTGAGAAATTCTATGATTCTATGACTGTATATCTTATTGTGCTCTGCTGACAGCGCAGCCACAATTATCATCTGTTTCTGATCGCTCTTAGTGTTCTGATTAAATACATTTGACCAACGAAGCAAAGGCAGAGCAGTTAAATAGCAGTCACTGCAGCTGGTGTATGAGGGCAGAAGTGTTACATGGCAGGCTGTGCATCTTAACATGAGCCATCACCTTTTGCCACACTGTAAGCAGAGGTTCCCCTACCCCACAACGCAGAGTGCTTCGTGCAGGGAATCTTTGTTTGTGCTGTCTCAGGCCATTGTGTGTTTGTGCTCCTCTTCAGTTGAACTTTATTTCTGACCCTGCTGAGGGTGTATTGCTTGTTTTGGAAACACTTGCGATGTCCCTAGAATGTTTATTTTCCAGCCCAACACGCTGCTACATTCTTGCAAGCTTCCTCTGGCTGTAATGCAAGGTTTGGCCAGGAAACAGAGAGTACAAATGAAAAACAGTGCCCTGCTCATAGGGAAACGTAGCGAATCTATAACAGAGATTGTTGTATTGGAAACAAGACAAAGATTTCCAGAGAAATAATAAACAAGCAGCTGGTCGGCACCCCCTTAAGACCATCAACTTCAAATGTGTATTTCCTGGAAGGACCGGAATATTTAGTTTAATTCTCCTCCCCTGCCCTCAGCAGGTAGGAGAAGCAGAGGGCAGGTTCAGTGACAGTCTATCAAAGCAGATAATAAGATAGTTAATAACTGTAGCAACAACACGACTAGCATGGCCAGCCAAACCACCTCCACATTGCTCCCAGTAAGGGGTCCATGCTGCTGGCTTTCTCCCTGTTTGTTGTAAGCCAGCACTGGAACCAGCAGTATGCCTGAAGTCAGGCTCTCAGGGGCAACAGCAGGAGCATACTTCTCCCCTGCAGTGCTTTGCAGGAACCCATCTAACATCAGAGTTGACATCAGGATTCCTTTGGCCAGCAGAGTATTGGGAGGGTCAAGGCAAGACTTGTGTATTCTGAAACAAGGGCTCACCCACTGAGCAAAGCAAAAGAGGTTCCTTAAGTGTGTGACAGAGAACCTAAAAGCACAGCCATGAAGTTACCGCAGAGTCTCTGCGTATGAACTAGATGGAAGCATGGCTAAGGTGATTGCAGGTAGAGCTGCTGGTTGTATCACCTCAGAGGGCTCGACAGAAGTCTGCCTGCACTGTTGCTACTCGAAGTGTGCTCAGAATTCAGAATCTCCATAAAAGCCAACACTTCTCCCTTCAAACTACATCACAGTATAATGTGTTACCTCAGAACAACCCTAGGACCAGCCCGTGCCCTTGTGTTAGACCAGACATGCCCAGTCCATGGCTGTGTGTTGCCTGACCCAGCCTGCCCTGTGGCCATCCCCTGCCCCATGCCATCATGGCAACAGCTCTGCCCCATCAAGTGTCCTGGTTTGGTCCTGAGCACACACCCATCGCTCAGCAGCAACCAAACATCAGTGTGTGATTGGCACTGTCTGGGCTGAAACTGGGACACAGGGAGAGCGCGGTGCAGTGCTGACTCAAGTGATGGCAAATGACATTATGCATTTTGATACACTGGCTAAACACAGCCCTGTGAACAGCAAAAAAAATATGCAGCCATGCTTTCCATTTTGATGCAGGAATTCATCCCTTTTTGGCAGTACGTACATTAGTGAACAATCATTGTCAAGGATGAAGTACAGGAGGGGTCAAATTTTGTCAGAAATCTCTGATGAGCACCTGGAGTCACTGCCATCAAACCAAACTGATGCGTTCGTTTCACAAAAACAAGGTTACATCTCCCACTAGTTTTATGCTTTTGTTGTTTTTTTATGGTTTGGTAAAAATAGCTGTTTAAAAAGATTTGTTATCTATATACATTAACCATAGTATGTGTTTTGCTTCTGGCCCAAGACAATTCCTCCTCACTCAACGTGGCCCAGGCAAGCCAAAATGTTGGACAACCCTGTGTTAGATCCTAGGGTGTGGCAGGAGAGTAGCAGGGGATCATGCACTCCACAAGTGCAACTATAGCTGGCCAAGCTATATCATCTGCTATGTTAATACTGAAACACTTTGAATCCCACTTTGTGATAAACAGCAGAGGCAGGGAAATGTGTGACAACAGGCAGAAACCGAGGCACAGGCAGGCATTGTATCATCCAGCGTCTGGAACTGAGAAAAATGGACTGAGAAGTCTAGAAATGAGGAGGTTTCAGAAATGCAGAGAAAGAAGCAGAGTCTCCTGTGAGAGCGATGCAAGGGCCTGGCTACAATGGAGGAGCAGTTAGAGACCAGGATGAAATCAATCCCTTGTTTACAGGTTTACATCCCAGAAATGCAAGGGCTCAGGAAACCTGTGATCTAACAGCTCTCTCTCTTCTTTGCTTCTCCTGAGGAGGACACATATCTCTACCTACAAGAGGATAGTATGCTAAGGAAATGCATAGAAGCAAAACAGCTGGAAGGTGCATGTAGTAAGTAATAGGCTGAGTCCTGTCCACCTGAAGACCAATGCTGAAGACCATGCAGTACAGGAAGTCTGGAAGCCTGTGGGCTAGTGCAGGGATTGTGAGCTTGAGGAATCTCAAGTTCTTAACCCAAACCTCAACTTTTTCTAGCCCTTGGAATGGTGTGTGTGTTGTTTTGCTCAGCTGACAGTGATTGAATCTCTGGTAGCACTACAAAGCCCAAATTGGTCTGTAAATTACCAATTAAAAAATTGAAAATATAAATCCAGAGCTCACAAAATATTTGGGTTTCACAGGCTTCTATTAAAACTCAGTTGTAAGAAAGCAAGCCAGATTCTTTTCTGGTTTATGAAGTGGCCAGGGAATTGATAGCTAAGTACCAGTGGCAGGCGCTGCAGTGCAGATGGTGCCTGAGCCTGAGACCATGGCATGCCTACAACACTCCAAGTGAAGCTGCTGAGCTGGCAGCCACCACAGCCATTATTTTATTGCTAAGCTAAGCGGATCTGACGTGTAAGTTCACAGGGACCTGAAAATGCTTCATTTGTGCTAAGACAAACTTCAGCATCAACACTCAGTGACTAGCAGCACGTCCACAGATCGTGATGGATGGGAAACCAGATGCTTAGGAAAAGAGTGACATAGAATAGAGAACATATCCTCAGGGTATTGTTTGGAGAAAGTATTTCCTATTATAAAGGCAAAGTAAGAGTTGGCAGAAGGCAGGATTGACTTCTGTCCTATAAGACAGGGAGACAAGTTTGGCATTGAATTCTACTGAAGTCAACCTGTGACCAGCAGCAAAACCTTGAAGTTTTTGAGTGAGTGATCCTTACTGACAACACGGACACAGGGAACCGCTGTAAGGATGTTTGTAAATCAGCCCGTAAGCACCGACATGTCTGTGGGGACAGCATCCAGGCAGCAAGGCTTGGGCCTTCCTTCCTCCTTATGAAGCAGCTCAGGTGTGCTTGTACCATGCTCTGTGTGGGCACCAAACAGAGCTTGTATAAAGTAAGCTGGGTTACTGTAACATAGTGTGGCTTCCTGGAATGTAATTATATCATCTGGAGGTTGAGGAACTGCATGTTCTCTGCCCTCTGCACAACACAGAAGTTGAGCATCCCACTGTACCTCCAGACAGCAGGCCTTTGAAGCAGCAGCTGAACAGGAGCCCCAAACAACAGGGCACACACCATCTGCTCCTTCTCTGCTTGCTTTGCATAGCTGCCAGTATCCCTTCCCACTAGCACAGGACAGCCCAGTAGCTCTCTGCAAAGGTTCAGGCATGGCCACACCAAAAGACTGTATTTTCGAGCTCCAGTGGAGCTTGCAGAGAGGGTCCAGAGGAGGGCCATGAGGATGATCAGAGGACTGGAACACTTCTCCTGTGACGAAAGGTTGAGGGAGCTGGGCTTGTTCAGTCTGAAGAAGAGAAGATTCTGGGGAGACCTCGTTGCCTTCCAATATTTAAAGGGAGATAATAAACAGGAGGAGATTCAACTTTTTACATGGATAGATAGTGATAGGATAAGAGGAAATGGTTTTAAACTGAAGGAGGGGAGGTTTAGATTAGATGTTAGGGGAAAGATTTTCACTGAGTGGGTGGTGACGTACTGGAAGAGGTTGCCCAGAGAGGCTGTGGATGCCCCATCCCTGGAGGCACTCAAGGCCAGATTGGATGGGGCCCTGGGCAGCCTGATCTAGCAGGCAGGGGTGTTGGAACTGGTTGATCTTTGAGGTCCTTTCCAACCCACACCATTCTGATTTTATGGAGAAGGTGTGGGAGTGACTTTCAGCAGTGTGCTGGGGTCGCCAAATGCTCTCGCCATGGCAGTGGTGTGTAAATGCAGCTGGAGTGTGCAGAAGGTATCAGTGTCATTGCAGCTTTCTTTATCGCTAGGAAATTAAAAGTCTGGAAAGAAAGTTTCTACCAGGAGATTAAACTTTCATTGCTGCATAAGCCCAGCAGGACTTACGTTAAGCTTTTAGGACTTAAAAACACATTAAGCTATGCATTTATATAGTGGAATGTACAACAGACATGGGAAATCATTAGATTTCTGGATTGCTGGAGAATGCCTTTCTCATTCTCCATGTATGTTGTACTTAACAGGAGCAGATTAAAATGGGTGTCCCAGCACAGTACTGTCATAAGCATGTGTTATTTTTATTTGTTGGAGAGTCTTCAGATCTATTGTATTTCTCCTCCGACTGCAAGCATGAAGTTGATTTTGTTCTGGTAAAGAATAGCGTGAAATTTGAATTTCTGCTCTGGGATATCACGTCTAGCTCAGGTTCACTGGCTGTATATGAATGGGCTTAGGGCAGATTCTCAGAGGCACTAAGGGAGCGGAGGGGCAGGTGGGTGCCTGGTGTCCCTTTGCACCCTCAGAGAGCATTCCTTCAGGTATGGTTTTGCCATCTGCCTGCGTGCTCCTTCTCTGCACATTTGGAGTTAAAGACAACATTAGCAACAAAAAAAACAGTGCACATAATGGGAAAAAAGCCCTGACTCTGGACAAAAGGTATGAAGTGCTTCAGGGGTCTGTTTAATATTCATTGTGCATATCCCTGAAGAAGCAGTGTCCGCTTTTAAAGTTTCACTGGCTGGAGTTTTTGGGGGTGGAGGGTGGTTTTTATGTCGAGACCTACAGCAGGCTGCAAGGTAAGCCTGGTTAAATCAATTTCATCCTTGGTTAGCGGCAGTTTCTTTAGGCTTCAGTAAAAGGACTGTAGAAATATTGGCAAAGCTGGTTCTTAATTTCTTATGGATGAGCTAAACTACGTTTTCAGCCCTTGAGATCATAGGTCACAGCTCTGCTTTGCTAGCATCAGCTGCTGACATCACTGACACCCAAAACAGAGCAAGGGACTGCTGAGTGCCTCAACTGCAAATGTCATTAATGGTGGGGAACCTGGGGCTCCTGATATCCTGATAACAGCACGAAGTCAGTTTGGAAGAAATGTTGCTAAAAGTGTGCACAGGTGAGAGCGTAACCATTTCAGCTGCCTACCTTAAAACAGTGGTTAAAAAACAGCATTCTGTTTTCTGATGGACTGAAATATGACAAGAATGGCCACACAATCTAAATCCACAGTTAGGCTTTGCAGTAACGTGTAGAGAACTTAGCAACACGGCTTGCCCGAAATTATTGTGATTATGTCATGTGTGCTCTTTTGAATAACATTCAATCTGCATTTCTAATGCTTGTGGGGTTGTTTCTTTGAGGTCTTACTCTTGCAAATGATGTTTGGAAAGCAACAATGCAAGGCTTATCTTGCTTTAAAAAGACTGGCAGTAACCATGCACTTCTTACTTAAAATGTTTGTTCTCACCCATCATTTATTTAACAGGACTGCCTTTTTTATGCCGAGCGTTCCTGGAACTGTTGTTCATTTATCTTCATCTACAAAGCTGAGTGCTTCAAGGAGCAGCCTTTGCAGGCGAAGCATCTCTCCTGACGGCCTGACCTGGCTGGTCCCATTTCCCGCTCGGGGCGGAGCACCCCAAAGAGTCCATGTTCTTGGCCGGTCCCAGAGGGTGAAGGATGGCTTGGGGCAGATCCTGATGTCATTCCACTTCACATCTGTGGAAAAATGGCAAATGTAGAGTAATGACTTCACTATGAGGGTTTTGTGAGGCTGCCAGCAAACTACTTATGCATCCCCTGGAAAGACCCCGAAACCTTGTATAAAACTTGACTGCGATACAGGCTTCAGATTGTCTGTGCAGCTTGCTTAATGCCTCTGCTGCCCAGTGCTTTAATATGAAGACATGAATTACAAGGTGATAGGGTTTTCCTGTTCCAGGCAAGCAGGTTTGTTAAATCTACATGACCTTCTGTTACAGAAGAAACCCCTTAAACAAAAGGCTGGCTTCTGCCCAGGTTTAAAAGAGAAGATTGCTTTTCAATTGAGTGCCTTAGCAGGAATCTGTGGCCAGCTGGTGGGAATGAACATACAGCCCTGATAGGCTGGAAAAGAGGAAGGCTGGCTCAGAGGAAAGCTCTTGGTTTGGATTGTGGGAATTATACCAGGATTTGATGAAAGGAAAACTTTTCTTGGAAAGGTAAGACACTGCTGAATTGTAAGCAGAATATTTTCTGTTTTATAGATGAACAAAGTCAGTTTTATTCTCTGTCTTCCATAGTACTCCAAGTTTGCAAAAAATCACATATAACTCCATGTGTGTCTCACAGTGGTCTTCTTAGATCCTGTTAATGAAGACCTTGCCTTTAGTAAACTCTTATTTCTGATATCATGTGTAAGACCCCTGATAAGTTCAAGGAGTGTTGCTCTCATTTTCTGGGGTGGCTTTCACCACCCCCCCCAGTGGTATTGCTGCTAGTGAGCTTCACTCAGTGCTGTGGTGGCCCTTCAGTAGAGGAATCTTGGCCAAGTCAGAGAGGAATGATTCTGATTCAGGCCCTCTATCTCAAAAAAGCTAAGTGTATTGCTTTTTGTGTCTGCAGGGTGGTGTGTTGTTGAGTTGGCCTTTATTTCTCTTATAATCGAGTGATAGAAGAGAAATACAGTTTCCTAATGATAAGAAGTAAAAGCGTTGCTTTGTGTGGAGCTGTTGAGACTTGAACAAGTAAAGCAAGGTTTTCAGAACTACTTCAAGGACACAGCTTACTTTTGAGGAAACACGGATAAGAGGCTTGGTCTACAGAAGGTGTGCTATCACAGATGAGTTTGGGACTACGTGTCCTCAGTTTGTCTTCTCGTAATGGATACTCATGTGCACCCTAAAGCCTTTGCTCTAATTCACATGCAGTACGTGCATTTGTAAGGCTGGCTGTTGTGGGAGGGATGAACCATGGCATTTTTTATTTATTTTTACATGTGTTTATGAGTTTGGAAAAATGTAGAGTAAAGGAAGAAAAAAAGGAAGTGAAAGCATCAATTGGATTGAGCAGCTTGTGCTGGTTTTTTTTCAGTTGTGGTGGTGATTTGTTTTGTTTTGGGCAAAGGAAAGGACGCCAAAAAATCTGAGGCAGAAACAAAAGCAGCGTAGAATATTTGTATGTTAATGCTGGTCTAGAAAGCACTAATTCTGCCAATGGTATTTATTTAAAGGTATTTTTCAGTAAGCCTCAAAATGCATGTAACTGCTTTCAGAGAGAGGGAAGTGCTCTGTCTTTATGTGTTGCATTTCCTATGGTCCTCGCAAGCTGCATGGCAAAGGTGGAATGCCTGTGGCTCCATAAGCCTACATTGCAGGATCCCAGTTTCTTGTTACTTGTGATTTTCTTCCACTTCCCTAATTTCCTGAGATACTACAAATCACTTAGAAGGGAAAAAATAAAAAAAAGAGAAAGAAGCAATATAATTAATTCCTGAAGTACCTACAACTGTGCAGACTTTCAACTGATTGATTGATTCAATGCAAATGTCTGTTAAAAAAAGCCAAAAAGATACTCGCTCTCTGCTGCCTTACTCAGAACCTGGTCATTTCTCTGCTCATTCACATATTCCTGTTGAAATCTATCCAGTAATAAGTATACAACCTACTGTATCTATTAAAGGTGTACAACCAATGCAACAACGGGGCTATGTTCATTTGGTGGATAGGAAGCATTGTTTTAAAAGCATGAACTGTAAAGCCTATTCCTGTTAAGATTTTGTAGGTAGTTTGGATGGATGTTTCTGTACATGCTCCTTTGGATTTCCAGTGACAGTGCACAGCGCTCCTGTCTTGTTGGTGCTTTTGCAAGTAACGAGCTGCCTAAAATGGCATAACTATGGTCATCTAGCTCTGAAGTGCAGCCGCAGGACTGTGGTCAGGAAAGGAATGTGGGAGAAAATCAGCTGGAATGCCTTGGTGCTTCTTTTAGTTACTAAGTGATGCCTTATTTATCCCTTTGGTATTAACTGCCACAGTTTTCTCTGTATCTAATTTTTTATTACATAGCTGTTGTTTTTGGCAGATAAAATGCTCCCAAATCCAGGTGTTCTGATATCCTAAGGTTGCTGAGGCAGCAAAATATTTAGTGTGTACCTACAACTAATAACATCCTTCGTTGTTGATCCTTCAATGCATTGCTTGGTGATAAACAGGACTGGAATGTCTAAAAATGAGTTTGGCTGCTCTTCCTTTGAAGATGACAACGCTAGAGCTCATTTTGAATATCAACAGCGAAGGTGTTCACACCCATTCCTGCCAGTTTTCTCCTCCAGGAGACAGGCAGCATTAGAGCACGCACACTCTGCTTAGATCAGGCACATAAGTAGAAAGCTGCTCCGGTATAAATGAGAACCAATTCCATGACTAGATTTCAATTTCAAGGAAACTGGGACATGCTGATTTGTAACACTTGGTGCATAGAGCAGGTTCCAGCTGTTCCATAGAAACACTGAACAGCCCTTGCTGAAATGACTATGCCTAAAAATACAATTAAATACACTTGACAAAGGAGAAAAGATAGGGATCAATAAATGTCATTGATCTAATTTCCTCCACATATCCTTTAAGCCAAGCTTAATTTCTTCAGGCAATATTAAACAATTAATAAATTTAAACATTTATCTAGAGAACATGGAATCCTACTTGGACAGCCTATTAATTTAAGCTAACTCTTGTCTTTGATGCTGAGGATTATCACGATCTCATCAACCATTTAACCACTAGAACCAGTCTTTCACAGTGGAAAAGAACAAACATTGACAAAAGCAACTTAAAAGGAGAAGAAACTTGCAAATGCTGCTTTATTAAATTTTTACAATAGGGAGGCACTTTTACATTTAAAAAATGCAGAAATTTCATTGCAAATACAGTAACCTAAAATATTCTTGCATGACAACAAAAAGAAGTGGCGTCTGTGTGAAAAACACGACTTTCGTTTTCTTTAATTTCAATTCTATACCAATTTTTACACTTAAACAGAAAAAAAAGCACCAGCCTTCCCTCCTGCTGTTCACACAGGCTGACATAACTTTTCGTAGTATTGCTGACACTTGACTGTGTTTCCCCTCTATTTCTCTGAGTGCTTGTACAAGTCAGAGACTGGGCAAGAGCTTTCCAGAATTCAATGGTTGTTTCAATGCTTATTTCAGTAGTTACTAGGCCCAAATGAAGCACATGTTTCTTGGGATGATAAGAGAGCAAGGGGAGTGGGGTTGCTTTCTTGAAGTGATTTCCTTCTCATGAAAACTGGAGAAATGAAGGGGCTTTTTTGCACGTGTTTCTAGATAATTGAACCTGTAGTTCACTGGCAGTTAGCACCTGGGTGTCAGCTGTATGGAATTCCTGCTGACAAGCAGCTGCATACAAATCAGTGCTGGACAGACTCGGAGACCGTTCTGAGGTGGACTGGTGTGAAAGTCAGAACAAATACTGTGTTATACCTGAGGGCACAAGTGGGAAGCCACGTTAACAATAACCTCAGACAAAGCAATAATGTTGAAAAATGGGCTCAGGTTCTGCAGTACTGATGCGCTAACATTAGTACTCAATGTGAGAGAAACCTCACTAATGTCAGTGGGAGCATCTCTGGAGAAAGACAATCCTCAAAATGAATACTGTCACAATCCATCCTTCTGTACATACATTTCCACTTCATTGTCTCGAGCAAAGAAAGCAAACCCTAGGTCTAAAATTCTGACAGACAATGTCTCTCCTGATGATGAATGGGAGTATATATTCATTGCTTACAGCAATTCCCTTGCAATTTATTTGTTTTGGGGTTAACAAACCCACTAGGTGAGCTGCACAGAGACACTTCTGGTTGTGTAAAAATGAGGTTGGAAGCAGAAAGAACACCAAGAATGCAAAAGAAATGCTAGAAACACTTGAAATTAAAACATGAGGAAAACAACACTCTTCTAATCACCTGTTCTGTTAAACATGACTGAGCAGAATATGGCTTTACATTCTGATATTACTAGTAAATTCTAGGCTTTCAAGTAGGTCAGAAACAACTGTATTAGGGCTTAGAAATAAACCTCTTCTAGGGCTCTGTGAATACAAAGCTGACAGAAGTGAAGGGAATTTACGATGGGCCATAGAGGTTGCTCATAGTGAGGAGTGCAAAATTTGTCATAAATTGAGTAACAGTTTGCTGCGAGTTCTTAGTTTTACTTAGGAAATTCCAGTCTGTTCTCTCATGATGAAGACCAGAGCTCCTTCCTTCATGCAGTTTTCTGTTTTCTAAAATTGCCTCGCCTGTATTTTAATCCACTTTAGAAGTAAATTACCTGATCTAATCCAGAACAGTCTAAAGCTGGGTTCCTAAAATAGAAGAATTAAAGTTGGTACAACATAATGAGCTACTTTGCAAAGACAAACTACATTAAAAAAAAAAAAGTAGTTTGGAAGTTGCTTTACCAACGTTGGTACAAATATGTAAACATACCCACAGACAGCTTGGGCTCTGGATTCCAGGGCATTTTCTCTTTTACTGAAAGCATGTACTACAAAACCTGTAGAGACTTCTTTGTATTTTATGTTTGGAAAAGCTTAATGAGAATGGATTTGTCTACATTCAAATACACTGCTAACATTTGCAACTTGTAACTTTGTGCTGATATATGAAAAACAAGATGTAAAATTTCTCTTTCCAAACTAAATATATCAAGGGTATAGTATGAGCATGGAAGATAAATCTAGCTTTAAGATTTATCAACGATATGAATAAAATAAAAAACATAGTGCAGAATTTTGATCTTGATTGTCTCTTTAGAGCTAAAGGAGAGGGGATTTTTTCACCCACATTCTATATGAAAGGGAGGAAAAATACACTATTGATGGTTTTCCTGGCACATCTTGAATAAAATAATACAGGCTTCATTATGACATGAGACTAATTACGCAAATTATATCTGAAAGGAAAAAAGTTAAATTAAGAATTGAATGGCTACTCCATAATCAGTGGGCATGAGTGAGATCTGATGGAATTGTGTTTCAAAATGGCTTCATCCAGATCCAGCTGTCTGCTGTTGACCTTCACCTCCATGCAGCCGTTATAGAAAGCAGTTACTAACGTAGCACCCAGAGGAACATCTGCACAGAAACACATTCAGTGTATTAGGCCAAGGCATGCAAAATCTTATGTATTTTTCGGATTAGCAAAATCATGGGGAGCACTCCATTCTGCCTCTGTTAGTCATCCATGGGAGAAAACAGCAATTTGGCAGGAAACGTTTAAGTTGTTCTCCCTTCTGTTTAAGATTCTTTGAGATAAAGTCAGCAAAGCTGAGAAGGGTAAAAACAATTTGAAATATGCATTTTAAGTGTTCTCCTAACCAGAAACCAGAAAATTATACATAATGCAGGAAATGCTGCTATGAGAAACACTTAACTACAGTGAACTAGTACTGTTTCATGGAGTCCACTGTTCTTTTCCTGACCTACAAACAGATGCTTATAGGTTTAGAGGTCACGGAAAGAACAATCTTACTTTTGCCAGAAAGCTATTCTGGATTAAAATCTGCACGTTCTCTAATAGGGGACTCCTGGGAACTACACACATTTTATTGCTTCCTTACTACTTCTTCCATGTGAAATCTCTGTGAGAGACTCACTTTATCTGTTGCTCATTTAGCTTCCTTAGCATCAGATCACTGATGTACTTCCAGTGTTCAATATGTTAGGCACAGGATCAAGCAGACACTGCTGTGAGGCCTCAGAATACAATATGTACTAATATTTTCTTCTTATCTATTTAGGATGCTTGACTTGAGCTAAGGTCTTAACTCTTAAGGCCTTGGTGTTGGCAATGTAGTAGGAAGAGTCACAGACATCACAAACATAAGGAAAGCTATGAAATAACTTAGAATCATATACAAGTTACTATGGTTCTGTTAACCTATTAACTAGCATATTAAGGAAATACAGACTTCATCTCTCTTCGAAAAGTCAGCAGACATTACAAAAACACTTACCTAAAGTGGTGTCTGACAGTACGGCACCATTAGCATATTCTCACTCTACATATTCTATGTGAATGGAACTTGTCTGGTTAGCTGGATTACAAGACATTGTATAGCCATTCAAAAACAAAATTAGAGAATAAATTGTCATATTTAGTGACAATTTTTTTACATCCTCTACTACTACTGTATATAGACATGAAGAGATGTCAATTCCAGCATACGTGCTTGGATACAGTGGCAACTATCACTTCAAACAACTGTGGATTGGGGTTGCAGTGCTACCCAACCTTGCTTCTATTCTGACAAGTCTAGAGGGTGGAATCATAATTCCAGCTTTCCTGATGCATGCTATCTTGAAAAATGCCTAAAAAGATCATCTCCATGGGATACACAGTTTCTCACCTCCTTCTGCTCCTATGTACTTTTTCTCCTGCAGAAGAAACACATTGCAGATAACGACTGGCTTTATCTGGGGCAGTGCTTTGACGCTGCAGCCTACATGTAATGTGGATGTCAATTCAAGCTTATGTTTATAAAAACTGTAAGGCTTTCTGTAGGAATTGTGACTTGCTCTTCCTAAAATACCTTTAACAGAGTATATAGAAAGGCTCTGCTATTAGTAACTTCATAACCATGGTGTTTTTCCTCTACCAATTTTTAAGTTTGAGGATCTCAGGCTTTAAAAAAATCACTGTCTGTGGTAATGCTGTTTTTCTGCGTAATTCACTCCAAAATCAAACTACTATACAAATATGCATGTGTACACTTCATGTATAAAATTGTTTGTGTATGTTTTAACACTGAGTATTCATTGTGGCTTATTTTAAACAAAATGTTATTTGCTATTTCAATGTATTTTCCAACTCACTAAGATTGCCAGTCAACTATTGCCCAGCGTCTAATTGTCAAAACAATATTCCTGACTTCTCCTTCTGCATTTCTGACAATTTACTCATAAACGTTTGTTTTCTTATATACTTGATGCAGTGCCTATGCTGTGCCTACTGGTGGCATTTCAGAAAATACAATGCTTACTCCTTTCCAGCTTAGAAAGAAAAAAAATTACAAATTCCAACCTCTTAAGAGAGACTCATGCCTCTTAATGGACCTAATAATGCTCCTATTGAAAACTGGACTCCTTCAGAAGCTGCATAAACTTGATGAAACAAGAAGAATCCAGGAGGTGAGAAGGGTAAAGGATTTCTTGTACAGTTGCAAGCTTTGTATAGTTTGAGCAAGGCTGAACATAATTAGGCTTCTACAAAAGAACAAATGAATGAAAAGAAATATAATTCACCTGGCAGGCCACCCAAGTAGGTGACAACATCTGTCATCATTGCTTGGTGCAGGATAGACAGTTGCTCTGAACTGCTCTGGTCTGTGCGTGAATCAACAGAGAGTTGAAGTTGCTGTTTGGTTACCAGAAGTCCAACTTGCACTCTTCTGGGTGTACATAACTTCTTTGATTCCAGACGTGCAACAGTGATGTTTCCAATGGTCACAATGATTTCCTAAACAAAAGAATACGGAGTCACAAAATTACACAGAAGTGTAACTTCAACACACAATTATACTTAATTTTGATACATTTTACATTTGGAAGTAGAAAGGAATGTTAGAGATGTCTTAAAAATTTGTATCTTAAGCTGGAAAAGATACTGAAGTTGATAGCTGCTGTATAACCATCACCTTTGTAAACAAAGCCATTCACTTATAAATTTCAGAGTATGTGAGAACATTCACTGTAAAAACCTTTTGACTGTGGCTCTCAGGTGAAATCCCCTTTCTCTTAAAGTCAAAGGGAGTACTGCCACAGCTTCAAAGGTAACCTAGTTTTCATTATGTGCTCTCATTTCAGGCAGATGTATGGATGAGCAAAAACATCTGTTCATAAACTGAAACATGTATTACCATTGTTATAATATCATGACTCAACCTCTGCCATACTCCCTCTTCTGCTTTGTGCATTTGGAAGGAAAGGTTAGAGGCATGATATAATGGACAGTACCTAACGTAGGAGGACTTACAGCTTTGTCCTCGCTGTAGCAGACACAAATAGTAATACATTTTCTGCACATCGAGATATGATGTAAGTGCTTTGCAAAATATTAATTCAGTCTGCCAACTCCACTTCATGTAAGTAACTTCTTTTTAGTTTGACTTTTTCACAAATGGAGTAGTAAGTTAAGTGAGACAAAGATTAGAGCTGTGATTCATGTGAGTTGATGTTCCAGCTGCTAGAATTGTAAAATCACCTGTGAGTCAGAAGACTTAGAGTCCACTATGGACAAAGCAAGAGGCACTGTTTCATTAGAAACCAGGGCAAACATAACACCAGTGTCTGTGGATGGGCGAATAGTCATAGTCACATTTATTAGCCAATCTTCAGCACCGTCAAGATCATCTGTTTTAAAAGAAAAGATTGAAATTAATTAGTCTACCTGCTAATGAAAAATTAACATAGTCTTAAAAAATTAGTACTTTATGTTTTCTTATTGTGGAAAAATTAGTACTAATCTCCAGAAAAAGTGAATTTTGAAACTTTCAGAAAGAACTACAAGTCCAGTCTTAACAACCAAGACAATCCACTTGCATTTTCGCTACTGGGTTCTTTTAGGACTTTGGACTTTTTTTTTTAATGCTGTTTTCTGTGTTCTAATGTGGAACAAGTGCCATATTTATTATAGGTCAGTTTAAGATCAAATCTAAAAAACTACTTAACTCATAAATTACTGCCACTGAGTAGAAGAAGACTGGCAGTTCTGACACATTTTTACATTCCCAGATCATTCCACTATTAAAATGGGAATTCGCAGATGGGTAAAACAAATGTGCAGATGGTGCGAATATAATTTGATGTATTCACAGTGAAGCTAATATAAAAATTGTTTTAAGAGCTATTTGTCATCTTTTGTAACTCGCAGCATCTTCCCTCCCCTTCCCCAGTAACATCTAAGTTGATTTCTAGTAGTTTCTTCAGGAAGCAGAAATCCTAGTACATGAAATGAGGTCAGATCCCTACACAGAGGAAAGTGTGAGTGGAAACACTGGGCTATAACAGCCTATGGGAAGGCAGCGGTAGCTGTGGGTGGCCACTTGAATTTAAGGAGGGTGGTATGGGGATGGGAACTAAATGGGGGATAGGAGAGAGTGAAAGTGTAGCTGCAGCCCCACATAAGAAGGTCAAGAGGAGACACAACAGCATGACATGAATGAATGGGAGGAAAGCAGAGGAATCTTCAGTGGCATAAGAATCACTCCTATTGAGTTGGCTGGAAATGTGATATAAGAAGCTGGAGAAATCTTTTGAAGTGGGTTAGGGAATATAAGTAAAAGGCTGCAGAAGGAATTGCATATCCTAGGATGAAAAAGAATGGGGATCAGAGGGGGGATGAAGGGTAGGATAGCATCTGAGATATGAAAGTGCAATGACAAGAAGATTTGGGATGACAGCGATATTTCACTTCAGGAACTTGAGAGTACAGAAGGTGATCCTGGGTTGTAATAAAGTTCTGGGTTCAGGAGGAGCAAGATTTTAGGCTTTCAAACAGGATGTTCATTTAAAAGATGAATTGCATAAACAAAACTATAGTGATCCTTTTCCACATCTCCAATATCCTTTCTCTGTCAATAATATTGTAGCTCTCTCCACTGACAAGCAGAACAGAATTGGATCTAATTAGAATTGGTGTCCATCTTTTGCAAATGAAGAATATGTTTGTTAACCTAAAGCACTTCAGAAATTAAATCAATGACACCAATGGGACCAAAAACCCTCATTCAAACATATTTCTCAAAAAAATTACTGGAATCACCACTGGATGCAGTGGCATATAGCTTAGCATTGTTTTTCTTTTTTTTTTTTTCTTTCCTTTACAATTCATCACCTTCATCAACAGTCTAGCAAAAAGTATAAGAACAAACAGAAGAAGACTTACTATAGTTTATATGAAACTCTGCCATGCCAGTGCCAGGGTAGAATGATCCTCTCTCAACTGCTACTAAACACTGTTTACTTCGTTTTTCTTGAATAACTTCTTTTATAACTGAATGTCCTTGATTCATAAGGTTCCAGGCACGAATACACCCATCTAGCCGAGGGTTAATCTGTACAAGAATCAGAGCACTAGGGGTGTGAATTCAAAGTTATTTTTAAAATGTTAATGAGGTCTTACTTTACGTATCAAAGTAGAGCCAACAATAGCCTTATCAGTGCTATAGATTACAGAACTGATACTGGGGAGAAAACAAATGGTGTGCATTTAGTACCTCAGCCTTCAATAGGTTAACCTGATTTAATATTTCCAGTTTTGATGTTACTTATCTGTATAAAAACGACTGCTTCAATTTTTAAAGCTCATGCTGTTCTTTTGCTCTAGATTACCACAGCTTTTCTGTATTAGAAGGACAATGACAGTAGCACTGTTTCTTGTTTCTCTAGTCTTCTACTTGTATGAAAGCAGAAATTCCTGTTATTACTTCATATTAGGCAAGGAGATGCTGTTGTATTGCTTCCTATTTTTTCTCTCTGCTTTGTTTTTGAGTAAAAAAAAGATTAAAAAAAAAAGTGTAGCCTCTGGTGTACAGTTATTTTTTTGCTTCTCTGTTACCCCTCAGTTTGAGGGCTCCTGGGCTCAGAAGCAGAGAGCTGAAGCAACTTGGTTGTGCCCACCCTCATCAACAGGCAGAGCAGCTGGGAATGGAAGACTGAGTGAATCATTGGCTGTGTCTAACCTGGGCTATTGAAGAACCTAGTAGAAATGAAAGCTCATTATGCTACCTGCACAGTGGGATCTGTACCCATTCAGGGCACAGCAGAAGCTAGCACCACAAACATGGGTTACTCCAAAATACTCTTGCAGCAGCAGATTTATGTGATTTAGGGAATCTTAAAGCTATCTTAAAAAAATAAGGTACAGAATCCTAAGGGATTAGGCCTTAAGCACTGTGTTTTTATAACTGAAACCAGAGGATAAACTGCAAAGTTCTCTGCATGTTTACTTTCAAAACAGTGGTTAATAACCCAATTTTAATTTTCTAAATAGATTCCAAAATACTACTCTTTCCTGTGTGGCTGCGAAGGAAAAAATATAAAAAGTAATAAATAAGTCTTAATCAACATTACTTTTTTAGTTACCTGTTTAATGAAAGTGTCACCAACTTTGAGAGGTAATCCTGCAGTGTACACCCTAGTTTCCAAGAAACCATGTGATTGCTTAAAGAGAGTTCCTGGGCTGTTAATATTCATCACTGCTTCTTTAGCTATTTTTACACTGATGCTGTTTTCTAGTTCTTCAACTGATATCTAGAATGAAATGTAAATATTTAGATACACACACAAACAAGTAGGATATTCTTAAATGCTAAGTATAAACGCCTATATGAAACATTATTTTTGTATCTCTACATATCTGGCTTGTAAAATAGTGTTAATGCATTCAGTATTTATAGCATATTTAAACTTGGATCATGGCAACTGCCCATATCCACAGACATAGAAAGATGATCTTTTTTACTCCCATCCTACCCACAAGAATACCTACACAGCTGCTTCATGCTCTGTAGAGTTTGCAAGATGCTGACATCTACAATTGTACAATTTGGCATACATTTGGCATACAGTTCTCCACTGTAACCTGACACAGCGGATTGAGTCTCCAGACGGGACACGGACAGAACAGGTTCAGCACCTGCTCCTGCTATTGCTAGGCATCAAAGTACAATTCTAATCTCAAGCAAGTTGAACTGAACTGAAACAGGTCTATGCAGAATTCTAGGTTCTCTTGTCTCGCTCTCTAAAAACAAACTTGCATTAATAATAGGGCGTCAATTACAGATGGTACAACTGAGTGACGCCTTTCATCTTAGGTGTGCAAGCTTGAAGAACAAGCTGGACTTCTGGTTTACTGAAAGTAAATTTTGCTTTCTAGGCAAAGTGTCTTATTACTGTGCAGTTCACTCTGCAATCACTCTTTCTAATAATCTACTGATTCCTTTTTCATGATTACAAAGAAGAATTCCTACGTTGATAGCTAGTGTTAATTCTCTCTTTACCGATGATGATAAACAGGTGCCACAATTTCCCAGAGCAAAGGCATCCCTGCACATTTCCTGGTTGATTTTTTTAAATCTGGGATTTGGGAGCATCATTTAAGCCTCTGGAATAGTTGCTTTGCTTCTGCATATGGTATAGTTTCCATAGAGGATTAAAGGAAAGGAAAGAGAGGTAATTCCAACTTACAATATGCCAAAGGCCATCATTAATGGCTTTTCCTCCACTGGTAACTTTTGTTCCAAATTCATTCTTGAATTGAATTTCAATCTTTCCATCACGAAGAGCAAGCAAGATCCATGCTGAATTGTCAAGGGATTCTGCATATAGTATAACTCCCTCTGCATCGTATGTCCGGAAATCAAATTCTGCTGAAAATCTGAGTTATGGAGAAGAATCTTATTATTAAGACAGAAATCCTGAAGTACTGAAGAGCCTAGGAAAACCTAACAGTAGGGTAAGAAAAAGTTAATAGATAGTCACCTTTTGGTAATTCTGTTTCTGAGCATTTGTGATATTTGCATGCTGTTAGTCAAAGGCAGTTTATCTAAATCCAGGAAAAAGTTTAGTGACTAATTCCTGGAGCTGGGATTTGAAAAAGCCTTTGTTCAGTTACCAAATCTCATGTGAGCTTTGCATATGAAGGATATCATATCCTGTTTATTAAGAAGATAGAGGCAATATCCCTATTGCATTGCATGGGAATATGATGTAGGGAAAAATAAGTGATCTACACTGTATTTAGTAAAATGGGGTTGCCAAGTGCTGTCCTACAACAATTATAACGTAGCAATTTGCTATGTTGTCTTTTACACATTTCTCTCTAATTTGAGGATTTGTTGTCTGTGCCTTGGCAGCTGAAAATACACATAGCAAAATTATGATTTATGTCTATAGGACAGTCTAGAGTGGGAAAGAGAGAGTATAAATATAGTGGGAAACAGTTCTCTCCTCCTAGAACTTCTAGGCTACATAAAACAGATTAAGGATGAGAGGAGAAAACAAAGCATACAGAAGTAAGGATTTGCTGAAGACAACAAAATTAATGAGAGCTGTAACTGAGAACTTGGGTCATTTTAACTCCCAGTCTTGCTCTTTGTCCACTAGATGTCAGTCTTTTGCGCAGACCCACAGAAAAGCATTCTGTATTTACACAGAGGCTACTAACTCTAGCTTCAAACATTTATCTTCTTAGAAAGGTCTTCCAGGAAAGCATTACTGCCAGGTCAACTTGGAAAAATGGCAGAGGAAAAAGTTCTCAATATTTATGTCCTTCTGTATGGTTCTGAGGCTCTGGGGATCACCAGCTTAACAGCTGTTGCTGCTGTTACTCTGAAATTGTTCAGTAAGTTAAGAAACACTGCAATTTTGGCTGCCACTATGAAGAAATCCAAGAGCAATAAAGAGGTCACTATCTATGTCAATTGCTCTGACAGCACTAAAGTGTCCTCAGAAAACTGAAAGGAAGCACAGGGTTAAGGCAGCCCTAGCCTGGTTTTGTTGAAGTAGCAGCAACAACAAGCTTAAAGCCATTGCCATATATGAATGGAAGCTATAAAGTAACTCTTTCTCCTATAATATTTGGATTTTATTTGAGGATTCTAACTGACTTCCTATATCTCTGTCACTGTCTCCAACCTCTCCTAAACCCCGTTCTTTCTTTCAAGGGAAGAGTAAGCTTCTGTCACAAGATGCACCATTTTTTTTTCTCTTGTGCACAAACCAATAGGACTTACTGCCTATTATACTTACGTCCTCAAACCTCCTTCTGCATACTCAAGTCTGGATCTCTTCGAATTCTTTCTCCCAGTCCATACACCTCTTTCCTCCCATCAGTACTGGTAACAAGGAATGTAATGGCTGGAAGCCTCCAGCTTATTTACTCATAGATATGGTCACATCTGAATGCCAGTGGTTCATGTCTACCCTAGCTCTGCACTGTTTCCTGGCTGAGATTCAGCTGCTACTGGCTCTACCTGCTTCTGAGGTGTCTAGAAGAAAATTGCTGGCCTTTTAGTTTTGTCACATCAGACAGTTGCTGTTTATATATATGATGAGGTGTCTCAAGAACACAATACAATCATTAAGAGATGCTGTAAACCAACTCCAGGCACATTACTCTTGCCTGTCCACTTTCAAATGACTCCACGCTCCCCTAAGTGAGGGTATATGCAGGGACCTGAGTTAATCTGTTCTCCATATAAAGGTATCCTAACCCACGGGGAGATGGCTAACTTATGCACGCAGTCCACTCTACATCCTCAGAAAATTAAGGGAAACAAATGTCTGTGCTTTCCAGGCATTCTTTTAGCAATAGCAAATGTTTACCTGGTGACATTTGGCAATTTAAACTTTAACAGAACAGGAATCCTTGTAAACTGCTCTGCCAGGTAAAGCAGTTCATAATTCTTTTCTAGGTTCAGTGGGATACACACAGGAACAGACTGAAAATAATAGAAAAAAGTTGTTAACATTGTATTGTGAAATTCCATTAAGCAACTTCTATTGTTTCCTGTTAGGCTCCTTTTTGTCACTGATTGTTTAAGCAATGGACGACTTACTTATTTTTTTATACTTGAATATCTATACATAAATTGATAGCTCTCTTTTTTTGTTTGGAATGTCCTCAAGTTGCACCAGGACACATTCAGGCTGGATTTTAGGAAAAACTTCTCTGAAAGAGTGGTCACGCACTGGAGTGGGCTGCCCAGGGTGGTGGTTGAGTCAACGTCCCTGGTGGTGTTCAAGAAATGTATGGACATGTATTAAAGAACATGGTTTAGAGGGCAATATTGATGGTAGGTAGAAGGTTCAAGTAGATTATCTCAGAGGTCTTTTCCAACCTTAATAATTCTATGAGTCTATAAATGTCCATTTATTTAAGCTGTTGAAGGATAGTTTAAGTTGAAACAGTTCTGGTGGACTGCAACTATTTAAATATTCAGTATTTTAATCAAGAATTCTCATCTTCCATCATGCCCTTTTCTGTCACTGGGGACCTAGGACATTCATCTGCTAGAGCCCAGCCAAATTCCATTATTAAAGCTGTGTGGAATTTAAACCTGATCAGGTGTTAGAAGGGAATTGAGGCCAGAGCTGTGACTTGAGAAGATTTCAAAATAAATAAAGATCACCTTCTCTTTATCAGTGCTGATATACAACTATTCATAGCTGAACAACCTCCAGTACAACTAGAATAATTTACCTGGAATAAAAAGAAGCAATTTACAAGTAAATACAGTAACAGATCAGTACAAAATATTTCTGTCTGTTCACTGTTATCTTATTTGAGTTCTGGAAGGGGATGTTGATGCATTCAACAACACACTTCCTGCTAGAATAGCACCAAATTAATATTTCTGAGAACTGTTAATAGGATCAGGAAGGTCTTGAGACAGAATATTCTCAGGAAAAGTGTAAAAGAGAAGTTCTATGTATTTGTGGGAACTAAAAGCCGAAGTCAAATATGAGTAATCACAGTCAGACAGCTGCAGCTGCAATGAGGAGAGAAAAATCAAAATCATCAACAACAAAACCAATGGCACTTATTTTTTCAGATATTCAGCTACCTGAATTTTTAAACAGGCTTCTCTATATAGGGATTACATGTGGAGCAAATTTAAATTAGTAAAATAATCAGCAAACAGATGTCAACTATCCTTTCCAAGCATTGTTGGCTTCTTTGTATTCTGAAACTGTGATGTTATAAGAAAAGTAATATGCTCAGTTTTGTCTTGAAAATAAAGTACTTAGAATGTCTTCTGGTAGAGGGAGTAGGTTCTGCACTGAAGAAACGTGGGAAGATTTGCAGAATGTACTTTAGAACACTGATACATTGACTAGTAGGAGCCTAAAAATCAATTTGCTATGAAGTTATCCCTCAAAATATGTCTTGTGTATCTTTTATATGACAGCAGTATATCAGGCCTGTAGAATAGAAGCAACAAGAATATGTGTGAAGGGCTCTTCTATTCTCAAGACACTCATTTGGTAAACAACTGAATACAGTTATCAAACTCAAACTAGTGTACTCATGACACAGCAGTTTCATTAAACGTACAGGTGTGCTTAATTTTATGGCTATCCCATTTTACATTTGCCAGTATAACTAGTCTTTGGACTGCATATATTTTCAACTAATTTAACTACTTTTTCCAATTTCAAGGCCTGAAACTAGTTTCCAAATAGACAGATAATCACTTTTAAACAACTGTATTGAATGTGTAATGAAGCTAGGAGATACTCTTCTCCTTTCATGAAAAAGGAAAAAGAAATGTAGTGACTCCCAGTGTTGTTCAGATATTAAATTTCAGCAAGCAAAAACAAGTTCTAATATATATATGCTAGCACTTGTGCCAGACCTCATTCCTATGGCTTAAGCCCAGTTTTGTTGTACTGTGTTAGAGGTGTTGTTTCTTTTTTTTTGTTGACAGTTATCTGCACTCACCTCATAAAACAAGTCTCAGACTGCATGAACTTTTCAAAACATACAGAGAACGATTCACAAGAAAATCCTCATACTGGGATTCTCCAGAGTTTCAAATTTTCTGCTACTAAGAAGTGTAAATTTTCAAACTGAGCAACAACAGTCCATTTTGACTGTGAGAGGCTCTTCAATTGGCAAGTATTACTACGTTCTTAAGCTATTGCAGATGAAAACTGTGGAAAACAGTCCAGTTATTGTTTTTTCGATCCAAACAGGATCTTTCAGTAATTCTGAAAGAGTGAGTGAAAACTTCTGTGCAGTCCAAGGAAAACCTGGAGACGTGAGCAAATGAAATATTCTGCCACCGAGTAGGCTGAATGGGAATTATTTGTATGATAGGAGAAAGTTGGGGCCTATTTTGGAGGCAGCAGAAAATAAAGAAAACTGGCTAAGTCTAGTTTCTCCTGACAAGGTTTGTGTAAATGAGTATGCATGAGCTGAATGGTATCCAAACGCTTTACTGGGTCTGCTTTGTGAGCCAAACCATAGTTCAAAGTCACCAGCATTTTTTCAGCAATTTTGAGTCAGTTCTCAAACAGCTTCCTATTTTCTTGAAGCTTATTCATCCTGTCACCAACAGATATCCAACTTGGTGATTTTCCACGTGGAATTTTATGCAGTGCAGTTTTACCTCACAACTCTTCATGTCCTTAGAGAGCTTGAACCCTTTCTTGCCATCACAATAGCAGCTATAACTTCCTGGAGAGTTTACGCAAAGTTGAGCACAAGTATTTTCAGCGCATTCATCAATATCTAGAAGAGATTGAAGCATACAGCAAGAGTTATTAAGATTTTTCATTGACCAGACTGAAAACAAACATGTTAAATTAATGGAATGATAGACAAGATGGGTTCTCCAGCATAAAATGAATCCAACAGGTGACTACTGCTAAGTTAAACCAATGCTAATGGTTGTTTCCTATGAAAAATTTTGAATCCAGAGCTACTTGCTGGATGTATAAATGCTAGCAATCTGATACGGGCCTTGTACGCAGAGCTGGGAAAAATTTGGTCTGATTTGTGAGGCAGTAAGAAGATGAGATGCACGGTGGTTGCATTAGCACAGGAGACCTCAAAAAATCTCTATTGTTATGGTAGAAATGCTGTTCTGGGTCAGACTTCTTCCTTTTTGTATGTATATAATCAAAACTTATTAGGTGTATACAGGAGTATTAGGTGTATATATGGCAACTACATGGTAAAGGAACATGCTTTATTTACATAAGACCAAAATCATTTCAAAGCAAAATATCTGTTAAAATAACATACAACAATCTCACAAAGAACTAAGTTTCAGACAGCATCTATTTGTGCAGACCAATCTGCTTTGAGGTATGAGTAAGCTAAACATACAAAACCAATTTCACTTCTTTATGCTGTAGGCTATACACAATAAATAGGTTAGAAATTAAGGTCCATGTAAAAGGCCAATGTAACAGTTACACTTCTAATGCAGAAACAAGCAAAACGTCTTCTGGATAAGAGACTCTAACAAAGGTGAGCTGGAGCCCCAGATGAAAGGAATTTCAGTAGTTGGTTTGAAACAAGTGGGAATAAGCACTACAAAAATGTGGTTTATGCTTGCTTTTTTTTTTGAGAATATATATATATATATTTTCTGTTGCTTGAGGGGAGAAGAAAGGGGGAAAAAAAAACCTAAGAAAAAAAACCCTAAAACCTCATTGGACAATCTGTTACCTTGTAGCAAATACACATAATCTCCTTCCAAACAGGATGCCACATCTTTCAGTTTGTGGATGCTACTCTGATTTTTACCTCTGCAGCAGTTAACTGTAATTTTCAAGTTGCTTAGCATCCAAGTGCTTGCAGTTTCAACATTACTTAAATGGGCAACAATTCACAAAAAGATCGAGAAAACTGACTTTGTGCTTGGATATTTCCTCTTCCCCTTCTTTTCCCGTAAGTCATCCCTGCAATGGGTCTGCTCAGGCTTACACTCCCTTCTATGCAATCTTATCAAAAGAAAAAGCAGTACTGTTCCTTACTGTAGCTAATAGAGCCAGAACTAAAGTTCTGATTGAGATCCAGCTGCATGCTGTGTGTGCTGACATGTGGCTGTGTGAGCTACAGGATTCAAATAGTTATATTTTGGTGGGGTTTGTTTGTTTGTGTGTTTGTTGTGTGTAGTCCCTACCTCCTTCTGCTTTCCTCCCATTCTGCCCTTAGATCTCCACAAGCTGGATGGCCCCGTATATAGGCTAATCTATGTGGTAAGAGTTTTCATATTCACTCTTTGCATGGATTAAGGACTCTTGAGTCATTCCTGTTTGCTCTAGAGCAATAGCTTACCTTTGCTGTATCAAGCTGAGAATCACCTCCTGCTATGTAAAAGGCTGATGGAAAACAGCAGTTTTTTTTTTTTTCTTCCCACCTCTTTAGAAAGTGTTCTAATGACATTTTGAGCTAGCTTAGCAAGTTTAAATATGACTGCATTGCATGATAGGAGCATATCAAGTCTCACGGACTTGGCTACCAAAAGGCATAGGATGCAATACAGGAATCTGTTGCTGACACTGCTTTCCTGTTCTGGTGAAAGGTTTGATACATACCAGAAGACAGTTCCTAAAGATGTAAATGGGCAGTTGACAACTACAGCTTTTTGGATTGTTCAAGTTCTAATTGATCTTAGGTACATAGCTGCAGAAAATGTTGCATAGGAGATGTCTGCCTTACAAATCCAAAATCTCAGCTAAGTGAACAAAAGAAGTTGTTAATATAGAAATATAGTACTGGATGTTGCCACAAATTGATCTGACATAGCATTTTGCAGATGCTTTTGTGCTGCAGCATCAAAACTTGAATTAGTCTTATATAATGAGTGTATAAGTTCACTTGTGACTGTGCCTGAAATCACAGTTTTCAGAGAACATTTATCAGTGCTTAGATTTGAGAAAGCTGTCCTATTAAAATGTGTTACTCTGAATGTACATATGTATGTACACACAAGCAAACTCCTGCAACTGTAAACTACCAACGTTCTGCTCACAGACTGATTCCTATTTCATCCATTTTAGCCTTTGTCATCTGTAGTATTTAGGTGAGTAAGATATGAGGGTGGGATGCAATATCTAAGAGTTTATTTTGGAGTCTTATTCATACTTACTTCCACATATGCCTCAGAGAAAATAGTCACAAATTAGTCATGCAGCAGAATTTGTTCAGTTGTTGAGAAGCATTTTGCTGATGCATAACTGAAATTCGACCCTTCCATTTCCTCCATCTACAGTTAGATCGCTTCTCCTTCATTTGGCATATGTACTCCTTTTCATTCGGAAATCATTAAACTATTTATGGTCTTGATGGCTGCTGTCTATCCCAGTGGACTGCAAGCTCAGCTTGGTAAAAAGGGTTCTGCTCTGAAAGTCATTTCCTAATAATTTCCGGTGACTGGCAATCTGATGTCTATTTAAAACTAAGACAACAAAACCACTAATTACAATGTCAAGCAGGTTCTGTTGCTGGCTGTTTTCTCTAATTTTATCAAATGTGTCAATGAGGCAATGACAAATTCCAAACAGAACTTAGATGTAAAACGCAGTGGATGAGAAGAATGCTTTATCTATACTTTCCTATTCTGCTTGCTTTGGAAAAACAAATTTCATTCATATTATGATCACCTGAAGATCAGAAGAGGGTGAGAAATCCACCTTGGCTTGAGCATATGGAGAAGAGAAGGACAAAAACCCTATAGCCTGCTTCACTGTGAAGATATGAAAGGAAACACAAAATTCAGCATCTCATGAGAGGAATGGAAGTAGAGAGACTCTGAGAAGCAACTCTTCTCAAGGCCTTCCAGAAGAACATGACTCTGTAGACACTTTAGGAGGCATTGTTCCCTATGGAAGATTCTTTACCCCTTCCAGCACAGGAACACCAGCCAGTACAGAAATAAAACTGTAAGCTCTGGCTAGCCAGTAGCAAGAGTAAATCAGAGTATTGAATTCTCTGAAAGCAGTAGTTCATTTTGAACACATTCCTCAGGCTCAGAGCCTGCAGACAAACATAAGCTTATGAAGCTATTATGAAAGCTTATTGCACACTGCTTGACAGATGAATTTCTATCATTAAATCAATTACTCAGAGACTTGCACTAGTCTTGGGGAGGTATAAATTTCCATTGCCAAAATGAACCTAATGCACATGGGTAAGGTCTCCCTCTAGAGACTATGACAGCAGCAGGAGGATAGCAAGCTTCATGCGTAGCTATGAAAGTCTCCTTCTGCATCAGCTGTTCTGGAATCCCTTATCGGTCCAAATAGCAGAATCCGTCCATGCAGAGCTAACTGTCCTGCTACAGAGATGCTGAGTCGGGAGAGGATTAGGTTTTCTGGAGGTTTTTTTAATCGCTTTAAAATTACCCTTTTCTTCTTCCAAGTTGTATTCAATGTTTCTGCATGCTTGTTTGAGCTACTTCAAGGGCTTCCCACAGATCTGTCCAAATGTCAGTCCCAGATCATAAAATAGTCATCAGAAGCTCCTCAGACAAACCCGTGGATCTGAGCAGCATCTCGGGTTCATAGAGCTGCTTTCAGTAGAAGACTGAATAAGCTGCTTTAGCTGAGTTGCTAAGATATAAAATCAGCCATGAAGGAGTTGAAAACCATGTCCTAGAAGAGAGCTGCTCTGCATACTGCTAGAGAAACATAGTAATTTCCCCAGAGCATGCATGTGGATAAGCAGGATTTTGTGTGTGTTAAACAATTCATGAAGGAAGGGGAAAGCTTTATTCCTCGTCTCAGATTTTCAGAACAGGTACTAGGGAGGACTAATATCTGAAATTCAGGCATACTCTGTTTCGTTTGATTAACTGGTTCATTAACTTCTTTAGAAGTTCCCCATTCAAAGATAGAAAAATTATATGAAGATAGGTATGCAAAAAAAATCAGGTAATTCTTTAAAATACAGTTTCAGAATGAGATGAGAAGAATATACATTTGTACCAAAAATGGTATGACTTCTATTGAAAAGGACTGGATTGTACAGATTTCTTCAGTGTCTTGCAAAATATGGGAATGAGGAACTGTAGCCAAATTCTCCTAGGAATTGGTGGAAAAAAAAATCTATTCCTTGTTATGATAACAGTCATAATCAACGTAAGTGTGTATAAATGAATGCAAACCTGATTCTTCTAGCAAGTGTAATTGGATTTGACCACCTACATGCAATATGACAGCAAGAAACTAATGCCATTTAGTCTTTCTGGAAAGCTACATTTCTGTCTGTCTACACCACCCTGTCCTTAGACAGCATTTGGTGACTCATTTAATGTCATTATAACTATCTCTGAAAGCTTATCATCAGCATTGTGTTTCATACAGGAGTTAAATCTTTGCTGTTTTTATGTTCTCATCCTGCAACCTTCTGGGATCATTGTATTCAAAAGAAAAATAACACTTAAATTCAATTTGATGCAAGCCACATATCTGAAGAGAGTAGTGAAAGGGATGACAGTTAGATAAACTACCATGAGTTCTTTCTCATTCCAGTGCATGTAGCTCAAAAAGAGGCACAAAATTGCCAGTAAAGTTTTAATCCCATGGTAACTGGACAAAGAGCAGATGTCTGAATATGTAATCATTACCACTATGAAAAGCTTTGTCACAAGAATGCTGCATGAAAAGCCATGGAGCAAAAGATTCATAACCAGCAACAAACTGCTTTTGTGTCCTTTTGAGCAACAGAGCTAGCATTTAAAATAAAAATTGGTCATAGAACTTTTTTTTTTTGTGGCAGAAATTTTCGCTTCACAGTAAAACTCCAATAGCTCATATCGCTCTTTTACAACTGAAATTGAATTTCTGATGTATGTGCTAAACAGAAATTTAACTGACTGAAAAACGTTGTAGGACAAGTATGCAAATACTTTCAGTGCTTGAAAAAATTACTATTTTACAATGGTTTTGGAAGAGTGGCTTCTTGCCACTTTACCACAAGTTATCAGTACTTTGTAATTGTTACAGAACTTTTTCTTGAGGTTCTTTCTTTGATCCTTACACTTCAGAAAAGAGGAAAATGTCTCTTGGTGAAGGTCTTTTTTATCCCATGACTCTTTTCCTGGATATAGAAAAGTGTTTTTCATTTTAAATGTTGGGTACTTTGAACAACTGTCATGTTGTGACAAACAGTCTAGAATGGAGATCAATTCACGCTTATGCTGTTAGTTTACAATGCAACCAGACCTCAAGGAAGGATTAGACAATTGAATTCAACATTGAATTTCACTGACCCCAGTGAAAAGCTCTTTCCAGTAGTTTAAATTTAAAAGCATTTAAAGGACAGAGAGACTCAGTTCCTGTCCATGAAGGCTAAATAAGCACCTAAACAGCCTATTAGATAAACTTTTTAGCTTTTTGGCACCAACAGATTAAGCTTTTTTTTCATTTCTGGTGATTGCCTCCTTATAAATATTTGTCTCACCTGGTAAAGAACTAACAAATAAGTGCTTTTAATTGCTTTTCCTGAAACCCCCCTCAAGTTAGAGGTATATATTAAGCTGATAAATGAGAAATATTCCATCCTCACAACTATAACGGTGCTTAGAAACAGGGTACAAGACACGCTAGTACTGTCCAGATGCTAAATGCATTGCTCCAAGTTATCCAGAAGAAACTTGTTAGTTGGTTTGAGAGCTTGGACAGAAAGCTCTCTTTACAGTGGGACAGGTAACCTCCCATGAACTGACAAAGTCATTTGGCATTACAGCAGGACACACAAGAACATACTGTGATCCTCTAAGACATCAGAGCAAGTCATTGCATCTGTGCACAATGCCTGCAATATAGCTTGAATGGACCCTTGAAAGAACAAACAGGTGAGTCATTCCATAGTAAACAATATATCATGTAAGAAATGCTGGAGTTAGTATAGCAGTAGATTTAAAAATGAAAAGAAGTGGGAGGAAAAGATGAGAGGGAGGGAGGGAGGAAGGAAAGTCCTACCTTCACAATTCTTAGAAGTTGAATTGTATGTGTAGCCTTCTGCACATTCACATTCATATCTTCCCAGGGTATTCTTACATACAGCTGTCCCACAGATGTTTGGATGTAATGCACATTCATTTATATCTAGAAATACAAACAAGTTACTAAAAATAAGTTACTCTTCTGCGTTTAAGAAAAACGTAACCCTATTCAAAACTGTAAGAACTCGGTGAGGCTGGCAAACTGTCTCTTCCTTGCTAGGTTTTCTGTGCTTTTATAGTCTATAGCTATAGGAGTAAAGACTTCCAGAGGTCCCTAAAAGGCATTTCTGCATACTCTCAATGAAAAATGAATTCTCTGCCTGTCTACCTTTAAAATCTTCTCATGTGTTTGGTGGATAACAGGAAAAGAGATGCATACCTAGGAATGCAGTAACAGAAATAGTCTGTGGATTTCCTATAAACTAAGCTGCACTGCATAATAATATCCTGTCTTTTGTAAAACATCCAGAAAGACAAAAAATAATCCTATCCATTTCTTACATATTACAATCCTCTTTTAATTGGCTATGCTGACAGATGTTCACGTTGCTCCCTGTCTCTTCATCCCTCAAATCATTTCAGCGTTTATCTTCTGTGTTGTTTCTTGTTTTTCAATGTCAATGTGACAACTGGATACAACATATATAGTATAAATCTAACTAAATGTCTTGTAGATAGAAAAATATTCAACCCCTGGTAGTACTTTAATTCCCACCTGTATGTGCAAGAATCATTTAGTTTCCCCATGGTTTTGTAGTAGTTGTAGAAATGGCACTGC
Organism: Aquila spilogaster; assembly: GCA_024606505.1. Lineage (NCBI taxonomy): Eukaryota > Metazoa > Chordata > Aves > Accipitriformes > Accipitridae > Aquila > Aquila spilogaster. The sequence continues at coordinate 18,619,793 of JANHGO010000072.1, forward strand.
ACTGGGGAGAACAGATTCTGCAATCTGCTTGGGAGGATTCAAAACATTTTTGAAGTCACAGCTGTCCAAATACAGACTACTTTTTGAGAGTTACCTTGTGCACTTTAAATTTCTTTGTGTATAATTCTGAAGTTGGGAGTAATTAAACACTTAAATTCAGTTTTTAATTGCCCTAACTAGTACTCTATTTGATTAGTTTTCAGTGTTATTTGCCAATCTGATGGTCTTCGAATGATCAACACCCAGATCTGTACTTACATCACTACTGAAAATAGAGTAGAACTCCAGAAGAAATATCTCAATCTAATAATAATCTTTACTGAGAAAATTTTTTTAGATTTTTTTCTTTTAGTTGCCTGGCTATTTCACTTTGTCTGCTACTCACTGATTCTACTGTTAACTAACTAAAAGAACTTGTTCTTTTTAAGCCAAGCATTGTGTTACACTAAAATTTTTGCAAAGAGTCAGTTACATCATTGGTCCAAATTGTTAAAGTATGTTAAAGTATTTTTAGCATTGATTTTTTTTTAACATACTTTTTCATCATCATTCCAAGAATTGCAGAGATTCTAAGCAGCTTACCTGCTTTCTCTATCTGACATAACAGCAATCTTTTTTTTTTTTTTTCTGGAATTTCCAAAGAAATTATTAATTCACAAATATATAGAGACTAAAGGAAGAAATAGTGGCAGACAATCCTTAGGTCTGGCCTCTTGAATTATTTAACATTATCTGAAATGGTTGGCATGGTTCAGGAATAAAATACATGATGTGAGAATGAAATGACGTTGCTTTTTTTTTTTTTTTGAAGTAAGATTTGCTAATTATTTTAATACATAGACTTTATCTGGAGTGGAATGAAATGTATAGGTCATGGTCAGTAATAAACTGACAACTGACATATTCACATGTGGGGAAAAAATTATGCTGGGTGAGTGAAAGACAAATCTTTCTCTTCGTGTAGAGCATTTTCAGATTCATTAATAGTTTATTCTCCAACAAATATACAAAATGAAGATTGCAAATTTGGAGTGACTCAGCCTAAGCCAGTGTTTGCCAGATAGGATTTGCGTGATAACAATGTTAGCTGGTTGCAACACTCTGTGTTTCTGTTTCAACATGCTTAAAGGATACATGAAACTGGTTAGTGACTAAAACTTTTTTTTGAACCTTAGTTGGTTCAACACCTCCGTTCCTTGATCTTGTTCACTAAACAGTTGTACAAATGCTTGTAGCAGTGTAAGGTAGGAGGTAGGATGAGAAGCCTGGTTGAAGCAGGCCTGCATCTTCCAGAGGCAATGCAAGCTTCTGCTGACTTAGAGCATTTATGGGACTACTTGGCTAAATTCTTTCCTCTATAGTCACTAGGCAATGGATTGTTATTTAATGATACTCTCCTTAAGTCTCACTTCCTACCTCTGCAATCTCGTTTATTTGAATGCATGTAGTAGCCATCTTCACACAAACAACGGTAGCTTCCATGAAAATTAGAACAATGTTGGCTACAACCTCCATTGAAGTCTTCACATTCATTTATATCTAGAAGGAAAACAAAATAAAAATCTTTGCTTAGGGAAAAACATCCACTGAAAACCGTGTGCATGTAGGTATACTTCAAAATCTGATACTATTCAGCACTAGCAGAACTATAACCATGCTTCTAAGAACTAACATTGTAATGAGATTAGAGATCATACCTTCTTCACAATTATCTCCTTGCCATCCTGGTTTACAGATGCATGTATATGTGGCTTGTCCATCTATGCACTCCTTATATCCATCTCTATGGCATGGCAGAGGGCTACACTGGTTTGAAATTTCTGCAGGATGAAAACATTAGAAGTACTTGTTATTTGAGGATATTTCCCTCAAGGATCAGCATAATCTTTCATCTTCCACAGGTACCTTTTACCTTTCATAAGATAGGGAGAGGCTTGATGAATAAGATTAAATATTAATACAAAACTCTTGCTACTAATTCTGTTAGTCACCAAAGCCACCAGTAATCATCAAACAGAAAACTAGAAAACAAGTGGTTCGCTAAACTGTGTTAATCCTTGCAGATAATGACCAAAGTCTTGATGCACTTTTTTTTATAATTTTAAGGATTTACTTAAACTTTTTAAAGAAGTGCACTCTGTCTCATCATGTTGACACAATTTTCAGTAGAAATTCCAAACCTTCAAGAACAGCAAGTACTCCAGAATAAAATTCAAGAGCTCAGTTTCTCTGTTTGAGAATCTGTATTGTGCTCATAGTGAGACTTACAACTCAGTTTGTTACGGCTGCCCAAGTCTTGTGGGTAGTCTGGATACATCAGTGTTTAATACTGTCGCCTGTCACAAACATTAACTTAAATGAAAACCAACAAAATTTAGATTGGAAAAAGCAATTGAAGACTCTTTATGTGTGCTGGCAAGACTTCAGGAAGCAAAGCTTAAAATACATAGTTGGGACAGAGAACACAAAGCTCACTATCTTTTTGCTATGTCCAAAATACATAAGTTCTTTTAACTTCTACTACCACTTTCATAATTTTTATCAGCACACTATGTAATGTGTCTTTATATTTACTTCCCTTGAGTAGTTTTAATTTATCAGCAAACCCATAGAAGTCACAAATACATTGTTTCTTCTTAAAAATCAAGTTCTTGTACAGTTCTAGGATGTTATTTCAAGGCATGTTTTCAAAAAAGAAAAAAAAAGGGGGGGATTCTAAAAGAACAGGTAGAATGAAGGGAGACAATTTTGGGATGCTCAGATAAAAAAAAAAAAGTGGTAGGAAAGGCAAATAATCTTGTAGACTGAAACTTGCTGTGATTCTGCACAAAAAACCTCACTGGATTTCTTAAAGCTGAGCCCCACAAAAGAGTAAGTTTAAAGTTCTGTAAGAAAGCTTAAAAAACTGTTAGTATATTTGTCAAATAAATTTACTTAATATTTAAATTCTGCTGCAAGTAAATCCCAAACCTCAGAGGCCAGCCAAGCTCCAAAACTATACAGCATCTCTAGAATAGCTACTGTAGGGCACTTAATACTCATGTTGCAGACCAAAGAACTCCAGTTTCAGGTAAGACTGACAGAAGAAATTGCAAAGAAATAAAAGGAATGGGGCTGATGTATGACTCTGTCACAGTAATTTCCAAAAGTTCTAGAACTACCTACATTTTTTTTTTCTTGCTTGCTAATTTTCTGCTTTTGTAGGTCAAGGAACTAGGCTTGGTACAAGCAAAACATTTTTAAAATGACAGACATGGAAGATACCCTTGAAGTGTGTAACTGCAGAACAAAACTGAGTATAAATGTTTCTGAGCAGAACATAGTGATGGCATGTGAGTCTAAACTGAGAGAAGATGGCTTAGGTTGTCAGTGCAAAATATGCATAGATGGAATAAGGTGAATTAAATAAATGGGAAGAGAACTGGGGAAGCTAATGAATTTAAAAAAAAAAGGTGAACTGGTGAAATATGTTAGAGGAGAAAGACAAGATATGATAGATAAGATTAGATGGACAAAGGTTATGCCTGCAGATGAATGATTTGGATGCCACAGAAGAGAAAGTAACATATAACATACCTGCTCCAAAAGCAGGTCTTGTGTTCCTCTTTTCCCAGTCTGACCTACTACTATTCAGCAAATCTTTTTGAGAAACATTTGTCACAACAACTAAATCTCAGAAAATCTACTCAGTCTTCAGTGGAAAAGATAGGTGGCAAGAAATGTATGCTGGTACCCCTATCCTCTCCCAGTCTAAGTCTTTGGTATCCAGGAGATGTGTCATGGTGAGTTGGTTAGGTGTAAATGTTGGGATTTGTTAAGCATTTATTTTCAAAAGCAGTTAAGTATGCAATTATGTGATACAGATGTTTAGGAACTTCAAGCTATTTTAAAATTCTGTTTGCATTGTCATTTTTATTCTTTTATTTTCCATCTTGAGATTCACAGTAGTTACTGTATTATTCTAATGTAACTGTTATAGTTAATTTTTTTCTCATTAGGAAAACTGGATTTTTCATTTTGACACTATCAAAACAATTCAGATAATTAAGGTAAGAAACACAAAATTTTTGAAATGAAAAAATGTTTGATATTCAGTATCATAGGATGCATGAGTCAATGAAAATACATTAAAAAAAGTTACAGACTTAATGGGAATTTTTTATCCTGTTTTCTCAGCAGTATCTCCTTTCCAGAAATGCTCTGCATAAAGTCCTTTGAACAGTCAAGCCTTAGAAACACTTGCAAAAGTTATGCTAACTCTCTTAACTTGTCCTTTTTCCCGTTGATTGACCAACAGTAACAAGTTTTTCTTCAATACCGTGAATCCAAATGGAGAAATACAATGACAACAAGTAAACTAGTTGTTTTCACTGGATATTAAAGGAACACTGTACATTCATGCAACTCTGTTAAATTCTTTCCTCCCAGGACCTCTAATGAGTGAGAAAGTGTGACATGAATGGGAGTACATTTTAGTTTGTGACAGTAGCCACGTTGGCTAAGTGATCTGGAAAACATGTTCATCCATGACCATGTATAGTGTCATTATTAAGGATTTTTTTTTTGCCATCTGTTGCTTTCAGTGACAAAAACGGGGACAGATGCTTAAGAATTGAAAAATTTCTCTGCTGTATCTAGGCTTTAAAAGTTTAAGAAGTTTAGAGAGATGTTTCTACAATGATGAGTAGGGAATGAGCTATTGATGTTTCCTGCAAATTTACTAGAAAAAATACAGTTAACACTGGAATTATGAATGTATGGGCATAAAAAACTACATATTTAAGCAGCATCACAAACTCCTTACTTTCTGACCTTCTTGTGTCTGGGGTAAATAACTATATCTTCTAGATAATCTCTGAATTTTTCAATTGGTGGTATTACAAACCTCATGAAGGGCTACAGTATAACCATGGGCCAAAGAGTAGTACAAAGGGGAATTTGCCAGGTGGTCTCTTTCTTCAATTGACAAAACAGAATCTGCTTGAAGGCCAGAGTCAGGTATAGTTACTAAACATGTGGCAGAGTACTGAGGCCATACTAGAGAACATCGGCGATCTGACACAGCACACGCTTCTATGTTTCTAGAAGAAATCAGCCTTCCACTTTGCAGTTTGTATCTTTTCCACTATGCTTTATAAAAAAAAAAAAAAAAGTCACTTACTCTGCAAATGCTCTCACCTAAATTTCTTGTCAATTTCTTATCCCAGGTAATTGTTTGTCTGAGTTAAATGGAGGTTTGTGTATTTTCCTGCCACGAACAAATATTTCCTAGCCATACACATGCGTGCGCTTTAGTGTGAATGCACTAGGTAAAGCATCTAGCAACAGCACTTACCACTGACACATGCCCTCAGATCAGCAGGAGAATCTGGAGTAACTGCAGGAACTCTGAAAACCCCTGCTCGATAGGAGGCAAGGCAGCCTGCAAATACAAATCCACACATACATACAAGCACTCATTTAGACTGAAATTACAACAGCTTATGCATGGCATCTTCAAAGACTCTCTTCTCACAGTTTGAATTAGAAAACTTGTCTGGGCATATTAAGGACAGCTGATCACAGACCAACTTTCCAAGTGCCTCTGCTGGGATCAAAGCACATCAAACTGCCAAAGAGCTACTATGCATTATAATCAGCATGGAAATCATTTAAGTGCTGTGGGCAAAATAACAAAACTAGTATTATCCAAATAGGAAGGATAGTGAATGACATACTAGAGTTGCTCAGGTTTCTTGTACTTACTTAAATACTTGGGATAAAAATACTCCTGCACAAAGAAAAGAAAAACAAAGTGTAAGAAAAACTGAAAGTAGACAGAATTACAGCAAAATACGTGAAATATATTTGTCTTATAATATAAAAGAAGAAAAAAGACAATCACTTAGATTCTTAATGATATATATAAAACTTGGTATATATTCTATTATTTAGGATAAGATAGATTATTTCACAACATGGGCCTCAGTGGAGAGAAGATTAAGATTCTGCACTGAATTTGACAATTTAAAAGTGAATGCAATGAAAGTGAATTGAATGTGATAATAAATTGGAGGTCAAAATGAAAATTTGAAAAATTTCTCTTAGAATGGGAGGATCTTGCCTGATATTATTACTGGAGACAAAGTAGCCTCCTTTATTTCCCTTCTTTACCTCAAGATAAAAAAAAAAAACAACAACAACAACAAAAAAAACATGGAGTAGGTTGAATATTTCACAAGAAATTAATTCCAAATACAGTCTTATTAAAACAGATTTTTTTATAAACAACTGATTACTGAAACAATTTTTGTACTTAAATATTAACAAACAGTATCTCCAAATATATGCAATGTTATCAAAGACAGAACACAGAACTAATACATAGCTTGCAAAACAAGAATTCATTTTAACAACATATATTTTGTACATAATTACCCCTTTACAGGATGAAGCTGAATACAATATTTCTAATGCTAAATATTGTGCAGTAGGAATGAGCTGAGGAACAGTTATCTCCACTAGGAAAAAAGCTCACAGTAATATGCTCAATCCCTTCATCAACAGAGTTGCACTGCTATGCATTTTCTGTGTAAAATTTTAATGAAGCCAACAGGGTTTCCCCACATGGAATGCTTGCAGACAACTATGGTCTAAAACTGGTGATGCATACCTGAAATTAAAATAATATCTGCTCAGCTACTCTCTTTGCTTATATGATGTTCACTATTAATTGGTTCTATATGCAGAAGACTTTCAACCCAGTTCTTGGTCTACAAGGTTTGGGGCTTGTTTTTAGCTTTGCAGTGTGAATTCTATGTACTTCTAGCAATCCCACTGCATAGAACTACTATTTATCTCACAGGTATTCATCACATACTTACAGTTTCAGGATTATTTTCAAAGATTTCTCTGGCTTCTTCCTTGTTGCACAATTCTTCAACACACTCTCTTTCTAAATTTCCCTTCTTACTTTCTTCCATAAAAGAATTTGCTCGACGTTTCCTCAACAGGAACTCAGAGGCATATTGTTGGGATAAAACTTGGTACAAACAAAGGAGCTCTGTTATTTATTTTTAACTGATGAAATAAGAGACAAATATGAGACTCCCTTACAAAAGTCTGAATTAAATGCTCACTCACGAAGTGGCTGTTTCCTATGATTTAGTACTGGCACAAACATTCCAGGATTCTGTTTTTGGTATGTATTCTAGCTGCTTCCTGACCAAAAAAGATGCCAAGTCGCTACAAAAAGCTTATGCAATGCTGTGCCTGAAGCATAATTTAAATGTTATACTCAGTATTTTTTTTAGCTATGATGTTGTAAATGAGATATGTGTCTGATAAATGGAAAATGCTCTCAAGCCTTTTCTCTTACCTGTTTCCTTGACCTAGAAGTAAATATTCTGATCCTATATATGTGATCAAAAATGTGTCTTATAGAAATCAGGCTACCTGTTATATGCAATTAACACAAAGTCATTTCAGTTTTTCAGAATCACAAAGAATATGACAAAGTAAAAGATGAGAATGACATTCTGAAAAATATCGAGGCTAACAACCTGAAACTACATTCACATTTGACACAGGTAAAATAGAATCCTACTTAACTTTTGTATTTCAAATTGATCACGTGTGTCATTCTTAATTTTCACATATCTTATTATTGCTACTTTATTGATACTTAGACAACTGGTGAAAAAACGAGTTGTGAAATTGTATTACAATAGAAAGATATCCATTTGGCCCAATGTTCTTTGCAAAGCACACAATATTATGGGGAAAGTGACTAAATTAGACTGCCTCACTGACTTTATTTTTGGACATACCTTGTGATTAAGAGGAAAATGGATGAGCATAATTAGAACCCCAGCTCACAGGGTTAAAGAGCATGGCTGACAGATAGATGCTAACTAGACAGCATGGCACTTCTGCACCTTCCCCTTCTCTACCAGCTTTTACACAAGTAACCTGTCTGACTAGCAGAACTGTGTGAGGATCATGGTACCTGCTGTGCAAATCAGATACAGTGTACTTAAATATTCATCACTAGTCTATGAAGATCAATTTAATTTACATTATTTTTATTGAAAATATTTCAATTCACATGTATAGACCTAGTAGTATATTTACTTAACTGTTTTTTCCTTACAAGAATCATGACAGGACTTTTATTAGGAAAAAAAAAAATCCTCCCTGCTGCTGCTGCCAGTTTGATTACAGGAAACTCCAGTGAACTCCTGACCCTGCCAAACCAATGGTTAACCCTTAAGGAACTCAGTGTATTTCATTTAAATATCACTGAAGCCTCTTGGAAATCCTGGCTACAATTTCAACCAACAGGCTCTGCATGGACACACTGTAGTAACCAGTTATCAAACATTTAAAAGCAATACTCTCGATAATGAGGATAAGACTGAGTGGCTCCTTAAAGCTAATTTGTAGTGCAGACAGCCACAAACCTGCCTTAAGTGGGCTAGTTAAGCACAGCTTAGAGCTGCTTATCAAACATCCTGGTTGTGGAAAGCTGTTGTAGCCTACTACTGCTGTCACAGAAGCTTTGCAGACTCAATACAATGAATAAAAAATAGAAGTGATGGCACTCCAGATAGTGGAACTGCCTTATTTGTACAGCTGCTGTATTGCAGTCAGCTCCATAATTCCTAGAGTCTTTAGAAATACACATCAGTGACATAAGCTTTATGCAACCAGCAAATTAAAGCCAACTAACTGCAAATGTTTGTCTGTTCTCTGTCTTGCCCAAAACTTAAACACACTTATGCTCACAACAAGATCATTATAAAGCTTGCAATTAGTCCAGCACTGCTCGCTGCTGCATGTTATTACAGATTAGACATTTTTATAAAAAAGAACAGCGTACATATGAAGCCTGCAACAAAAGCAATGCTCCTGTTTTGTAATGCTGGCCCATGACATCAGTCAGACGTTGGTGCTATGGCAGGAGAGGCTGAACCTTACCATCAGCATTCCATCACATTTTCCTGCTGTGCAACAGATGGCAGCAGAGGAGCAGTCTGACAAAATGACATCTAACAAGAAAGCATGTATGAAGTGTGTCACTGAATTCCTCCTTGTGGGAAAAATGGCATCCACTGGCATTCATCAACACTTGCTGAATGTTCAGGGAGACCAAACAGTGGATTTCAGGTAGTAGGCGGTGCATTTCAGCAGCAGGCACAGTGACAGTGGGTCACCTCCACTGGTGTGGATATTTAAAAGCATGGCATGCATGCTCTTGTTCATTGCTAGTGAAAATGCATAGCTAATAGTGGTGCCTATGCTGAAAAAGTGTTTTGTATCTGAGAATTTGTTCTATCAGATAGCATTACTGTGCTCTTTTTATCTGTTGTTTTTTCATATAAATAAGTAGGAAGCATTACTTTTGGAGTGACATATACATCTGTTCCTCTTTATGCTTCTGGGCGTAAACTGACAGAAAGCCACAGACAAAGAGGCAATTTTACTTTATTATTATTGTTTGGCACATGCTGTATTATTAAGACCTGTTTTCTCTTTGCTTTCCCTGTCACAGAAACGCCTGGCATTGTTCAGAGATGGAGAAAGGAAACTGGATTACGTGGGCCACGGATACCTTGCATGGGTAGGTCAACTTCTTATCTCTCATCGTCAGTAAAAAAGAAAGCTGAGAGAGTATGCAGTGGGGAAGAATAATGAAAAAAAGTATCTAAATTCAGTATCCGAAGGGGGACTACAAGAAAGAAGGGAACAGACTATTGTAGGACTGTTGTGAAGGGACAAGGGAAAATGGTTTCAAACTAAGAGGGGAGATTTAGACTGAATATAAGGAAAAAGTGTTTTACAGTAAGGGTGGTGAGGCACTGTAACAGGTTGCTCAGGGAGATGGTAGATGCCCCATATCCCTGGAGACGTGCAAGGTGAGGCTGGATGGGGATCTGAGCACCCTGATCTACCTGTGGGTGTCCCTGTTCATTGCAGGGAAGTTGAGCTACATGGCCTTTAAGGGTCCCTTTCAACTCAAACGATTCTACGAAAGCGTCATGAAAACAAGAGAAAGGGAGATGTCAAAAAAAAAAGCCTATTTTTAGGACCAACTCAAACCTAATTTCTAAAATGAACTTTCCATACCGTTCTCCTTTTAGCCTGAAACCGTACCATTCCAACAGAAGTCTGATTAGTAAACATTAGTTTTGTCTTCTGCCTGTTTAATCATTAGTAAGACACGTCAGAAGTAGGCTTGTTTCGAGCCCTAATTCTGGTTGCCCCAGATACGCAACTGTCTCTAAGAGGACCGAGCGCCAGGTGAGGAGAGGTTCTCCCTGAGCCTCAGCGCTGGATTTTGGTCACCATCCGCTTCAGAGCGGCCCCGGAGCCCCGGCCGTAACGCATCTTACTTTTTTTTTTTGCTGGCATCTAGATTTACATACCTGAAATTTTAGTTCCTTGCCCTGGCAGCTATTCCA